>JAQMYL010000009.1:11984559-12009441 GCA_030014365.1 Clarias pachynema | reverse complement strand
AAAGAAATAAAAATCAGGAACCATCATGGAGTTAGAAAGTGTTCTAAAACTTTTGAACGGTAGTGTATATATATATAAATATATATGCAATGCGCCCCTCCTTATATATATGTGTGTGAATATTATTTTTACTAATTAAAATGGATGCACGTTAGGGGACTCACTAAACTGTTCAGTGAAGTAGAGAGAAGAGCCTTAATTCCATCAGATAAATTGCTGCTGTATTCCCGATTTCACATTTGATCTGCTGTGGGTGTCACAAATTATCCCTCTGCTGTTCGAGTGTGCAGTATGGTTCAACATCTCACACTCTGTGCTTTTGTTCACTTTACCATCTGCTTTTCTGCTTTTCTGTCTCGAACATGTTCGTATCTTTACCCTCGTTCCCTCATCTCATTGTAAAAACCTGGTTATGGATATTCATTCTTTGGTGCTGCCAGCTTGTCTTTGCTATGAACAATTAAAGATCTGGTTATTGCATTCTGTCTTGAGTCACATGCTGAGTATAAACACTAGTGTCCTGCTCTCACTAACACACTTTACAGTGGGGATGTGTGAAACAGTTGTTGGTTGTTCCTGTTTTGGAACATTGCTGATTATGTAAATGTATTCCAACATTGATTCCTGTTGTCACAACGTTTAATTTCACTGGATCACACTCCTTCTTGCTGCATTTCTCTGCCCCTCTCTGCAGTGATGGCTGGGCCGATCGGTATGATGTGACAGATGGATTTCAGAAAGAAGCGGCTGGAGGCATCACCATCAAGCTGCAGTCTGCTTATGTTACCTGGTTTGATGATTACTACCTGAATCTGCAGCCAGACACGAACCATCGCAACCCCTGGTTCGTGGAATTTTGGCAACATCGCTTCCAGTGCCGACTCAAGAGCCACCCACAGGAGAACACGAAATACAACCGCACCTGCACCAGTGAGTGTAGCTTAAACAATAAAGTTTACATTTTTTAAAAGCTTTTAAAAATTCCAATCCTTTAAATGAAGAAATCTTTTATTAAAACAATTCTTGTGGTTATTTACAAATATACATACTTAAACTTTGGTTTGCGATAATAATTCATTCCGGGAAGCGTGCTTGTATATGCTCTTGTTTGAACATTTGCACGTGCACTTTATGTTGTCTGTAAAAAAAAAAAACTAAAAAAAAACCCTGTAGATAGTCTTCCTTAGCTAGTTAGTTTTTGTTAATTTATGTTGTTAATTTATTAACTAGGCCTCTTAGTTAGCTAGTTTAGTTTTTCTGTTAATGTATGTTGTAAATTTATGTTGCATGTACAGTAGCACCTTGGTCCTGGAGGAACGTTGTTTCGTTTCACTGTGTACTAACTATATATGGTTGAAGTGACAATAAAGCCTACTTGAACTTGAACTTGATATCAAAACACTCGAATATCAATGTTCCACAGCCCAAAAATATTAATATAAAAATAATTAATACAAAATATAAAGTAAAAATAAAACAAATTAACCTGCACTTTACTTTTTCTGAAAAGAATCATGGTTAGTGTAAGATGAGAGAAGAAGGAGGAGGAGGGGAGCTACTGTTTAGGATGACTTTCACACACACACACTAATGGAATCACTGCTCACTGGTTACTGGAATCTTCTTATTTTTCGCGTGACTTCAACAAGAAACCTTTCTAATGTCACTTATTTTTGCCTCCCTTTGCATTGGCCGTTGTCGCAGTACCGTTACTAAAGAACAGTCACTATATTTGGACACAAAGTGCAAAAAAAATGCTTTGCACGCATGTTCACGTGGTCACAATGTTATAGGAAACAGAACATATGCGTGGATGTTGACTATACGAGTGACGCACACGCACTCAGAATGAGCATTGGAGACGATTACCCACAATCCCACAGTACATGAGAGAGAAGAACCATCGGCTCAGTTGTGACCACGCTCGTTTATCAAGTCAAAGTTCATTAAAAACTTTTGCAAAACACTCGCAGACCAAGTTTTCACTGTAATGTATAATTTTCCACCCTGTAAAAAGAATGTACAAATTATCTTGGTACAAACTTTCCCATCGGTTTTTTTCCAAAATTTTAGGACATTCATTAACCTCATTCACCTTAGTAGCTAATTTCCTTTTAAAACAGCACAAATGATATCTGAGACTAAAGTGTCTTCATAGCATTGTCACATGAAATACAGACTTTTTTTCATTGATTACTATTTTCTGGGCTTTATTTATTTATTTATTTATTTATTTATTCATTTATTTTTAGAGGCATACTTGCTTTGTTTGTATTACAGAAGTTTGCACAGTATGTATGTGTTAAAGAAAGATGATAACACATCTAACATTTCCCTAATCAGAGAAAGAGTCTCTCCGGATCCACTATGCTCAGGACACTAAGATGGGCTTTGTCATCAATGCCATCTACAGCATGGCTTATGGTCTACACGCCATGCAGAAATCACTGTGTCCTGGCTATGCTGGTCTGTGTGAATCAATGAGGCCCATCGATGGCCGCAAGCTTCTTGAATTCCTCATGAGGACCAATTTCACTGGTGTTTCTGGAGAGGTGGTGCTCTTTGATGAAAATGGGGACTCTCCAGGAAGGTAGGGGCAAAAAAAAAGAAAAAACCTCCAAGCATGGATGATAACTATGATACATTTTATAGCTATTTATTCTTGATCATATATACTGTATATACGTGTTTGTGTGTGTGTGTGTGTGTGTGTGTACTGTTCAGGTATGAGATCATGAACTTCAAACAGATGAGTGAAGAAGACTACAGCTACATTCATGTCGGCAGCTGGGACAGCAGTGGACTAAAGATGGACGATGATGAGATCTGGGCCAACAGCAGCATGATCATGCACTCAGTTTGCAGTGACCCCTGTGAAAGGGCTCAGATTAAGGTAAGAAATATTGTATCATAAAAGTCATAAAAAGACAAAGAAATTATGAATTGTTATGAAGTCATGACATGGAAGAAATAACTTTAATGAAGTCATGAAATTAAAAAGCCAATAATGAATTTAGACAGAGTCATTGTGTGATCTCTACTAGTATGGAAGGGTGGATTAAAAACATAGACATGATTTACATTATCCAATCTTACCACATTAATAATGTTAATTGGTGGTAGCAAAATGTGTTTTTATGTATATGTGTAAATACAATATTAATATGAGATAAATTACATTTAAACATTGTAAAATTTGCTTTTATTTAATGCTAACCTTTCGTGTCTATTATTATTTACAAAACAATGTTATTTGACACATGCAGTGTGTATGTACAAGCACTTGGAACTGGCATATTTTGGCAGCATAAAATACCCATATTTTTCTAAATGTACTGTATATAAAACACATTTATACATAAATAAATAGGGAGGTGGGGATCGGTTTCGATTCCCACCTCAGGGTCTGTGCGCATGTCCAGTTTTCTGCCGCAGTACAAAAACATGCAGATTAGGCTAATTGGCGTTCCCAAATTGCCTGTAGTGTGTGACTGTGCGTGTGAATGTTGACAGGAGGTCCTACCACGGTAATAAACACAATGGTAATCATTATTGGCTTCCACAGTCCCTAGTTGGACTACAGAGGTTTCTAGATAGATGGATGGATACATAAATATATATATGAAACATAAACAGGGCACAAATATTTGTAAAAAAAAAAAAAAAAAAAAAGGATTACAGAGCTGCTTAAATGGTGGGGAAATGTAATTCTGTTTCAATGGCATGACTAGGGTTTATGAGCATTCTCTGCTTGGATTTTGAAACCTGTATTAGTATAATTAGACTATTGATAAGTTCCTCGATCTCATCCAAGGTAATCCGGAAAGGTGAAGTTAGCTGCTGCTGGACCTGTACTCCATGTAAAGATAATGAGTATGTGTTTGATGAGTACACCTGCCGGGCCTGTGAGCTGGGATCCTGGCCAACAGATGACCTCACAGGTGAGTAAATAGATCTTATTAATGTAATTATTAAAATACCATACATTTGTATTATGTACAGTAAGTAATGCCTAAATAATACAGGCCCCACTGAAAGTGTTGAAGTGGCAAGGCTTGCCTTTGATTTTACAAGATACTGAAGACATTTGGGTTTGAGATGAATAGATGATGCCCAGGTCAACGCTGTTCGATTGATTCATTAAATAGTTAGTAGTTTTTATTTTTATTTTTTATGACCATGAAGACCAGAGAACTGTCTATGGGAGAAAAGCTAAGAAAATAGGGAAATTGATGCTTATGCATAACAAATACAGTAATTTGGCATGTCCTGATAAAGAGAGAAACCTCTGGTGTACATACAACCACACATCAAACAGTACAAGCAAGGAAAATAACAGCAGTCAATGTCAGGATTGTAAGTATGAAAAGCCACATGTTTAATATTTCTTAATATTAATATTTCTTATATTTTTCTAATTTTTATATTTCTTAAAGAACAGAAATATGGAGTAAGGCCGTACCACAAAAAACAATCAGTTATGATGTGAGTTATTGCAACCAAGATATACTGTATGCCACCAAATATTAAAAGTGATTTATTTTACTTTAGGCCTTGCCTTTTCGGTAGTAGAGGGGACTGTATGTGATCAGACACTGCCTGGCCCAAAAAACTCACAATCTGGATTTAAGTAATCAAATACTTAATTGCCTATAATCAGACAATTGCTGCAGCAATCTGACAACAATTCTTTTAACAATAACCTTTGTAGTGAGTAACTTTTCATTTCTTAAACATCATCATGAATACAAGCCAAAATTCAGCCAAAAATAAAATATTACATGTTATACTATATTACATGTCGCTCTGGATAAGAGCGTCTGCCAAATGCCTAAATGTAAATGTAAATACTACATATTATACTAGACTTTAAAAAGTCTTAGAGGTCTGTTAACATCTGTGCTGTTTCACTCCTCTTTCAAATGCAGTGTATATTGGTGCTTTCACACCAGGCACGAATTCAAGTACACTCAACCCCAAAGTCTGGTACATTTGTTTAATGTGAGCATTCAGCATACTTTACTTTAGTCTTCTTGAAAAAGTGGTCTTGAGCATGGTACAGCTTACTCGGGTGCAGTTCATATATAAAAGTTAATTGTACCTGACCATGGAAGTCCACTGTTGTTTAGAGTGCACTGTCATGAACACCATCTGTCTTTTCCAATATCTCCATGTGATTGAACATATCCTGACACCAGGTATACACCTGCTTGGTTTGAAGGGAAGAAGGGAACATGGAAGTTAACCTTCGCATTATGCCTTATATTATTGATATTTTTGGAAATAATAATTTAAGAGCAATGCTCTCATGTGCCTACCTACTTTCAGCTATGACTGTATAGATCAGAGGATGAGGTCGGCATGCACTACACACACACACAGACTTTGGAGGAGACAGATGGCACTGATGATATAGTGTCTAAACAGTGATCTACTTCTGTTCTCAAGTATTATTTGGTTCCATATCTGACTCAATCTGTGCCTGAGTACGCTGCATCATTCTTGACACCCCTTTTCCAGCAGACTTCCAGTTCCAGAGTTGCAGAAACGATTGTGTTCTCACTGATCAAAATGAACCAGATTTTGGACTCAAGTATTCTTGGAAATTATACCGGAGCCCTAATGTGAAAATGCTCTAAGTGTCTGTAGTTTTAAATGCATTTGCTAAATGCCAATCAGAATGCAGGAAAAATGACTTCCCTGATATTTAGGTGTGGAACAAAACACTCCTTATTTTCCTCCAACTTATCTTATTCTTAGGCATTTCCCACCCAATTTCAGGCATTCCTCACCACTTTTTGGCATTTCAGAAGTTTCGGCAGCAGATTTATGGTTTATTGATTGTTTTTTTTATTGCAATGACATCCTTCTTTTAAACTCAGCAACATAAAAGTTGAAACACAGCTAAATATGGAGCTAAATCTCTTTTCTGTTTCTTACAAGTTTAAAAATCTGCAGGTTAGTTGTATTATCAGGCTAGTGAGCTAAATCATCAAAATTAAAAGAAATAAACACTTGAAATATATGGCGATATAATATATGACGTGTAGTGAATCTATATAATATGAGTTTCACTTTTTGAATTGAATTACATAAATAAATCAACTTTTCGATGATATTTTATTGAAATGCACCTGTAAAGGGGTACAGAAGAAAAAATACACTAGGTGTGGTCACACTAGAATGGTCAGGCCAAAGACCAGACCTCAACCCCACTGAGATGCTGTGGCGTGATCTTAAGAATGCTGTGCACAAACAATTGTCCTCAAACATCAAGGAAATCACACACCACTGTAAAGAAGACTGGGCTGATTTCTCATCAGACTAATCATAAGAAGACTAATGAGACTAATAACTCCTACAGAAAATCTCAAGTTATTTTTGCTTGCCTTTTGCTAAGGTGGTTCTACATGTTATAGAAATTTATTTTTTTTTTTAACTGAAAATGACCCAAATCATTCAATGCAAAGCAGTAAAGTAAATTAAGATGAAAATGACAATAAAATATTAAGAGCCTGGGTAGGATTGGATTTAGAAGACATAGTTTGCCATCAAAGACGGATCAATGTGTGTTGAGACAGAAATTACAGAGATAATGATTTTAGTGACTCTCATATGAACCGCATAACAGCGGGGTGATCATTTGATAGAACAAGATCTAGGTTAAGTGTAGGAGTGCTTATTTATAATAAACTGTTGCCTTTCAAATTATAAACAGAAGCAGGGACACTGGGCTTGGCATAGTTAAACTGGTACTGTATGTTTAGTACAGATACTGTATATCTAGTTATACATTTCCAGTGTCTGGGTCACTAAGACTCATAACAGACATACAGATATTAAATGCAATAAACAGAGGTTTGGACATGGTCCTCATGAGAACCATGAGTACCATTTTAAATAAATAAATAAATAAATAAATAAAACTTAAAACTCCCCCTTAAGTTTCAATGACTCTCAACGTTCTTTTTTTTTTCTTTACAACAATGATTTTTTTCTTGGCACAGAAACGCATGCTAGGGGCTTACAGCATGTAATCAGCTTAAACAACAAAAGCAGAAACAAATCCATTTTTTTGTAACATTAATTAAGAGATTTCACCTAGTTTGGAAGCCTTTTTAAGCAGATTATATCAATACTTTTAACTGTTTGTACCAGACAAATGCTGGTCAATGTTGTTCAACAAGTGGCACATAAGGAGCAATTGTTCTGTATTTTACAGATTCTTTTTCAGATTTTTCCATCAGATTTTGGAGATTAAGATAACTGTGCAGAAGAAATAATTTTAATAATTTTAAAATTAATATAAATAAAACATTATGAATTGTGGCATGGAGGCTGTAAGTGACTGAACAAAGAACCAGTACACTGTAACCTCATAATGAGATATGGGAATTATCTGAATCTGTACTCAGATGCACACATCTTGCAATTAATTGCGCCATCTCATTATACACTCCATCTATTACTAATAATAAGGCTCACATGGTGCAATACTGTATAACAGCTGACACAGACTGGCCCTGTCTCTATAAGCAAGATGACACTGATTCAAAGAAACACATCCTGACTGATCATCATAAACCATATGGGAGAAAAGAACAAAACAGATTTCCTTAATATATTTCTCATCTAATATCTGCTTAGAAACAGCAGGAATTTGCTTTTAATAAAAAGGAAAAAAACGTTGTCTCAGCTTGTTGACAATAAGATAAAAGAAATGGGGAAAATGAACCAATGCAATCAAAAATTAGGACCAATCAGAATCAAACTAGTGCCAAACTACAAAATAAAAATATTCAAATTTCACATGTAATAGTCATTGTTAGTAATAATAGATGGGAAATTTGGATTGATGTAACTATACACAAAGATGTGTGTGATGGACTATGCAACACATTAAATGTCTTTGATTTATATACTGGTTTTACTGGTGTAAATTCATGGGGATCATAGAGAGAGTCACCACAATCAGAGGACTACCAACAGCAGGGCTATGACTCACAGTAGTGAAAGATCCAACTGAATAGATTACCCCACTTGCTAGGAATATCACCCTGGACTCCATTCAAAGCCTCTTGTGCTCTGGGAAATCTCTGGTTTTCTTATCATAGGCTTTCCAGTTCCTCTTCTGGGTAATCCCAAAGTGTCAGCTCACCAAATGTTGGAAAGAGGACTGGGCCAGAGTCTCGTATTTCTAATTATTACTGTTAATATAAAATACACAAAGATATTTTTAGCAAAAATTATATCACTCCATATAAAACAACTTGGGTACTTGCATTTCCAGAACCCATAATATTAATCTCATAATGTAAATTTATAGTTTTAATCTTTCAAGCTCCCAACTTACATTTTTGGGTTCTGTACATTCTTCCTAACTACACTGAAATGTTTATATATATATATTTTATTTATGTGTTCCTAATAAAAATACTGTAATTTATTTATAATATTTGTAGTTTTACGATAATTGTGGAATTATTTGTTTGTAAATATAATGTATTATATATAGCGTGTTGAAAAGCTGAAAAGTGCATATTACTAGGACTTTCTAGTTATTAGCATTTTAAGTCTCAGTACATTGTCTCCAGAGGCCTGTCTTTATAGGAGCTCTGTTTCTCCTGATCTTCTGAAAAAAAAAAAAGTTCTCTACTTTTATGACTTCACATAAAAATAATAAGGTAAATAGCCTATGTAAAGCTTTTAAGGTCACCAACACAGTGCATGTCAGTATTTAGATTTACATTTTAACCTTTCATCATAATAATACTATTGCTTTTCCAATTATTTCAATCTTCAATAATGCTTTCCTGTTTCTTAGGGTGCGAGCCAATACCAGTGCATTATTTACAGTGGGGAGACCCTGAACCTATAGCGGCTGTGGTCTTTGCTTGCCTCGGTCTTCTGTCCACCATCTTTGTGACACTGGTTTTCATCAGGTTCCATGATACACCAGTTGTGAAATCCTCCAGCAGAGAACTTTGCTTCATCATACTGGCTGGAATCTGTCTGGGTTATCTTTGCACTTTCTGCCTCATCGCCAAGCCACATGTGGTGTACTGCTATCTACAGAGACTGGGCATTGGCCTTTCCCCTGCTATGAGCTACTCTGCTCTGGTTACCAAGACCAATCGCATTGCTCGCATCTTGGCTGGCAGCAAGAAAAAAATCTGCACCAAGAAGCCTCGCTTTATGAGTGCCTGTGCCCAGTTGATTATAGCTTTCATCCTCATTCTCCTGCAGCTGGCCATCATAGTTGCACTCTTCATTATGGAGCCTCCTCAGGTGATCTATGACTACCCATCAATCCGTGAGGTGCACCTCATCTGTAATACAACAACACTAGGAGTGGTAGCACCGTTGGGCTACAATGGGCTGCTCATTCTCAGCTGTACCTTTTATGCCTTCAAGACTCGTAATGTCCCTGCCAACTTCAATGAGGCCAAATACATTGCCTTCACCATGTACACCACCTGCATCATCTGGCTGGCCTTTGTGCCTATCTATTTTGGCTCTAATTACAAAATAATCACTATGTGCTTTTCAGTCAGTCTCAGTGCGACCACGGCCTTGTGCTGCATGTTTGTGCCAAAGGTATACATCATGCTTGCCAAGCCAGAGCGCAACGTGCGCAGTGCGTTTACCACATCTACTGTTGTAAGGATGCATGTGGGTGACGGCAAGTCTGCCTCATCAGCTAGCCGTTCCAGCAGTTTGGCTAAACTCTGGAAGCGACGTGGATCAGGAGCAGAAAATGTCAGGTATGTTATTATAATAATTATGTCATTCAGGTATAATTACTATGTGCATTTAAAGTAACATAGTGGCAGAATTACCAGGTAGTTGATTCAATTAATATTTATTAATACATTCCTACTATATTGTTTGTACACAGCAATGGCACACTGTTTATTTTTAGATGATTAAACTGATTACAATATATTACCTTAAAAAATACTTCTGAAATTTTAGTTATAATATTATTTGCATACATATTTTCAAAAGTACATATTTAATCAATGTTTTTAAAAACCTTTAAAAAAGAAAGTGATCAAAAAAAAGTAAATGAAAAAAATAATAATTTCAGTTCACTTAAGAACGAACATATCATATTACACTATAGGAACTTGCTGAAATAGACAATTTAGGCCTTGTTCACACGGGTGTTAAAATCGAGCGTTTTTCTGGCGTTCGTAGCGTCCGGTAAGCGTGGATCAAGCGGCAAGGGTTTTCTACACATGGTGACGTGCGTTTGTCCGGCTGGGCGTTTGTCCGGCTGGGCGTTTATACGGCGTCAAAAAAACGTTGCATGCAGCTTTTTCTTGGCGTTCAAATCCCAACGAACGCAAGGAAAACGCTTCTAGTGCGGTTTCTTCACGTTCATTTCACGCTTCGGAGGACAAGATATATCCCATGATCCTACATGATATACATAGGGAAATACATAATAAAATGTTTAAAAATTAAAACGTGCGCGGAAATTTTCGCATTTCTTCATAAATCACAAAAAAACTTCATTTAATCCGACGTTGTGCAGTCAGAGGGTGAACCCAGTAGCGTCGCCGTATTATGAGAATTTTTAAAACAAGAAGATTAATGTCTAATATAGCAAAATGGTCCATATTAAAAGGAGACACCTCAAATAAAGCGACATGGCCTTTCATATCCAGTTCCCGACACTGCCTCCACAGGTTAACACACAAATTACAATTTGGGCTGCAGGCTGGTGTTAGGCAGAGCCAAACGAACGCCAGTGTAGAAGTCAATCGAGCGCCACTACAAAACGCAACAAAAACGTCTAGGACGTTCAGAGCGCGTTCGTTTATCCAGAAATTTAATGCCCGTGTGAACAAGGCCTAATGTAGAAAAACAGAAACATTGAGCAAGTACCATCTTGAAAATTGCAGGGTCCTGTCCTGTGTTCTGTATCCAAAATAGACAGCTTTAAATTGAGTATATATACTTATATTAATTGAAGAATTACATTGAGATTAGATAAGGTATTTATTATTAAGGTATTATTAAGGCCCTGGAAGGTAAATTGATAGCAAGGCAATCAGTTGATTTGCAAAACTGAGTTTAATTACTCAATAAAATGACAGATTTTGGTCTTGTTTTCAAATTCTGTGCAAAGTAGAAAAATCAGCAGGAGAGGAGCAAGAGTATATAAAAGGTATTTGCACATTTATAAAAATGACCCACTACGTCTCCAAGTCTCCTCCTCCATTTATAAGAGGCACTTGACCATTCCTGTCACCACACAGTGGGAAATGAAAATAAAGTTGCATAAAATTGGAGTTGGAGTTTCTGAGAATCTATTTAGTGATTGCTTCTTTTTACAATTAACAATTTTGTACAAAGTCACCATTAGTGAATAGTTGGTAACCTCAGCAAAGTGGACTTCATGTTGACTGAAACACATTTCCTGTTTTACTGCTGCACTTTAGACCTTGTAGCACACAATTATGTAAGACATTTATTTAAGACTGCATTAGTATCTAGTAATTATTCACTAACTAGTTCCAACTAGTAGATTGTGCTGGCATCTTCCAAATGAGGATGGGTGCCCTTTTGAGTCCTTGAGATTTTTTGTTTGCCACCATCGCCTCTGGCTTGCTCATTTGGGACAAACTGATAACACTCTAAAATTTCTTTTTATTTATTTATTTGATTTGCAACAATTTCCATTTCCCGGTGATATACAAATAAAATTTTATACAATTGTATTTTAGAATTTACTTAGACCAAGACATTCACTAGGGTGTTGATGAGGAGACTCCCAGTAGAAGGAATGCACAATGCAGGGGAACAATTGGTGTTTGCACATGGATTAACATCTGGCATATTTTATCATGCTGCTTTCACTATTGTCAACCTGATCTGCAACAGACATTGTGCTTTTTAGCAAGAGCAGGGAACAGGTGGAGGAAACTTTGGAGAGGTGGAGGTATGCTCTGGAAATCAGAGGAATGAAGGAAGCTTGGAGTGATATTTCCACTGCTAGCAGTCATTCAATGTGGTATATTCATCCATCCACCCATCCATTGTCTATACTACTTATCCTGTAGGGATATCTTAGGGCACATCGTAGAGATGTGTGAAGGCTACAAGCACACACACATTCATATATACATTCACACAGAAAATTTGGAAGCACCAATCAATCTACAACGCATCTTTGTCTTTGGACTGTGAGGGAAACCAAAGGTTAACCACTGAGACACCATGCCTCTCATATGTGGCACACAAAACTGTATGATCCAATATAAAAATGTATGAGTGCTTCTACATTTGATGCTTGATCTTAGGGGAAACTGTAAGATCAGCCTATTTATCAGACTAGACCAAGGACGGTGTAGAGTACAGCATGCGAAAACCTATGCAAGTAGTACTGTATGTAACCACATTAGACAATCAGACAGTAGGAGATGTGGTATATTTTGAGTGCCAAAGTTCACACAATTTGGCTATAAGTATGATCCAGTTAAACCTGAAAGTTTGCACTTTGAGTTCATATTCATTATGTAATTTGAAGTCTTACAGTATTTACATGCTCATCTTAAATAATAATAATCTTGTCAGTGTTCAAACATTTATGCACCTGACAGTATACATCCAAAATCCGAACATGAATTTAACAATTTAAAATTTATAAAACATTATTTATAAATTAACGAGTAACATATTTTTATTGTACTTTATGAGACAATTTGCATATTTTTGGATTTGTTTTTTATTTTAAATAAATTTTTTACAAATATCACTGATGACTTGGAATAAGATCATTTCATATAAAATAGCATATAATTTACTATTTTATATGAAAAGGGTTTAAAGCTATATTGGATCAGATGACAGAGAATAACATCTACTGTATATGTTCTGGTCTGAGTTTATGTTTTTTTTTCCTCAGTTCAAATGGCAAGACGGTTACTTGGGCACAAAATGAGAGAGGCTACCGGCCAAACCTGTGGAAGAGGATCTCAATTCACATCAAGAGAAAAGAAGAGGTCAATCAAACAGCTATAATTAAACCTTTCTCCAAGGGCTGTGATGCACCTTCTGACACTGGAATTAAGATGTCATTTGAGCGGCCACCAACTGGCCAACGCTACCCTGTTACCTACCGACCACGCACTCCCTCTCCACTGCCCACTGTATGCCAGCGTGGTTCAATGCAGCGCTGCTGTGAAGATGAGGAAGATGTTAGAGAACGGTCTATGCCAGTGGCAGCACTGCCTACGTATCTTACAGAGCGTTTACAGCAAGGTGGACCATTGCAGACATCCATTATGGACCAGATAAGTAGTGTGGTGAACCGCTTCACTGCAAACATCAGCGAGCTCAACAGTATGATGCTACCACCTGGCTCTACATCAGGCAGTACCATAAATGCCTCTGGCCCCTGCTCTCCCTCCTTTAAGTTGCTTCCACGAGAGATGCAGCGCTCGACAACAGTGACCACTTATGCAGAGGTGGTGGCTGCAGCTAATGCTACCCCTCGCTCAGCAGTAGGCATTGCAGGAGGGATAGTCACAGGTGGAAGCAGCAGGGCATCCCCTGCTAGTCTCTCAAATAGCACCTATGACTCCTCTTTTGCAGTCAGGACCACGGAGTTTGAGGAACTGGCTGCTCTAACACCTCCATCCCCATTCAGGGACTCCTCAGTGGGCTCACCGCATGACTCTCCCACTTGTCCAGACTCAGAGCTGGCGCTGTGTGAGCGCAATTCCCCAAAGTATGACCGACTGATGCTGCGCAACTACAGCCAGAGCTCCTCCTCACTATAATTAGCCTTCCAGACGATCAAATCACATGCTACCAAAAAGAACCATCAGTGGCATGCGGGCATTTTAAATACTGTTATGACAATATTTTCAAATCAGGTTCTACTACACTGTTGCGGAACTCTAGAGAACTGGAATCAAGGCTATACTGAGAAAAGGATCAGGGATAAAACAATGCTTGAGGAAGCTCTGCAGGGATTTATTGAAAGTAGCTGAATAGCTTCTTTTAGTCTGAACAGCATGGATGAAAATGTTCTTTGTAAGCTTTTGAATAAAGTGCACCAACAGAGATGTCAAAGCAGCTTGAGGTGCACACATGCTTTTGCTTAGGAAAGTTCAGCGAACAAAGGACTGCGATAGTATACTGTGCTTGACCTTAAGCCAGTGACCACATTCCGACAGTATAACCATATGTGATTATATTGAAAGATTGTTATATTTGTTGTTTGTGTATAATGCTGTCCTTCAGCCGAATTTCTTGCATACTATAATGCTTCAACATACAGTAATATACAGTATATCTTGTTTTAGTTGTATGGGACCCATTCTGAACAAATCTTTAAATGGCATTATTTTCCAAGTGACTGCGTTTCAGTAACAAGTACTAAACAGTCTTATTCTTGTTTAACACTTCAGATGCAAAGAAAATGACACGTCATATTTTAAAGATGTTCAGTTGTTTTAATTTAATAGAATTTTACTGTTAGGCTGGCTGTGTGATGTGCAACATAAACATAGCAATACTTAAGGCTTAGTGAATTAGTAGACAAGCATTCAAGCGCACATGCTTTGCATCCTGTTACAATGTTATTTATAGTAATTATGTACTTTTGAATGTGAATCAGTCAGATATGTTTTCATTTAACCCTAATGAATTTAACTTGTCTATTTATAGACATCATTTGGACCAAACAAATTCTCTTTTTAAAAGTTTTTTTTTTTAATTCAAGGCAGTGCTTAAACTTTCTACTAATGTTGTGCACTGTGCATATCTCTTCAGCCTACATTGTGCAATATATTTACTGAATGGATGTAATGCATGCAGAACACTGCCAACAGCTGAATCTACAAGTGTTACCTTTTGTATATTTTCTAAAAGCATTTTGCATCTTTTGCTCTTTACCTTTTTCAAAAAATTGTAGATATTGGCTCTACGTGTGAGGTATTTTTCTACCCAACATTTGTGTTGATTTAGTATATTACTGTAATATATTAAGCTGATAATTATTAGTTTAGGCCTTGTGGTGGTGAAATGAATGTATCTTGTAAAAGCTTTCATAATAGTTTATCTATGTGACAATTAGCGAGAAGTTGAAAGTAAAAAAAAAGGGAAAAAACATTTTTTATTCAGTTGCATTTGTATTGTGTGACAAAAAATGGAAATAGGCTACTTCTGAATATTATTAAAACGGATAAAATGTCAAGGATTAATTTTTTTGTTGTTCTACACTATGGTAGGAAGATAAATGATTAGGTGGTTATTGTGGGCTAAACTGGATTCTCATGCTGAGATTGCGCTTTCTTTCTGTTTCTCTTTTCATTTCTTGACACCTCCCACACTTCTCCCCATGACGCGCGCGGGCATGCACGCACACACAGGATTGGGCGATTACAATTCGGGTCTAAAATCTAATTGGCTGAGAAGTGTTTACAACCTATAAAAAAACATCAACAATTATTTAATAACATTATCGTAAAATAATATCCATTCATAATAAGACATTACAAATTATTTATTTAACACCGCATTTATCATAATGTGTTCACGATACAGTAATCATTAAGCCTTTGTGCTGTCTTAGCCAAATCTGTGCCTGTTATGTTGCTTAGCAACAAAAGCTCACTGTTAAGAGACATGGTGAAAGAAGTGTTTGTTTTAGGCCTAAATATTTTACTATAAATAGTACATTACAATATATACTGATGACTTGTTTATTTTTTACACATTATAGTGTCATTTTATTAAGAACCCACTTGAATCATTCTACAAAAATGGTGGAAAGTGCTGTCACTTAGAGTTGCTGATGCCAAAATCAGTTAAATTAACATAACAGACACATTACTTGTATATGTTCAGAAAATATGGTATGTACTTTCAATCATGAAATACATTTTCTTAGTTTAATGTTCTGTATTCAATTGAGGCATTTTTAAAGGCCAAGTTCAAGGAAATATTTTGTCACTATGATCATACATGGAAGTCGGTCCAGGTACTTTTTATCTAAAGATCTATTTTTCATTAAATAAATCTGACTCACAATCACATAAATACCTTATGAAATAAGTTAAACACTAAATATTTTATATATATAAAATATAATATATTTTGTCCAATGGATTATAATTAAGAATATGAAATTAATATCAGTCGACTATGTAACTGGTGGTACTGTTACACAAAAAGAGTTTTATTTTGTCAAAATCCATTATTATACTGTACATAACCAGTTTTTATGTACAATTTTGACAGTTAAAATGAGGAACGCCAATGACTTCTTTTGACAATTTGAAAGTGTTTTTGATTTCTTGAGGTATTGTTTAGAAATGTAATTTTTATTTTGCAATTTTAAGTGCTGCTTTTAAGTTAGTCATTGGCGTTTCTCATTTTATAATTACAACTGTCAAAAATTGGACATAAAAACTGATTATGCATAAATGAAAACTATTACATGGAAGCCATTTTTAATAGGTCTCTAATAAAAAGAAATTCTCTAAATTAGGTAACACCTGGAGGCGAAGTAACACCAATTAATAAATGTACAAAATTAATTAATTAATAAAAATGCATTAAGCTTTACTTTTTATGGATTCATAAAGTTTAAAAGTAAGTGGCTATCAAAGAAGTTATAGGTATGAAAGAAGAAATACAATGCATCTGGAAAGTATTCACAGCGCTTCACTTACTCCACATTTTATGTTACAGCCTTATTCCTAAATGGATTAAATTAATTATTCTCCTCAAAATTCTACAAACAATACCGCATAATTACAACGTGAAAAAAAGTTTATTTGAAATTTTTGCAAATTTATTCAAAATAAAAAAAAATAATAATAAAAAATAAAAAAAAACTTTTTTTTTTTTTTTGTCCAAAAATTCCACTGTTTCTAAATAATGACCCACTTGTCTGTGGTAAAATCACTGTAAAATAAAGTGTAAAACAAAGTATTACCCCCCTAACTAACCATTTAAAGAGTAAAAGTTCTATCAGGTTAAAGTCACATTCGATGTATCTGAGAGCATTTAAACAAACAAAATACTGAAGTTTTACTTCATCAATTACGAGATTAATACAGACACGCGCGCGCGCTCGGGCTGGGGGTGAGAAAACGTGACTCCCACGAGAGGCGCCAACATGCCGGTCACAAGTTGCTGTCCCGCCCCACCCTGCCCGGGCTTTATCGGCTGCATCACTCAACTTTTCACGGGACTCCGAGTGGAGCGACCGCGCAGTCCGCCGCCATGCAGAGCAATCAGAAAGAACACTTGTACAAAATCCTCGTTATCGGGGATCTAGGTGTGGGCAAGACCAGCATCATTAAGCGTTATGTTCATCAGACGTACTCCACGAACTACAGAGCCACCATCGGGGTGGACTTCGCTCTCAAAGTTCTCAACTGGGACTCGGAGACCGTGAGACTGCAGCTGTGGGACATTGCAGGTAGGCGTGTGCGGCTGCGCTCGTAACAATCATCATGTTCCTGCCTCTGGCCTGTTTCTTTAAGTTGTCTGTAACCCCATTTCAGCCTTCTTTTACATGTACAAAGAAATGTTCACTATTAAATTAACACTGATTTTCTAAGCCCTGATGGAAAGAAATGAACATTATAGTTAATGCAATACTGGAGAGTTTGCTGGTTAGACCTACTTATAAGAGCAGAACCAGCTGGCAGAGTGGATTGTCAAGTTTCTGAGCCCTCAGTGTGCCTCCTACAGAACACTATTTTAATAAAGCCAGATCCATTTATGCCAGCCACCTCTCTACCTCTCTCTCTCTCTCTCTCTATTTCTCTCTCTCTCTCACACACACACACACACACACACACACTCAACATGCAGGCATAACTGAACACAACCACCTACACTGACATTGGTTCACATTGTACACAAATATAAAGGTTCTGAAATTCTCTCTCTCTCTCTCTCTCTCTCTCTCTCTAATTTCCCATGTGGAAGGTATGCATGCAATCATATGATAAGTGGTCTCATGTGAGTAAGATTTGGAGGTACTGTAGATCACATGGGAGTCATTGTGGAGGAAAATCACCCTAAACAAACCAGAGAGGAGTTGGTTGTTAGCCAAGCTGCGAATACTGTACATGCCCAAATAAAATATAGAATCTAACAAGTGAGTTTTTAGTAATAGAATTATTGAATAAGAATTATTTCATTTTCAATTCATTGTTTATGAAGAAAATGTAAATACTTTATTTTGCATTTCTCTAAAACTCACAAATAATCACAAATAAAACAGTCAGTTTTACAGTTGTATAATACATGCACAGCAATAAAGTTCAGTGTTATTAACAAATGTATGCTTACCTTGCCTTGTGTTTTTTTCCCTGTCTTGCATATCATTAAGGTCAGGAGCGCTTTGGGAACATGACACGTGTATACTACAGAGAGGCAATGGGGGCATTCATTGTTTTCGATGTCTCCAGACCTGCAACATTTGAAGCAGTCGCTAAATGGAAGGAGGACCTGGACTCTAAGCTGACACTTGCAAATGGCAAAAGCATTACAACCGTGCTTCTGGCCAACAAGTGTGACCAAAGCAAAGACATTCTGGTCAATAACAGTCTGAAGATGGACCAGTTCTGCCAAGAAAATGGATTTGTAGGGTGGTTTGAAACATCAGCCAAGGTAGACTTTTCACATACATCTGTTGGGTGAAACGCCAGAGGCAAGCCTGACTAAAATTGCATATAGGTGTGGGAAGTAGAGTTGGGATCACTTTACAATGGAAGTGCATGTGATGTTAGTACTTGTGCCAGATTTAACTACTTTCTTCAAGTCCTCCATTCATAATTCTATGAATACATTTAAAAAGATGACACTTTCTTACACACAAGCAGCTAAATACATGGGGCTTCACGTATCAACATTGTGTAGAAAAAATTCGAAATGGTTTCTCATTAATTAAGTGGAACTCATACATACAATAAAATATGATTATACTGTATACACACATGAGTAATAAGTAATAACATTTACTAAATTAAATAACTTTTACATCAAGTAATAGCATTTACCGAAAGGAAATTCTCTGTAGCTGCCATGCCACAGCTTATTTTAATATTGGCATGACCAATATTAAATTAATTAACCTTGTAAGCATCAGTTCAATGGGTAGCTAAAGTGCCATTCAAAGAGTACCTAAAAAGCACCCATTCTAATTGAAAAGTGTCTGTAGCCAAGAATACTATGTCCCTCTAAAATATGGGTCATTACTAAAAGCACATACTATAATTAATTTTTTGGTGATAGGCTTACTATTTTCCAACTAACCTTCCAACTAACTTCAAGACATGGATTCGAACCTCTTCACAGAAGCGCGTAGCAATTTTTAAACTGTTAGTTTTTACATGTTTTTTATTTACTGTATGTGTTTATTTATTTATTTATTTATTTATTTAAGAGAGCAGGACCACTTTTTCTTTTAATTAACTGTATTGTTTCTGATTAAAAAGCACATTTCATAATTACTTTTTCATAATCCATGATTAAACTAACCTCTATGTTTGATTCTGGCTTTAAGTTCCATTGCTAGGTGTTTTGAATACAAGTGTTGATTACACTGTATTACATTTTACACAAACTACATATACATTCTTGTGCATTCTTCAGCTATGCTTCTGAGGATCAGTTGAAAGTTTTTGAATCCTGATACCTGACTTGAAACTGAGTAAAGGTATATAATAGTTTATATGCAAAAATCTATTTTAAAATATTTTGTGTTTTGCATTTTGTAAAAAGTTAGTAAAGCCCATTGGTTACATTTGTAGAACTAGCTGTGTTCTGAATTAGATGTTTATCTCATGCATTATACTGCCCATTGAGCTTGTTAGAGTATGTTAGATATGGCATGCTATAAATGTAATCTTTTTATAATTTGAGAGAAGAACTAGATACAGTTCTTGGAGAAATGAAGTGGGAATGCAACGGTGGCCTACTTTTTCTGTGAAAATGGCTTGTTTTTCAACGATTACAAAGATGTCCCTGATATCAGACAGTTTGTGTGTGTGGGAAGGGGGGGGGGGGCAGCTGACCCTCCCCCCAACAAGAGAAACTCACAGGCATAGAGAATGTATTTTACATCAGCTATAACATCAAAGCCAAAGCCTGTGTTATTTTTAGTCATACTGTATATTGGATTTTGGATTGTTTGAGAGAGGAGGCTTTAAACTTGTGGAATGTCACATTTTTATGTGTGTATTTTAAACACTGAGTGCATGATGCCAGTTTTTCCAAAGCAGTCCAAAAGTTTTTTTTTTAGTGTGCGTCCACTCTATAAACTCCATTAAAGTCTATGGGGTGATTTTTGCACTGATTCACTGAAGGTGTGAATGATTTTTGATTAACATGACTTTCACCAAAGTATTACAGTTTTTCCAGTCGTGCTGTGTCTCTTTTTTCAACCTAGGAGTCAGGGGAGCAAAGTGATTTAGCACAGGTAGCAAAGGTATCCTCATAACCAAAATAATTTTTAGGAGACCCTAGCCAAATGGACTCTTTGGAGAAAACCATCAGTTGGAGCTCTTAGAAAAGTAATAGTATAGTTTCACAGGTGATCATTCTGCTTTTCAGCCTGATTGCTTTATCCATGTAACCCTCTTTTTTCATTAAACAAAGTTTTTTGCATTTACATAATATAACACTACAATAATGATAGAGAAAATTAACTATCTGATCTCCTATCCAGCCATACATACAACATACATTACATAATATATCATGGCCAAACAACATCATCGTGGTATCTATGAACTATTTACTTTTCAAATTATATTTATAATCTCTAACCAGCATTTAGTCTAGAACTTTGTTGCTAGTTTTTAAGATTTATAGTAGCTAAAAGAACAGCGCTATTTTGTCTAGTAAAACAAAACAAATCATGGAATCTCATTCCTTAGACAGAACTTAAATACTCACATACAGTATAATGTGTAACTGTGATTTATAAAGCCTGACTTTTTGACTAGTCAGCTTCCAATATAAAAAGAGGATTAGAAATAGCTAAGACAGCTTACTCAGCCAGCTCAGGCTCTAATAGAATGTCAGGTGGCCAGAACCAGATTACGAGATTTAGGAGAATTAAAATTAAAAGTCATGAATATTCGATTCCTAATTACAAAACACAGTCAAATTAAGCATAGCATTTGCTGCAGGAAGCAAGAAGAAATGGAGCAGTTTTTTCTTAACTATCATTTAATTTACCTAGATAACATTCAAGAAATTGAGTTTTTCATCTCATAATTGAATGTAAATTAAGTGTTGCTTGAATATAGTAAATGATGTGTACAAACATGGCAGTATTCGGTTAAAACTTTGTCAGTTACATTAACTTGCAGTGTACATATGGACGGTGTTCAAGTCAAACCAGGAGATTTCTCATGAATGAAGGCATAAAACCGATTGACATTTACAGAATGGTGAAACGCTTTACAGAAGGCTACACTTCCTTGAAGGACGATCCTGGCTGAGGTGGCTCAGAGCCTGCTTCAGTAGCTCCAGTGAACATTCAGCGAGTAGAACACCGGATCCTTAAAAATCAACAGGGAACTTGACAACTTGCAGAAAAGACCCAACTGTCTCTGTGAACTGTACAAACAATCATTCACGAACACCACTTGCACATTACAGGAACTCAGCTGGGAGTTTTTAACACATACAGTCTTGACCTTACTCCAAGTGATTTCCACATGTTGGGTCATTAAACGAGTTCCTGCGAGGCCGGCATTTGAGAAGTGAAGCCGGTAGTCTGATTATGGCTCTGGCATACTGAGGAATTTTTCTAGCTTGATAGTATCCAAGCACTAGTGAAATGTTGGTGCAAATTCCTGTAGCGGTTACATTTCATTTTCAAAATTCCTGGTTTGACTTGAACGCCCCTCATATTTACTCTACTGATTTTTGTCAATCAGTATTTTTCAAATCTTTGAAAATGTACTATAGTTGATATAAGCAAATGACCAAACTGATATTAGCGTAGAGTTTACATAGAGGATTAAAAGTCAACTTTTGCATTATGAGTTTTCTAACACTTTCTCAATCTTACTGCTATAGGAAAACGTAAACATCAATGAAGCTGCAAATTACCTGGTCAAGCACATCATTGCCAGTGAGAACGATATTCTCAAATCAGTGGTTCCTGACAGCATTTCCCCTCAGCTGACCACAACCACAAAGATGAGCTGCTCTGCATGTTTCAAACCTTAACATCTGACCAAGAGGTGGATTCAGGCTCAGCAGCCTTGGAGAACTAAAAGACGGATGTCCTTTTCTCCCACTGTGTCTGTACCCACAACACCTGTGTGAATGGAACACAAAGTCCAGTAACATATAAATGGGTATTTTATAAGATCACAGTTATTTATCTACAACACAGGGGCTGGCTTATGCAGTTTTCCACTTGTGATTCAAGACGGACAGATAAAGAACAGTTGTAAAAGACAGCTGAACATAGGGAACTGGGTCCCTTGTTACATAATACATTGTACATCTGTTTATGAATTGTTTGGGGCTATTGGTCGCATATGTGTTTCACATGTTGGTATTTGTGTTTAAATGTATTGATGCTGTGAGTAAGTAAGCAGATGCTTTTTCATCATTTTTTTGAGAATATGCAGAACAGAATATTTACTGATAAACTTTCATCCATATGTTGCATGAAATGAAACAACACATACTGTACCCTCTCTGTTTGTCTTTCTCTGTAGCTTTTTCCATCTATTTTCTACATTTTCCCATGCCTGTTTTTCCTCACTCTTTCTCCATGCAACTCAGTGATTCACTTTCTGACTCACTACCATTATATAAATCTCCCATGAAGCCCCTCTTCAGCACAAACTTTAGTTCACATCTTTAAACATGGTTATTGATCTAAGTTCCTTTCTGTTCCACTGCCTGCTGAGTGCAAACCCTTTGCACTTTTACTTCGCACTAGTCTATTGTCGTCTATGTGGGAAGCATTACATAATTTGAAAACACTTTATCTTAAGTACTAAGTACATTTTTAAAAGCAGACATGTACATGTAGAAGTGTTTTGTATTTGAATAAATTATCATTTTTATTAGTATTGCATGAATGCATTGCATTTTGGACTAAAAATGGAAGAAAACCATTTTGATCAATTTATTGCCTCTTCTTTGACTCATTACCTTTGTTACTGTTTTATACCAACAAATCCTACAATTACTTCACGTTCTAGTGCTGTTTTTTTTAAATCTAAATATATTTCAAATGGAATAGCTGTATATTTCTTCACATTTTTTCGACAGTTATATAGTTTAATAGCATGGAGTATACTATTTTGGTTATTCCCTCTATAAATAGATGTGTCAATTGATTATGGTTATTATCATGATATCTGTAAATATAATATTTATGTGATTTGGGATTACACATTTTATTATGGTTGACATCAGTGATTTGTAATTAAGCTTTACATTATTCAGTAATAACTCAGCAAATAATAGTACATTAATATTAATATGGTTTGAAGGACAGAAACAATGGCATAAACTAAACTTAAACAGCATTTGTGTTGCCATAACCAGAAACACTCCTGAGGGGAATAAAAGCAAGAGTTCCTGTCATTGGGAATAGTACATGATAGAACGTTGGTGGAATTGCAGTGCATTTTAGCATATTACTCATATTCAGCCCAAGTCTCCTGGTATCACCATGACAACTGCTGAGCACAGACGTATAAAAGCTCTTCCTGTGAAGGTTGCAGCTCCCGCAACATCCGCATGATTATTATTTTGCAAACCTGTGCATGCCGTTGGTCACCTTTTCTGCAGCACCCTGGAATTTCAAAAGAGCAAATTAACTGGACTGAGAGATACTGACTAAATTAGAAAACGTACACGAAATATTCTTAGCACAGATCACACAGAGGTGAATCATAGAGACTTGCTTGTACTGTAAGACATTTAACTGCAAAAGCAGAACCTCTGCTAAGGAAGCTGTACTTGGATTATATCCTATTTCACGCTCGCTGTGTAAGGTCTCTATCCAGTGAATAAATGCAAATCACACAGACAACCTTTCCAATAACTCAAGCAGATTATACTGTGGCAATATATAAAAGTCTTCTTATAGCTGGGATAAGAGACATACTGAGCACAAGACGTGATGTGTCATGACTGCCCAATTGACTGTTTTTTCCTTTCGGAAATGAGAAGATTCACCCCAGTTCTTCGCAGGTTGCTGGTAAACAGTACGACAGATTGTCATGTGTATCCCATCAGAGTACATAGAGACATGTAAAACAAACAAAGCTGCAAACAGAGACAAAGACAAGACGTTTTATAGAGCTAAAGGTTAGGAAAGAAAACCACACACTCCTGAGTGATGAAATTCCTGCAATTCCTCCTTCTCTTGCAGATGTGCTTTAACAGCGAGACATTCCTAATTTAGAACTTCTGACAGGATATGAATTAAATTTATTTATTCATATATTACAGCATATTCATCATAACATTCATATATCATTTGACTATAAGTGAAAGCACAAAGAAACATTTAATATTAATTCCAGCCTCTCTTCACTATTATGTAAGGATGTGACTTCTAAAAGTGCTCTAAAATATGGTTCCATCATCTGTAAAAGCAGGAAATATATTCTATAGGTGTATACCTGCCTGTGTTTAGGTTAATTTCCTATTTAGTCACCATACCACATGGTATAAACTGACTCTATATACAGTACACCCTTCAGCTCTTCCAACACTTCAGTTAGATTAGCTTTTTCCAGAGAGTATCACCCACACAGAAGCAGCCACACTGCCTGACAAACACACACACACACACACACACACACACACACACACACACACACACACACACACACACACACACACACACAC
>JAQMYL010000009.1:11952754-11977886 GCA_030014365.1 Clarias pachynema | reverse complement strand
GCTGTAGAACGAATAATTTGAGTTTCCCATTATTTCCTATGGGAAAATTAAATTTGGTTTACGAGTGTTTTAGAATAGGAGCCCACTTCCGGAACGAATTATGCTTGTAATCCGAGGTTCCACTGTATATACATATACATATATATATATATATATATATATATATATAAATCATTGCATGAGCACAGTATGTATATATATATATATATATATATTTATATATGCTGAAGTGTATATGTACACACACACACTAATATATAATTATTATAATTTCTAAAAAGAAATCAGACATTGCGAAACAGTTACTCAGTTACTCAGTACTTTTTTTGTCATTTCATTGTGTAATATCGGCGACACATTGTCTTAGTGGTTAGCACCGTCGCCTTGCACCTCCAGGGTCTGCGTTCGATTCCTTAGTGTTATGATGCTTTCAGCAAAGAATAGATTATGTTTTCAATACTCAACATGGGGAACAAGAAACCCCATGCCAGTGTAAAAAAATACGCCAGTGTAAAGATGCACTGATTCACATTTACAAAAAATTACAAGCACACAGACATAGTACACTGATGTGAATGTAAGTGTGTGGTGGCCTCATTCTGCCACAGACACCTGACAGGCCAGCAGTGGAAGAAGGAAAAGCACAGTGTGTGCAGGTGCACTGAGGACAATAACAACGCACAGATGCCTTATCTGTTTCTATATGACAGTCTGATATCATCCCTTGTTCAGTGCTCTTGGTAGACAACAGACTCTGTGTAACAATGGAGGTAAATAAAAAATGTGAAGCTATGTCCAAAAATATGTACTACTGTAATACAGCGCATGCCATACCCTAAGAAAGTGGTAGTACATAGCTTACACCAGTGTCTACATCCTACAGTTATAGTGGCACAACTGCTTCATATTACCCTATATTACAACATACTGACATAATGGTGTATTGTACACGCAACCATTCATGATTAGAGCAGGCTACTGCTGGTGTACAGTATTAAAAAAACAATATGTACAAATTACCTTCTGAACCTCATACTATCAACACTTATTTATATAGATAATGATGTATTGTGGTACACAATAAATCCATGGATTTATGGATCCCCCCCTTCCATCCAGTAGTTACCATTTGGATAGTGGATGTATCGGGTCACAGCCATGATTGCACAACCAAAAAACTGCATTGTAGCGAGCTGTTATGGATAAATCAAATGCAGAGTTGAGTATTTAGCCGTTTACTCAATTTTTTCAATTCAGTCTTGGACTTTGAAGTAGGGTGTGTAAGAAGAGCAAAAGATTACCAAGTATTATACAAGGACATCATTTGAAGTCTGTGTCTATGTTTACATTCATTATCGAAACTTCACACACACACACACACACATACCCTCAGAAGCTCATGCAATGATTTGACAAGCTCCTGTTGCCACGGCGACAGCCGGGCGTGATTGGCCTACGTGCAAAAAAAAATAAAAAATTTCACAGAAACTTTGAGTCGTTATTTTTATGAGCTCTGTTGGGAAATGAGGTCCTTATATGGGCGAGTTTCTTCTTTGTGCAATTTTCTCAAGGTCGGTTAAAAAAAAATACTGGATTAATTAGATGCGTATCCCATAAGACAGAGCACATTAACATATTCAAATTAAATCAGAAGTAAGGCTGAACTGAATCAGTGATTGGACTATAGTTAACAGCTTTTTAAAAAATATGTATATATATTTTAGGAGCTGTTCTGACCCTTTGAAATGACGTAAACCACTGACCAGAAGTAATTACTGTCTCTCATGGGCATGAGGTCTTAAGACACTTAAAAGTGCTCCACTTTTCCTCATGTGATTAGAATTTACAGACCTTGTTAAAGGATGGTGTTGCAAAGTGGAGCATCAATAAGTGATCTGTATTCGATATGAAAATTTATCGAGTTCATGAGCTTTCTTTTAATAGGAGATGTGTGCGTTTTGGTGTTTTGGGGACGATGATTTGAGTCTGATGATGTGAGTTCATGAGATAAAGGCAAACTATGAGACTATCACTCCTCTTGATGCAATGCAGCACTACAAAACATTCCTATGTTTAGCCTATAGGAGGAATAAATCTCTCACACAGAAGGCTCTCTGTGAAAACACTGTGTGAAAGAGTGGGTGATGATGCACAAGTCCTGACCTTTTGGGATTTTTTTCTTTCTTTCCTCAGGCAGGCCAGAGCTAATCCTAGATCATGTGAACAGCACATGGCTGAATCCGTGGTCTTGATCCTATGACTTCAAGAAGTAGCTAAGTGTTGGTGTGTAGAAAATGTTTCAACCCTTGAGTGCAGCATACATCCAGTAGTCAACACTCAACAAGTTTAGACAGGTGGGGGAGGGGGGGGTTTAATAAAGTTAAGTATGATATCAGCAAATGTGTGTTGTGCAGGTGTAGATCCAAATAGGATTTCAAATTTCTAAAAAATATATATATATATATATAATAATTTTTTTTTTTTTTTTGCTGGCTAACATCAAAACAATTGTTGAGGTGATTTCTGCACAGTACTACATCGCCCTCTAGTGGACCACAAATATCAGGATTTCAAACAGTCTTCACAAAACAGATAAAAGGAAGTGCATGGTGCCTTGCACAAATAATTCTATCTATACATATTAAAACCAAATTTAAAACAATAATTGTATATGTGGCAGCACAGTGGCGGAGTGGTCATCACTGTGGCCTTGCTCCTCTAGGGTCCGGGTTCGATTCCCCTCCTCAGGATGCATTTTCTCCCCGTGCTTGGTGGGTTTCCTCCGGGTACTCTGGTTTCCTCCCACAGCCCAAAGAAATGCAGATTAGGCTAATTGACTAGGAATTTTCCCAGTGTGTGCGCCCTGCGATAGATTGGCACCCCATTCAGGGTGTACCCCATCCTGTGCCCTAAGTCTCCTGGGATAAGCTCCACGCAACCCCCGCGATCCTGCATACAGGATAAAGCGGTATAGATGATGATGAGTGAGAAGTGTATACGTATTCAAACCTGCTGCGGTGAGACCCCTAAATTATTTCAGGTTTCATAAAAGCTTCATAATTTGCTAAATATATTCCTTGGGTAAAAAAAAAAAAAAAGTAGTTCCCGGAAGGCCCAGTGTTTGTTAAAGGGTAACGTCAAACCAGAAGCACTATGCTTCACTGTAGGGATGATGTTCTCTGGGTGATAAGCAGTGTTGGTAATAATTTATTTATATTTACAGCCCAATTTTGCATTGTGCCATTTTGCTTAAAATCAAATGAGCAGAGCCAGACAGCATGTCTAAATCAAATGATATTCTGATGTTAGCATTGTATTTATTAACAAGTTAAATAGGTAAATAAAAGACAGGATAACAGCATGATCAACTTGTAAATAAAAGACAGGATAACAGCATGATTGCAGGGTACTTTTCGCCTCTTTTCTGTCTCAGTGCTGCCACTATGTAAATTCTTTCATCTGGGAGTTAAGTCATGTCAACTGGACTTCTTTCTTGCTAGATTGAAATGTTTCTCTATCATCTATCTATCATCTCTTCAGTCTGACTCAGTCGGAGTTTCTACCCAATAAGAAAGAAGTCCAGTTGACATGACTCGACTCAAAGATAACCTCACATGGATGACTGAGAATCTTCACAGACATCAGACTCTTGACAGTTTAAGATCTTTAAAGCACTCCTTAACACTCACCTATGAGTAGTTGTAAATTTGAAGTTTTGCATTGCTCTTATGTTTAAGTGTATGAGCTAATTTTGTGTCTTCTAATAATTTTTCTTCCTGCAGTTACATAGACAGCAAGTAATATAAAGGCTGTAAGTAGGTAAGAAGCTACTAAAAATGCAGATTTTAATAAATCTGTAAGGTATTTGCCTAATGTTTTACTGGATTTAGTGTTCAGAAGGATATTGAATAAACTAACCACAATAATGCAGTGAAAGTTGAAATTTTAATATATAATTCTTTTCTTATAGAAACATCAATAATTTTACATAAATTACAATTTCATACAATTTGGATTAAATACAATCACTGCATGTTTATTAAAATGAAAGAAACAATATCTGTGCTACAATAGTGTTTCTATAATTATACACATTCTATGTGAATCATTATACGAACTTGCTTTCAAATCAAAGCATGAACCCTGTCAGTGCAGATCTCGGGAAAGTTGGGTTCAACTTAAAATATATTACTCGTCTCCTCTCGGGTGCCTTCAGTAATATTTTATGCACTTCAGAAAATGTCAGTACGTTAACCAACATAAAACATTTAATTCTACCACAGAGGTAATCCTGATTCTTTTCAAAAACATGTGGCTCATTCACTGTTGCTTATTCATGGCAACTTGGGCAAATTAATATCCAGCTTGTTCCACAAAATATAGTTAGAATAGTGTTAGACCTTCTTCTATCTCTAAACAATCGAGTTTAAAATCACATCTGAAATTAAGGCATTATGTCCGATTTTCGGAATTTCAACTAGATCCAAAATCATGGTCTCAACGCCACAATTTTACGCCTGAATGATTTAAGCCAATAGGCATAAATGTACACCTTAAAAAGTAAAATGCCTCAAATCTGGCAACATTTCAATCAGTTGAAACTTGTAAGGTGTTGTCCCAATTAAATTCCAAGGATTATGTGCAGATACGAGGATTTAATACTGACTTTGGACAACGCCAAAATTTTATAGCCATTTATACCATTCACATTATTTGCTAAAAGAGGCCGTCTAGCTGATCACTGCAATGTTCTCCATGGCTTATTAATCCAGTTGCACATCCGCATCATGAGCAAACAGCATGTATCTGGGGTCCAGTTTGGGAGTGAAGTCTTTAAAGTGTTTAGAAGCATCAGTCCCAAACACATCCAGCACTTTTCTGTTCATCAATGCAAACCTGAAGATACAGAGTCCATGTTATCTAACATGCTTAGCAAGACCAAGCTTTAGCTTTCAGGTTTTTTTTTTGTTTTGCAAGAGAATATCACCCACACCAAAAACACCCACATCCTCAGCTTCAGCTATTGCTAATAAGCAGCAAGCAAAAATATGCAATCTATGTATATGCAGATATCTATATATCTACGCGTTTATGCAATCTATACATACTGACCTCCCCTTGGTCAGTCGCAGGAGAAACTTCCAGTATGATGGTCGGAGGTTCTGCACTTCCATCACCGCCTAGAAGGAATCAACAAACAAAACAACCAACATGGAAAGAACAAGTCCAGATGATAATCTGAAAATGCCCAAAGAACCAACACAAACAACTGGTTTCATGCTAAACAATATTAAAATGTGTCGCCCTTATTACAGGGCACATTTAATTATTAGTTAAGACACAAAGTAGAAGTTTCGTAAGTCACTTTGGATAAGAGCATCTGCTAAATTCCATAAATGTCCAATCACAAATTTTGTGACTAACTAACAATGGGAACATTAGAAGAGGAACATTTTTCCCCCATGGGGGTCCTCAAAATACACATGAGCCTGTCATATACAGTTCCCTCGAAAGTGTTGGAATGGCAAGGATGTTATACAGTAAAGATATTAAAGTTTATCAACAGATCAGAATTTCAGCTTAAAATTTCTGTAATTTATGTCTAGCCGTGCTAAACAGTTTATAACGGGGGATTTTTGGTGGCAGCAAAATGATGCTGACGAAACAGTACTGCGTCCATCATGCGCACGACTTACTGACATCACTGTGCTGAATTAGGTTAAAGTCTGGTGACTTAGACTTGGTCTGTCTAAAACCTTCCACTGTTTTCCCCTGATAGTCATTTTTTTGTGTTGTTTGTTTGTGTGTGTGCACGCGCCTTGGTTCATTGTCTGGCTGCATGATACAGCTTCTCCTAATTAGATTGGATACATTTCTCTGTAAATTCCCAGACAATGATTTTTTAGATTTTATTCAGATGCTATTATGAGTTACTTCATCAATAAAGATTAGTGGACCCATTCTTGAAGTGCAAGTCCAAGACATTGCACTAGCTTCACAGAGCTTTAACCAAAGGTTCATATGTTTTGGATCATATGTTGATCAGTAGATGCTTCATCATAAAATTATGTTGTTTTCCTCTGCTGTCCGGTTCGATGCCTGGTTGTTAATATAGCACTGATTTCTTTCTTATCTCAGGAACTGTCCAACAAGCAGGTATAGGTGTGATTGGTGAAGTGTGCAAATATTTTGGCCATACAGTATATACAGAGCAGGAACAAAAAGCACAATAAAGTGACAATGTGAAAACTTTTCAAAGGCTACCACATACACAAGAGCAGACACAATTTTGTCTAGAATATGATGATAATCTATTTGAATGTTCATGGTCTTGAATGACCGCTGAAAGCAGTTGTGAGGACTTACAGCCTGGAAGCAGATGGCAGTTGAGATGGCATAGATTACTGTGTCAGAATTAGGGAAGTAGGGGAAGTGTCCTGCTTCAATGCCTTTGAAGTACATGGTCTAGCAGGAGATAATGAAATGCAAAAATTATAAAAATACCACTTAAGACACGGACTTATAAAATATTTAATAAACTACGAGTTAGTAAATGCGACACCGCTTTAAATTAATATTGTGTAATTAAAGTCACCTCCACAAGCTTGGAAAAGAGATACATTGAGATGGTAGTGCTCTTATAGAAGAACATGGACATGCCGGCAAGGAATCCTGAAGCAACAGAAGTATAGATGAGAACACCAATCGCAGAAAGTATACAGCAGAACTGATGAAAACACACACACACACACACACCTGCTATAAGTGCATGGAGCTCATCATCAAGGTTACGCACCCACCTAAGTAAACAGCTGGTTCCCTTAAAATTGGCAAAAAGTAAAAACACAAAACCAGAGACAGGGACCAAGAGCAATATAAGTGAACAATTTCTATTTTTATAAGTGAACAGAATCGATAATTGCAGGCAGTTACTAAGATCCACACCATAAGCAACAAGCATTGAACATTAGAGGCAGACACTCTACCTTGTAAATGCTGACAAAAGAACCAAGAAAGGCTCCTAGTTGGAAATTCTCCTTATTGTAGAGCAGCGATAGAAGACGAGACGGTTGGGTGAAAACATGCCTAAATGTTGATGGAACCTTCAAACAGCACTGGATGAGGTAACCCACACTAAACATGCGGATGAATCCCTTCAGACACACACGAGAGTGATTTTATCAGTTTGCGCCTCTAGATGGCAAACTTTTTTTTCACTATTATTATATATTATTATAGATATTAATCACTGATAAAACGTGCAACCTGCGATACTGCAGAACTCAATCATGACTGGAGACATAATATAATATACATAACATGATAAATTAGATAAGATCTTTTTCTTTGACATCGGGAATATCCTAATATGTTCTTTAAAGATTTTAAATACTCTTATTTACTTACTGACTGGAAGTTTTAAAGGTTAAAAAATGTAATTTTATTTATTCTAAATTTGTTCATTAGCAATAATTAATATAATTGACTATATAATACTTATACAGTACAATGTTACAAAAAAGTTTGTGGACACCTGAACATCACAGTCCATGGCCTTCCCTAAACAGTTGCCACAATATTAGAAACACCACTGTATTTAAATTTCTTTGTATGCTTTAGGATTACAGTTTCCCCTTCACTGGCACTACAAATCCCAAATATATTACAGCATGACAATGCCCACATGTGCACAAAGCACACTCCATTAAGACATGGTTCGCCAAGGTTGAATAGAAAAATTTGAGTGTCAGCACAGATCTATAATTTCAATCCCACTGAACACCTTTGGGATGAAGTAGAATGTCAGTTGTGTGCCAGGTCTCCTCACCTGACATAACTCACTGATTTCACCAACACTCCTAGTCTAAACGGGTAAATCACAATTGCGGTCCAAAAATTTATGAAAAGCCTTTCCAGAAGAGTGCAGATTATGATAACAAAAAAGCACATACTGTATGAGTACTATGGTCAGGTATTCACAAACTTTTGGCCATTATGAATTATGAATGCTTTATGAATTGTTAAATGGAGAAACTTTAAATAGTTGGCCTATATTTACACCAAGTGCTAATGATCTGCTAATCCAAAGGAAACATTCTGCCTCCTTCGCATACAAAGGCACAAACAAACTTGGAGCAGAACTAAGGAAGGACACAGACTCTTACTTTGATGCAGTAGGAGATGCAGTTATCTTGATAGTGTTTGCAACACCTATGTCTGGGTCCATGTTTGCATCTGAATGGGGATAATATAACGCAGAACATGCAAACATGCAGTATTCGGAGAAGGAGGACATCAAATGGCTGATCCTGGACTAAAATCACAGCCGTATCCATTACATCATGTGGATGTCATCAAATCAAATATTAAAAAAACTTGTTTTTAGAAAATTATTCAGGTAAAATGTAATATTTGTTTATACAACTACATAATTAATAAAATAATTAAAATAAAAATCTGATCTTTCATAAATGTTACTTATACTCACAGAGAGTCTAGCAGTCTGCGAGTCAGATCAGCGATAGTCCTTCCATAGGATGAAGTCTGTTCCACAGCTGTTGGTGGTAAAGTTGGCCCTTCTGAGCGAGACACACCGGGCAGCTCAGCTAAGCTGGAATGTGTGGGGATCTCCTCCTTCCCTACAATAAACCTACAGTGACAAGCCACAATTCAGCATCAAACCAAAAATATTATTACAAAAAAAAATTATTACTAATTTTAGCAAACCAATAGAACAAAACAAAACAGCAGATCAATTAGTAATATAAAAACATACTTCAATGCTGAGAAAGCAAAACCCTTGAGTCCATCTTTACACCTGAAAATGAAACAGAGTTATCTAGAAAATCAATGCAGTACTATAAATCAAATAAATTTTACCGTCAGTCTTCCGTAACAATCTTTCGAACCACAAAAACAATCTCATCTCACCTGAAGAAAAACATGTAAAGTGATGCAGTAATACAGAAAAGGAGAACCTGAAAAGTGAAGATATCCATGAGGTTATAATGGAGTGTTCCAAGTCAAAATCAGGTCAAGTCAAATTGAAGCAAATCAATTTCATAAACCAGCATAAGCAAACAAAAAGCAAATATATCCGTGCCTGTAAGATATTTAATTCTTTTATTGATAAAAAAAAAATGAAAGCCAATCAAATCCGGGAACGTACCTCTCCATGTTTTAAAGGGTTAACGATGCCTCGTGTGACGGCCATCCGAAACACTGTCTCAGTTGCCTAGAAATGAGCAAACATTATATAATGGTTAAGATGATATGTAACCTTTAACGTGCTATCTTTGTAACTGTTTCTGATTTAGTGTTTAAGGGTCTCACCAGGTTTGCCATATATATGGTTAAAAGTCCTCTCCTGCAGCAGGATAGAAATGAAACATGGTGTAAGACTTCAAAATAGTAGCTTCAGCAAAAAGAGATGGCATGTGTGAAGATCATCCACTTTATTAGGAACACTTGTAGACTTGGGTATTCATGCAATTATCCAATGAGCCAATCATCTGGCAGCAACATAATGTTTCCAAGAGCTACAAGTACGCAATCGAGCTACCAAAACCTTCCTGCGAGTTCAAGCCAAGTCTGATGATTCTCCCTGATCATTGTCATTATCAACTATTACTGAAGGTTTTTTGCACTATTTTGTGTTATGAATCAGAGAATCAGCACAACTGGTATCATTACCAACAAGAGTCACCGAGATTACATTTTTCCCCACTCTGATATTCGATGTACACACAAACTGATGTTCTTCACCTCTATCTGCATCATTTTATGCACTGCACTTCTGCTTCTTGTTTGACCAATTAGATAACTGCATGTACTGTATGAGCATTTGTTAAACCAACCACAACTGACTATTGTAAACTGACTATATTCAATTTCATTCATGTCATTTTTGCAGTGTGCAATCCCCTCCTGAAGTACTGGAATAGCAACATCAATTCCTTTGTGTTTGCTATACACTAGGGAGGTTTGTGGTTGAGCTCAAAAACAAATATTACATGATAGATTACAAGCTCCGAGCTTATTTTCCAATATTAACATCTGGATGTTGACACGTCTTGTTGACACTTATTTTTCAAGTGATGAAATAGTGTCTCAGGTGTTTTTAAATTAAACCTTTAAACATCTATTAGCTTAAAATATCCACTCCTGGTGTGAACTCTGGAGTTCACCTATCAAGACTGCATTTGTTGTTGCAAAAGGATAAACCACCATAAAGACCAGAGAGATATCTATCTGAAAAAAGAGAAGAAACTGATCACAACAATTTGGAATGTCCTGAAAAAGACAAAAATCATTAATATCTAACAAGCACAGCAACTGATGAAAAACACAAACACCAGTCAGTGATATTACCAACCAACAGCCAGGGCAGGGTGATGGTATCACAATCCATCACAAAACTGTGTGGTCTGCCACCAGTAATGCCATGTTCTAACATGTTGTTCATGTTACATGATGTTTTAACATACACTATATATATTGTGCACTGGTGCGTGGTCATGTTGGAACTGGTGTGGGTTGTTTTTCAGGAGTTGGGCTCGGACTCTTACCTCCAGTAAGAGGAACTCTTAATGCTTCAGCATACCAAGACATTTTGGACAATTTCATGCTCCCAACTTGGTGGGAACAGTTGAAACATGGCCCCGTCCTGTTCCAACATGACTGCACACCAGTGCACAAAGAAAGGTCCATAAAGACAAGGATGAGCGAGTTATGTGTAGAAGAACTTGACTGGCCCACACAGAACCCTGACCTCAACTCGATCAAACACCTTTGGGATGAATTTAGAGCGGAGACGGCGAGCCAGGCCTTCTCGTCCAACATCAGTGCCTGACCTTACAAATGCACTTCTGGAAGAAAGGTCAAAAATTCCCAGAAACACACTTGTAGAAAGCCTTCCCAGAAGAGTTGAAGCTGTAATAGCTGCAAATGGTTTATTATGCCAACATCATATTAAACTCTATGGATTGAAATTGGATGTTACTCAAGTTCATATGCATTTGAAGGCAGACGAGTGAATACTTTTGGCAATATAGTGTATGTTTAACACATCTACAGTGTATCTCAATAATAATAATAAAAAAGAAATTATGGAATTCTTTTAGGTTCATTAAACGTAAAGTGAAATCCAGCATCTCAAAATATTTTCATATTTAATTCCGAGTTTGAGTAAAGTATTCATTAAGTATAAATACCAGACTAGCTCAGTACAGGCAACCACAATCTTGGGAAATGAGGGTAATCCAAGAAAGACATCCTTGTAAGGGCTGGCTGTTTGTGTGTTCGAGTGGTTTATCGAAGTATATTCATGGAAAGTTGATTGGAACAGTGAGGTAGGAAAAGGTGTCCAAGCAGCAAGGATGACCACAGCCTTGAAAAGACTATCAGGCAAAGCCGATTAAAAAACTTGAGGTACTGTGCACCAATAACCATCGGGAAATGAGCTTCAACTGATGCATTCTTAGTAGTATGAAGGCACTGTGACAATGTCAGAAGAGTCTTGCATCAAGACACAGTGTTGCATCAAGTCCAAAGTTAACACTGCCATCTACCAGGCCATTTTAGAGCACTTTTTGAATTAAATTCTGAAAAAGAGTATCCATAATATTATAATTTACTGAGATGGACTGTAGATGTACAGTAGTGACCAAAAGCATGGAGACAAAAATGAAATTCTGACATTCTCTCTTTTTAAAAAAAAATAACAATCAGAATTATGACAATTTGGTATTTTGAGCAAAGTAATTGTTATATAATAATCACTATTAGTCTAAAGTCATTTGTTATTCAAAAACTGTCAGATCCTGCGGGGAAGTCAAATAGACGTCTGCCACATACAGTATTTGATCCATCCCTTAACTAAACTGGCTGAATCTTATTAGCACAACTGTTCAGCCAGATAGGCGGGAACTACAGTAATTAGTGAAATCACCTTTTAGCACAGAGAGATTTATAGTACATGGCATATGGTGTCTTGATACTTTAGGCCACCGTTATAAATACCCAGTAATGTAATTCCAAGCTAAAATCTATTTTGTGACATGTCCATTATAACAAATAAATAAAATTTAACTGAATTGACTTTAATTGAATTGAATGTTGCAAAACCAAAAGAATAGGCCTTTATACATTCACTTGTGTACAATATCAATTGTGAGCTTTGCCCTGCTAGTTAGGATCAATATACAGATTAGGGTTTATGCAAACCTGCTTTTGCGCTCTATCAGAATAGCGATGTAGGAAGCTGGCAGTGCAGCTCCAAAGCCTGATGACCAGGAGTAGAAACGGCCCAGCAGCTTCCTGTGTGACAGAAAGAGGACAGAAGAATTATTACCATTTAAACTGATGGAAAATAAATTAATAATACACACCGTAAAGCAATATATTTAGCATAACTCAGGATTTAAACTAGATCTTAACCTAACCTGTGTTCAGACCATAAGTGAATCCTGATAAAATGCTCCACAAACATCTAATGCATGAGGGGCATTTAAACCAACCTAGGACTTCTGATTGTGCAAAATAACAGAACAGTTATTAGAGTAAAAGCTATCTTTATTTTTCTATATAATCCCATGCCACACTAATGCACTTATCCCAGCATTTCACTAACACAGGGATACCATCAAGATAGAAATTTCTCAGTACACTGGAGCCATGCTTCACATCTAAAATGCTGGCCTCCCAGGAACTCCTTTACCAGTCCAAATACAGTACTATATGTCTAAATCACCTGGAAGGAGGTCAGGACTGTATGGGGAATGTGGTCATAAGTGGTGCTATTGGTGTTCGTGAATGATTGCGTGAACAGTTCCCATAAACAGATACATCTCTTCCACAAGTTGGGGACAAGTCATCTGCGGATTATTAAGGATCAGGGTTCACTGGAAAGAGTGCAGTGGGCTCCGAGCCACCTGCACCATTTCTTTAAAATGTCTGTACCATACAAATGTTTTACCACTGCTAAGAGTCTCATCACCGTACAGTGCTTGAAGTCCCTTTAAATGTCTTTATTCTAGTGAAGTCATTCAAGTCCAAGGAAATATCCTTGTTTTTAACTACATATGTTTAAGTTGACGTGAGGCACCTATACCCACCTGAAAGATGCAATATGCAAATATAACTAAGCTAGTCAACTGTCACTGTGCTAGTTGACATAATGCAAAACTCAGACTGCCCCCTACTGTAATCTTCCAGTAACATGTACTGTATAGTATACACACATCCGCTCGCAAAAGTGAGTACACCCCTCTAATTTCAGCAAACATTTTAGTAAATCTTCTCAAAGGACAATACTATAGAAATGAAACTTGGATATATTTTAGAGTAGTCAATGTGCAGCTTGTATAAAAGTATATATTTACTGTTTTCTAAATTTCTCATTTTCAATAAAGACAATAAAGTCTGTATGTTACTGTTAGAGGACAGTAAATCTGTACTGCTATACAAGCTGCACATTGACTACCCTTAAATTATATCCAATTTTCATTTCTATAGTATTGAAATGAAACATGACAACATGTAATGAAGAGGTTGCTGAAATGGGTGGACTCACTTTTGTGAGATACTGTATATATACAATAGGCAAGTATGTGAACAAATACGGTCTTACAACACTGCAGAGAACACATAGCTTACAAGCAAGGATATTTCAGCCCCAATCAAATTTATCGCACTTCATATGCAAGATCCGGCAGGCATTCCTCTTTATGTATCCCAATTAATGGGAATTTGAGGGAACATCCACAAACTCCTTACCCCACCTTTGCTCCAAGCTTGATTTTTGTCTGTAGGCTGCTGCTTGGGCATGTTGCATGAATCACATTACTAATATCTAAAAATTTTAAAAAGCACATCATACACATCTTTATCACATTGTCAATATTTGCTCAGTTCTCAGGATTAATGTTTTATGCTGTTTATTATAATTTGTTTCACAGTTCTCACAGCTATAATTGCATGACCGTATTACATGTACTCCTAGGTTATTACTACAGTCCATGTCTGTATATATAATAATAACAATAAGAGACCTCTGTCTGTGAGAATCCAAGCATATCAGCAATTTCTAAAAACTGGAAACAACCACCATCAAAGTCAATGAGATGATGTTTATCTCCATTCTGACACTTTATATTAACATTAACTGAAGCTACTAATCTGTATATGCATCATTTTATGCATTACTGCCAGATGAATGGCTGATAAGTGCATGAATGAGGAGATCTTCCTAGTAAAGAGCACAGTGAGTGTATTTTTGGGTACTATTGCTTACTTTACTAAGGCTCGTAATTAAATAAGGAAACCTAACACTTTGTGAACTTATTTTATGGGGACTTTTACTGGGAAGAGGCGAACTTAAAAAGCAAACAAGACGGGATTACAGATTAAAAAAAACCATAAACAGAGCGACTACTATGAAACAAGAGGCAAAATAGACTTTAACTTTTTTTCATAAGTAGATAGATTGGTCCATTAAAATAAAATTTCTTACATTTCACAATTAAATAAGAAAGGAGGATCAGATGACATTGATGACAGTGGGAAATAATGCATATTGGTACCATCACCCCATTTTGTACTTATTTTTAACAGCAACAACCAAACAACGCACCAACAATTACAGCAACGTACCAACGATTATAATGTTTCATTTATCAACGACTGACATCACATTCTAAGGATTTATTTTTAGATTTAAAGTTCTGTCACCATAAGTTAGTTCCTGTTCTGACCTGCGCTCTCTGTTTCTCTCGCTCTTTCTGGTAAAAAAAAAAAAAAAAAACTTGACATTTTACCGGAAAAAGAACAGAAAAAGTAAAATCGACTGTCAAAAACCCTCCCGTAAATCGTCTCATCACATCAACTTTGTTAATAATATGCGTTTTAAATCTGCTTATTATAAATTTTATAATATGTGGATCATTCAGTGTGACAGTCTCAGTATACTATAATGAGAGCATTAATATTAACCTAACATTTAAGTTACAGCTAGAACTACTGTCCAGGTGCTCGCTCACTCACTCCCTCACTGTACCGCTTTATTCTTTATACAGGGTCACTGGGGGTCTAGAGCCTATTTCAGGAGACTTAAGGCATGAGGCAGGGTATACCCTGGATGGGGTGCCAATCCATCGCAGAGTACAAGCACACACATACACTCACTCAACTGCTCATTCACACACAATGAGCAATTTGGAAATGCCAATTATCCTAATCTGCATGCCTTTAGACAGTGAGAGGAAACCGGGGTACCCGAAGGAAACCCACGACGAATGCCACAGGTAGGAAATGCAAACTCCATGCACACAGACCTGAGGCAGGAATTGAACCTGAACCCTGAAGGTGCAAGGCAATAGTGCTAACCACTAAACCTTCGTGCTGCCCCAAGGCTGTGCTGTTATATAAAAACAATGCACACCTACTGACCAATCAGATTCAGGAATTTAACCAGGCTGTGCTATAAACATTTGATAATAAACATTTCCTAATTAACCTATACCCTATCCTTGGTTAGATTTCAAAATTTTAAAATGGTCTTTAAAATTAGGTCGTTTAAAAATGCTAATATACACAGTGTTTCCATCAAACATTTGAATGGCAGTGCACATGTTTTTTTTTTGTTTTTTTTTACAGTCAGAATAATAATAATAAAAAGAAAACATATATGTACAAACAAACTAGCTGGCTACATTGCAATGATTTAATTTTGCTTTGACAATAAATGCATCTAACAAAGCCAACCATCAGACACAACTATAAACTTTACTTTCACATTATATATTTGCATATCACAGATTATTTGCATACAGCTGGTGTGTGTCCTATTGACATAAGCCGTTACAGCCAGGTGAGCGTGCACAATCCAGAACCAGTTGGAATCGCAAACTGCACTTTATATGAGCATTGTGAAATGGAAAGATACATGTAAGATTGACTAACCATTTGGGGGCAGTTATTGATCTGACAAAAAGATGTTTCAAGAATGTTTAAGTCGCAACATTCGTACACAGCTTTTATAGAAGGACACCTGAATATATAGGACACGCTTTTTTTTTTTTTTTTACTTGCCTTATTTTTCCCACAATAAAGAGGAAAAATCTGTATGGCTGCTGATTGTGAAACAGAAATGCATCCTTTAGGACTCTGTATATTGTACTTGGACTTTAACCATCTGATAAAAGCAAAGATCCAAAAACTGAATGCCCTTCTGACTGTTAAACTGCTGTTTAACTGACACATACAATCAGTCTCCTTCTACTGCACATAGAGAAAATGTTCCTGTTTACCTAAGTATGCAGAAAAAGACGATGTACAGGCCTCCATTTGCAGTAAGAAATGATACAGACTGCAGGATTTCAGGGAGGAGTCTCTTCTTATAGTAGTCTTTTTTCTTTCTTCGTAGGACAGCTGCAATCTAGAACGGCATGACATGAATATAATACATTTTATTTACCATCTGATCAACCAACAGGCTGTTGTCTCTACTCAATCACATAATGTATAATGTGTTAGAAATATATATAAATAAAAGGAGGTATCCTGAGTTACACCTCTTCTCTGTGATCATCCCCATGGAGTTTGAATAGCTGAGTCACTGTCTGTCTTCAGATGAAGAGCTGAAGACCTACCTGTTCCCTGAGCCCAGCACTTTGAGTAAATAAAAAATAATTAATATAAAAAAGAAAAGAAAAAAAAAAGAAAAAAAAACTTGACTTGTATATTTTTGGTTCTGTACTAACTCCTCTAATTTCGGGGGGTTAAGCTTGGTGTCCTTAGATTTAGCATGCGATTATGTGATTGATGCTGGCTTTTAGGCATTTCTATATCTCGTGTTGAACTTGTACAAAAAAATTCCAAAAAAGGTGAAAACAGGCTGTCAGAGGGGCAAATGCATATAAGAAACATAACCGTGTTGATTATGTAACAAGCTACAAATATATATATATATATATATATATATATATATATAAATTTTAAACATCAGATCCTAACTGCACTTTGTGTAACACATCTGATACTGAGTATCCATGTTTTTTTTATTTATCCTTATGACAAATCTAGTGAGTTTTTCAGCTGAAGTTAACAGCTGTGCTGCACTTACTAACTAACTTGCACGTTCACATGATGAATTGAGAGAGCAGGTTCATTGGTCTCACCGCCAGGTTTGTAGAGTTCGACTAGTCGCATGAGCTCTCAATAACCAATCCCCGATCACCACTGTTTCCAAGTGACCAATCATTGAAGACTGTTTGTTAGGCCCACCCACACACTACTCTCCAGTCTCTCTTTCTGGTAATATGTAAAGAGGTTTAACGTCTTTTCTTCCCTTTTTTTTTTGTTTTGTTGCAAATATATAACACGCTGTTACACTGTGGCATTTGTGTTGCCATGAATACAAGATTAACCCTGCCACAGATAAATTAATTTTCTACTTAGTTTAACACTAATACACCTTATTCAAGCAAAACCTGCTTTTTTCATGTAACGTATATTTGCATGCAAATAATCGGTATAATTTCAACGAAAATACCAAGTAATATGTTGCCACATCTAGTGACTTCTAGGGCATGCATTAGCTACTTTACCCTGAAAAGACTTGGTAACACCGCTGGTAAAGCATTATTCAGCTTTTCTCATTCCACTACTGCCCCTTTTGTGTGATGTTGAGGAACAACACATATATCCGAGAACACAGGACCCAAGGTGATCATCTTCGATTATCGTTCAGCACCACTTTAGTCAGCTAAGCACTTGAAGTGCATACATTCACAGTTTACACACTGTTATCAGTTTTATTGCCTGAGTGACATTCAGTATTGAACTAGCGATAATCACTGTTTACCTGATCAGGCAGACAAGTATAAACCAGGATTACATAAAGGCAGCTTGCTGTCTTAGGAAGAAAACAGACAAAGCTTGACTGTCATAGGAAGAAGACTCTAACCTGTTTATCTAAAGAAACTCGTTACAATCGAAACACACGCTAGCTGACAAACGTTAGCTTGCTCGCCTGCTTTAGGATTATCCTCCATAACCATTCTACATCTTCACGTGCACAAGATACTTACTAGATACAGCGGTGCATATATTTTGATAGAAGCCTCTAGAGCTGCTGCCGTAACTTGCAGTGCTGAAACTGTACAGGACGGAGACCATGTATGTCCTATCTCATAGCAGCTATGCGGTATTGACTTGCTGAGAGCAGCCATGATTAGTGAAGACAGCGGGGCGCGCGCGCGCGCTCACGTGCTCGTCAGAGCGCGCGCTTTCGCGCGTGGAAGTGACGGTCATAATTCATCCTCAAGCAAGATGAACTCATTTTACTTAGAAAACTGATTCTAGTGCAAACCCAAATTACAAATTCAGGACATAATATTCAGCCAGGACGCTGTTCGTGTAAATGATATATATATATATAAATATTTCCTTTTTTTTTTTTTTTAAGGGAGAACCAGCTGAAATATAAAGAAATGCTGGAAGGCTAATGCACTGGAAAAAAAGGACTTCTTAGTAAGTTAAACATTCTTCAATCAAGCCAGAAGTATCAATAATTTAAAATACGATTATTTTAATGTATAAGGTTACAAATAAGACTATTAATCTTATTTCTAGTCAAATGTTATAATTGCAAGCAAAAATGTTTTGTTCTATTAGCAGATGACTTTGCTTCTTTCAAGGATTAAATTCCTAAAAACGAGCAATATATATAATATTAATATACTGTATAAGCTTGTATTTGGTTTGCTGTAAACATATTTTAAGAAATTATAGATAGGTTTGGCTAGATTGAGGAATGCCAAGAGTTGCAAAGATTTTTTTTGTGCTGCTAACAGTGAATAATGTCCAAGAAGATACTTTATTCGCTAATTCTAAAAAGAAATAATAAAAATAATAACAAAAAAGACCTTAATAGGTTCAGGGAAGAAAGTTAAAAACAAATTCTTTCAAAGTAAAGAAAAAAACCAACACCACCAAATACGCCAACAAATGAGAGATGACAGCTCAAGTGCCATTTATTGGGACCACAAAACCTACAGAGCCATCCTTATTTGTTCACAGGAATGGATCAAAAGCTGAGCGAGCTAAAACAAACAAAAAAAAAATATACAAAACAAGCGTTGATCTTAAATAAACAGTTTAAGTGGTGAAGCAGGACATGCTGGCTCATTCATCATCGTCCCAGTCCTTCTTCTCCTGTGGAGCTTTGGGTCCTCCAGCTGGTTTGGCCATGATAATCTGTACAAACAAAAACAATACAATTTCATTACACTAAAAAAAAAAGGTGTAGTCCTTTAGAATAGTTAGTCTGAGTCTGTTAACCATTTCTAAAGGGGTGTGCCTTTGATTCATGCAACATGCAATCACACCCAATTCCGATCCTTTTGCACATAGTGCCAGTTGTTAGTATGGTGCCTTGAAGTGTCCATAAACTATCACAAGTTAACATTTCTTATGAGTTTAAATTAGTACCGATTATTAACGATTATACTCGTTTTCCTTTCAAAAGCAGTTTAAAACTCCAGAGATATATTTGGGATAATGTTTCCCCTTTTACATAAAGCTACTGTAAATATATTTAATTCAAAAACTTAAACCAATTTATTTGAATGCTACACTAACAACTAAATAGGTTAATCTAGTGTAATAGTATTTTTCATAATGACTGGCTATCCTGTGTGCCACAACAAACAGTGTCATTCCAAACAGAATCATTGTGTAGTCAAAAAAGTAAGTGTGTTCATGCAATCCCATCCAGCAGACCCACACTCGAGTGGTTAAGCACACACAAAGAAATAGGGCACCTGTCCCATTACTGGGGTTTCTGATTAATGATGAGTGTCAAATTTATCAGGCTCTTCATCCCATTCGTCTTTGTCCCAGTGACCTTGCTGTTTGGGAGCTCTGGGGCCCCCAGCTGGTTTCGCCATTATGATCTGACACAGTACATCTTGTTAAAAATGTGTTTCAACTATTGCAGGCTTACACAAAAAAAGGAGCATATATTTCTTAAAAAAGGGGGAGGAGGGCTAATTTTCCACTTTCTTGGATGTTCCAGGCTAATCCGATATTGATGTAGCTAAATGCTGCAGAATTTTACAATGATTTAATAAAGTCAATGAAATGTGGCATGTAATGAATCTAGCGGGGTTTTGCATATGTAAAAAGATGTCAAATTAAAAATACTAATCCTGAGTCATGGTGACAAAATGAAGTACAACAATAAATAATTGTGTAGATAAATACTGTTGGTGAACATTTTGAGGTAGTAGCTGACCTGATCAACCCTGAGGACAGTGATGGCAGCATTTGTAGCCAATCTGATGCCCCAGTGTTTGACCAAGTAGGGGTCCAGAATGCCTGCCTCCAGCATGTCCTTCACTGCAGGCCCTTCACCCTACCAAAGCAAGAATAAACAGTTTAACCAACAGAAATACAAAAATAATAATAATAATAATAATAACAACAACCTTTTGTTCATATTCCAGATTGCACTCTCACCTCGATATCAAAGCCCATGTTTTTGTTACCATCATGGTGAACAGCATACAGTTTGGAGATCAGCTCGTTACCCTTCACCCCAGAGTTTTCTGCCAAAGCACGTGGCACAGCCTCAAAAGCCTCAGCAAACTTCTTAATGGAATACTGCTCCAGACCTGGGCAAGACTGGCAAAAAAAAAAAAACATTTTTAGCCTGGGGGGAAAAAAAAAGACTGGGAATCCACATACTTGTGTCTGTAATGTTATGTACATGAATTATTTTACTTGTGTTTGTTCTTTCTACTGTTCTTTTGTTCTGCTGTTTACTAGTGCTGTTTTTTTCTATTCTAAAAGTTACCGCCTACAGGCTTGGACTTTGTCTCGATACAGTACTAATGCCTACACACATTTTCTTAAAATATATTCTAGAATCAATAATTTTCAATTGACAACAACATTTAATGTCATTTTAGTGAATATTTCATGTCTTAGTATATACACATTTTGAATTTTAAATCAAAGTGCATTACACAGTTTATATTGCTTCTTAGGCAGTAACACGTACCTCTCCATAGGACATAATCTGTTTAGCCAGCTCGATTTCGGTAGCACCGGCACCTGGACACAAGCGCTTGTCCTAGAAATTAATAAACAAATGTAACAACTGCAAGTTGTCTGAATCTTAAGTTTATCCATAAATTATGACAAAATACATTAAGCTATCTGAGTAGACTTACCCTAACAAGGACCTTAAATGTGTTTACTCCATCATCAATGGCTCGTTCAATGTCATCCATCAGGTTGTCTGTGGAGCCTCGAATCACCAACGTTGAAATGGCTCCTTCTTCTTTCTCTATTATTAGAAATAAATGCAGTAAATCAGTCACTCATTCAAGAAAAAAATAGAAGGATACAGAGAAACTATGGATTTTTTTTATCATACTGTTAAACCTTAACACCACCCCCATTCACATCTCACCTGGAAGCGGAAATGCCCCCACAATTACATGATTAATAAACAATTTTATAGTGTTTGTTCAAGTAGGTACCACTCCATCTGATACGCATAATACAATTAAAAAATATATATATGTATAAGAAACATTTTGCCCAATAATCTTACACATAGTATAAAAGCAGTAGAGAAAGGCAAAGTAAAGAAGGCAAAGTAGGTTAACTGTAAATGAACCCACCATGTTTGAACACGACAACCTGCGTGTCTCCGACCTCAGTCAGATAAACACTGTTACAGTGTCCCATTTCTTCTGGAGTGGGAACAGTCTGGCAACGCACAAAGCGTAGATACCAATAAGCAAAATCCAAGGTAAAAATGTAAAGTCCTTCCGTTAACTAAAAATAAACCTTACCATTTTTGGCAATGCTACTGCACCGACAGTTTTGCACAACCTTCTAAGGTCCCATTTGGAGTTCAGCCTTGGGGGGGGGACACAGAATATGGTACAGCTTGTCAGATTACACACATAAAACCACAAAGTTATGGATGATTATGGTAAAATGTTCTTCGTGAAAAGTTAAAGAAGTAGACTCACCGGACTACCATGAGCTGATACTTGTTGGCATAATGTAATGCCATGTCTGCCACTTTGCCCCCAGTTACAATCACATTAGCTCCTGCATCAGCGATGGCCTTGACCTGAGCCTCCATCAGGTTCTCCTCACCTTTGCTGAAGTTCATCAACTCTTCAGCATTCTTTATCAGCACTGTGCCCTGAGGAATGCACACAAGTTGATTTCAGACCAAATTCCGTAGGACATTTCTTTGACAACATTTAAAATGCAGACCATTAAAATAAAATAAAAAATCTTCATATCTTAATACATGAAATCTTGATAGATAACGATCTGACCCATTATATTACATATATTACAGTAAACTTACAGTTTAAAAAGTTAAACATTAAGGCAGTTTATATTACACTTCTGTACAAATGTTTGGAGAGACATACTGCTCCTAGAAGGGTTTACTACTTTCTAATACTTTCCACCATCCTGAATATGTTTTATATATGGGTATAAAGATATGGTACAGTGCATAAATGTGACTTTATGCATGGTGAAAATAGTTTGTATTGAAAAAAATACCATTATATTATTTATGAATGCAATTGCAGTTGCACTGTTTAAACACCAGGGGTCCCAATTTGCTAATTGTTAATTTGAGATAAAATACACAAAGAACACACTGGTCAGGTTATCAGATTCTTTTGTGGAAACCATGTGAAATCATCAGCACTTGTGCAGTATCTGAATAGCTAAACAGTAGCAGATTGCAATGACCAACATATTTTTTTAATAATAAAAAATAAAGAATATCTCCAGGTACTATCCAATAAAAATTTTGGGAATAACTTAATTTTTTTAAATATGGTTAACCGGAAGTACATTTTGTTTACATTATTAAACCTCTGTGTTATTTAGTTTTATAGAGACAAAATCCATATTGTTTTGCGTTGTTTTATACAATTCAATTTTATTTGTATAGCGCTTTTAACAATTGACACTGTAGCAAAGCAGCTTTACAGAATAAAAATAAAATTATATAAATGTTTATGAAATGTGAAAAATGCGTATGAATCAAAATTATTAGATTTGTTCATATTGCTTACAATTCCTAATTTTAAATGTGACTTTTCAATCATAAATTTGGATTCAAAATCTGTTTAAAATATTTAGCAAATTTAATAAAAATGAGAATGAGTAGTCATGGCCACTACATGAAAATACATATTTTGATCAAAAATCTAATAATACATGGGCATCAATTTATCTCAAAATGTTTATGAATTAATCAAATGTCTGTAAAACATCAAATTATATAACAAAAAATGCTTGCATTTTTAAACAATGCACTCACCTTGGTCTCAGTGACCATGCAGTCGAACGGACAAGAAAACACAACTATCTTGGCATCTTTAACTGATGTAAGGTCTCCTTCAGCTTCCTTCTTAAAGACCATGCCGTGAAGCATTGATGAGCCATGCAGCCCACAGCCCTACATGAAAAAAGAACCAGCATTTCAACATAAAACACGCCAGTGACTGAAAAGGCATAAGCAGCATTTGCCCCATTTTATATGTAGTAAAAATCTTATATTTATGTTATATTTACAGACAAGACTTTTGTGTTAAAACTCACCAAAATTTTGCACACTCTCACATTATCGACATTGAAATTGCCAGACTCTGGGAAGATCGATACTGTGTAGAAAGAAAAGCAAATAATAAACATCATGAATAAAAATGCACACACGTTATACATTATATTAGACACAGATTAGTAGTCTTACCACAGGCTTGTGATATGAGGTCGGCGAGGAATTCATCATTTCCATACTGTTTGCTCATTACAGCTGTGCGGACCATGGCTTTGGCCTCAGCCACATCGTGGAGGTTCTTAGCAGAGGAGCAAACACAGTCTGGAAGAATTTCCAGAGCCTTCTTACAGGCCATCTCATAGCCCTCAATAACCTGGAAGAGAAAGAGTAGGGTAAAATCTAATTTAATACTTTAAGAGAATCTCCGAAACATATTGATTGACTAAAATAAATTTCATGTCTGCAAGGAGACTGCATCAAATAAGTTCATAAAAGGCTGTAGGACAATAAATTATGGCTGTAGCACTTCATGTCCATTCAACACCCTGTGATGAATGACAGAAGCCTTTTATTTTTTTTAAGGGAGGATCAACTAGAACATTTTCTTTAAGAGACCCCGGGAAGATGGATTCCAACCGCTGTTAAACAATAAAGAAGAAGAAGAAATGACAGAAGTAGATGTGGGACAGCATGAAGAATTTACTGTATCCAGTATATCTACATTATAGCGGTTTGCTACACCAGTTAGCACTACGCCAGGCAGTGGGGAAAGCAGATTACATATCTGGACTATCAGTTTTTGAATATTCACATCCTGATCCATACACACGCGATCTCATTTCTGAATGATGGTGATTCACTTGCATTTATTTCCTCCGCATTTTGATCATGCTGCATTCACATGTACACTTGTTTAATTAATGATAATCCCAGATTGTTATATCAATCATATTCATTGGTCACACTCACAGTGTATGTAACACAACACAATTCACCAATCAGGCCAGAAATTAGCAAAATATTCAGTCATATATTCGATCACTTCTCTCATCTAGCTTCCTAATTTAAAGCATACCGCTGTCACTCGCATAACCTCACAGACCTAAAGAGAGTTATGATAGTATACCATCATTTTCATGCCAAAAACCTGAGTGTTAAACTCTTTTGTGCGCACTCAAGCTCTCACGTGAGCAACATTTGATTTCCGGGCCTCCGAGTGGCGCAGTGGGTTAAAGCGCTCGCCCCATCATCTGGGATCGCAGGTTCGAATCCCGGTGATGCTGTTTTCCTCTCACAGCCGGAGGCACGGGGAGAGCTGAATTGGCCGAGCTCTCTCAGGGGGGAGGGATGAGAGGTGTTAGTGCTCCCACATTAATTGCACGGCTCTACGCCATTCGGGGCGTCTGCGAGCTCGCGGAGGGAGCGGATAGCGCTGTCCTCAAGTGTGTTACGACGCCCCCAACGGTGCGTGAGCGAACAGTTCGAAAAGATGCGGTCGGCTGGCGTCACGTAGTTCGG
>JAQMYL010000009.1:11920870-11938738 GCA_030014365.1 Clarias pachynema | reverse complement strand
AAACTTGAAAATAAAGGATTGTATTTGAACCGCCAGCTCACCGCCTCTGCATTCATGCCATCACACTCGAGACACCAGCGCAAACGTGACATTAACCAGTTAATGCATTTGAAAATTGCATAATTATAATATGGTTACTGATTTATTAATCACAAATAAAAATTGTCATTTATTACAATTTAGAAAAATAAATCCTTATAAAAATATATTTTTCAAACACTGGTGCTGGATCCAGAAAGTTAAACATAATGATTGATGTTATGATTGTTCCTGAGTATCTCAGTACTTTATGTTTAATTTTAAATTCACACTTTTTATGATTTCTTTCATTACAATGTTATAAGTAATGTAAGTCATAAAGAGGCATCATTTCTATATTATGCTATTTTATAAATATGACATCCCTGGTGGAGAACTTGGTGGGTTCTTAGTGTTTTGTAAAGGATCACATCAATCTTAAAAATAAAGACTTTTTAAATTATTTCTAACCTGCATGTCTTTTCATTATTTATGTGACATTTAGTTCGGAGTTATTATCCCACCGACATACTAATTTCACCCTTTAGTCCACACATATTATGGCTACAGTATGTATACTGTATGGTGCTTTCATGCCATGAATATTCTTCTGTTTGTTAAGCCAGTAATAAGGAACTGATAGTTTAAAATGAGATCAGCACATTGTGGGATTGTGAAATCCTTCATAATGCAACGTCTCTCTTACCAGGCAGCTTCAGCAGACTTCAGAAAGAGGCAATTGATTATAATGTGGCTATGGAATAGAAAAGATACAATTAATGTGAATATATGTGTGTGGTACAGCCTGTTGCAATGCTGCCTTACACCTCCAGGGATCTGTTTTGGATCCTGAGCTGAAGTCCAGACAATACTGAAAAAGCATGCAGGTGGGTGAATTGGCTATGCTAAATAGGCCCTTCGTCATGTCCCATCTGGGGTGAGTTCTCACACTCTGTGATCAGCCGATTACTGAAGATGAAGCAAGAAGTATTACACATTGATAGAAAATACAGTGTGCATGTTTTCTTTAAGTCACAAGGGTGCTAAAATGCATAAATACCAGAATATTTGGTCAAAATTATTTTTGTCACGTAAGTTTGAATTCTGTGTCATTTTTCGAAAAAGCTATAACTCCATCTCTCGTAGTTTTGTCACAATTTGAGTATGTGGTCATTTTACAGCATCATCACCTCTAACAGTTTTAGTATGTACTTTCAAGTTTCATCACAGGTGATAAGGTGATAAAGAAATATTGGCCTTTCCTATCATAATGTTTATAATTTTAATTCTAAAAATGCAGGTGAAAGTGAATGATTGTTTCCACAGACAGATACGTTTCTTTTGCAAGTTGGTGAAAAGTTATACATCGGTTTTCAAGGATCAGGTGTTCCACTCACTGAATGTTAAGAGAACAAATATTTTGTTATAGACAACATTGTCCATCAAAGATTCAAAATTACCAAAACGAATAGATGTTACAAAATGGTGTTTATCACATAATGCTGTCAAACTGTTCTAATATTTTTAATTTGGGACTTTAAAATGAAGTTCAACATCTCAAGCATAAAAGTTCTGTTAGTAATTTAAAAATGTTCATAGTTTGCTAGATATTTAGCTTAGTAAGCAAATACTGTTTACACTGTTAGTACTTTTTTAATGCATTGTTCTGTGTTTTATGGTATTTTACTAATTGTATTACAGGTAATACACACACATTACATTTGAGGATTTTGGTATGCTGAGATATAGAGATACTATAATAGTTTATTAATAATGTAATAATTTTATAATAAAAATTATGGCCTATACTCATTTATCTTGTGTACAGGACAAGGTCACAGGGGCCCTGGAGCCTATCCCAGGAGACTTAGGGTGCGAGGCAGGGTACACCCTGGATGGGGTGACAATCCTTCGCAGGGCACACACATTCACACACTCTTTCACACTATATTTGGATATTCGGAAGCACCATTGATCCTTATCTGCATGTCTTCGGACTGTGGGAGGGAACTGGAGCACCCGGAGGAAACCCACCAAGTACAGGGAGAACATGAAAACTCCATTCACACAGACTTGAGGTGGGAATCGAACCTGGACCCTGGAGGTGCAAGGATATAGATGCTATAATAGAAAATGGATCAGCGGATTAATCAGCAAAATTTCTCTTTCTTATGCAGATGAAGCCAAATTAGACCTCACTCACTCACTCACTCACTCATCATCTATACAGCTTTATCCTGTATTCATAGTCGTTGGGGGAGTGGGGGATGGTTAGAATCAAATTAAACCTGATTCTGTTCATTAAAAACCAAACTTAAAAACCTATTCGTTTAATATGAGAAATAGCTTGTAGTACATCTAGGGCGCCTATAGAGGGAGTCAAGAGGCGTTGGGATTGAGCCTCAGTGGGCTGGACAATAACAACAAGATTTGAGGTCACATGATGGGAACACAAGCGCCTCCTTGTTTGCTCCGAGTCGGAGTTTTTTTTTTTTTTTTCTAACCTACGTGTATTGTTGTCAAATCGAAACGTCTGGAGTTTTGCTCGAGTAACATGACAGGTGAGTATTGACTTTTAATCATGAACGATTGTTTTTATGTCGCCGAAAGATTGTGAAAAGTTATACTGTCTGAAAGAAAGGCGGAATATTTGACTAAGTTACAGCTCTCCGATCTGACATATGCTGTCAAAGTTTTTTGTACACGCAAATGAAGTTAGTTGTGCTGCTGTAGGCATTTCGGGGGGAACAACAACACTTCACTAGTTTATTAAATTAAAAACAGCTTTCGCTCGCGTCCCGACATTTTGTGTGTGTGTGTGTGTGTGTGACTTTCCTCTGTTTTTCGCCTTAAACGTGGGCAGTGCTGAAGTTCTCCGGGGCTTTTAGGGAAGTAGGATGGTGTGTGTGTGTGTGTGTGTGCTGACGTGCGGGGTTGTAGAGTTTCCTCGGAAAGTGAGTGGAATATGTGCAGGGAGGCGGAGGGAGAAATGTGCTGCCTCATCCTTTATCAGCAGCGCCGTGAGTCAGCAGCAGCAGCAGCGCCGCCGCAATGACTCGCCCCAAAACTATTTCTCTTTACTTTACCTCTGATAAACACTTCACACCGGTAAGGGGACAACACACAAACACGGCAGCAGTTATCATGAGTTTGTATTCGTAATTATTTTTTAAATGTATAGGTCATAGGTCAATCCAGTTTCTTTCATTCACGCGCTAGTTGTTTACACTCTAGTTAAGTGTGTTTACACGCCTAAAGGGACTTTCTGTTGTACTCTGAGTCCTCCTGCATGTCAGTGCACAGATATTGTATTTATTAAATCTTTTATTTTATTTAGTTTAAAGACTCTGTAGAATCTTACAGTTGTAGTTGTAACGTAATAACATAACCACATGTGCAGTAGGTCACTTCAACATGAATAGTGTTGAAACTCTGCTGGTTTTGCTAATGTGTTTGTAAGAAGTTGATCATTTCCTAGTCTGAAGTTTAGTAATGTTTTAGTTAAATAAGTTACAATTTATTTCGAGTCCTACAGAACGACGAAGAACCAAAACCAAGAATTGCTGCTAATAAATTCCTAAAATAAACTTTTAAAACTGTACACAGTAAGACAATCCTGAATAATGCATAATGTATAATCTAAATATAAAATAATCTCCTTTCAACAGTTGATATTGAGATGTGTCTGCTACTTATGCTAAAAATGTAAAAATTGGTCACAAAGGCAAAAAAAAGTAGCACGGTTTCACACAATCACATGTTTTTATAGTTTTTTTTCGGTTGTTTCTATGACCAAAACAACAATAATAATAATACACTCATTTTTAAATGTTCTGCATATTTGCGGTAGTGGTACAGTAAAATTTGCATGTTATAAAAGTAATGATCTGGCACATACGAAAACCCAAATGCACACTTTGATGTCTGAAGCCTTTCCATTAACATTCCATATAAGCACATAAATATATTTTTTAATCATCATTGACCTATGCTGTGTTGCCTGCACGGATCTGTGCCACTTGGGTTTTAAAATAATGCTAAGCCATAATTAATGACTGTAGTTATTATAATAATACTAGTGTGGTATAGCTATCTGCTCATTTTGTTGTTAGGTACTTCACGACTATGCTGTCATACATTATCAGTTAAAAGTTTGGACATACCTTCTAATTCCCTAACAATGCTGAAGATATGCAAAATATGCATTAATCTCCTTTGAACAGTTAATATTGATATGTATCTGCTACTTATGCTCTGTAAAGCCTTCATAACAGCTCTAATCTCTCTAAATAAACTTCTCCTCTGCAGCAGAGGTACGTTTTGGTTTAGTTTTTTTCCAGGAAGGTCTTCATGAGAGTAAGTTTCATCGTGATGCTTGATGGATTTTGCAAATACATTTGACAATAATGTTCTTGCAAGAACTATTCCGGAACAGCTGACTTTTGTGTTTTAAAATAACAACTGACTATTGTTGTTGTTACTTAATTACATAATGGCATATGTGTTATTTCATTGTTTTGAAAAAAATCCAGCATAGTTCTAGAATGTAGAAAAGAAAAACTTTTGACTGGTACTTTATGGCAGCATGGTGGTGTAGTTAGCACTGTGTAGTTAGCACTGTGGATTCACACCTCCAGGGTCCGGGCTTGATATATATATTAAAAAAATACACATTGATCTTTTTAAATAGATTAAATAGTAATGTTTAAAAAAATACTCTATATCTTTGAAACACAGTATATTTGGAAGTATACAATATCTTTGGAAATGGTCTGCAAAAAAGGCTGGATGTCTGCCATGGCACAAAACTATTTCTCTGGCTGCAGCCTATTTGTCGTGACCTAGTATGTGTCAAAGTCCAAATCCTGTCAGTCTGATAAAGAGCAGCCATAAATATCTATCTGCTTCAGTGATGACTGAGAGCCACATTCAACGCTTTCATGTGTTTTTTTTTTCTCTGTTTCTCATGTGCAGAATGTCCTCTTTCACTATGATGTAGATGTAATTTAGACATGACAATGTCGAGCTGCAAGACTTCAGAGTTCACGTTCCAGTCATCAGTCCACAGTACACATGTCCTACGCTGTCTGGATGAGCAAAGGCAGAAGGACCTCCTGTGTGATGTGACAGTGGTGGTAGAGAACCGCAGTTTCAGGGCCCATCGCTCGGTTCTTGCCTCCTGCAGTGACTACTTCAGCGCCCGCATGACCAACCACTCAGGCCAGGGACTTGTCATCAATTTGCCAGATGAAGTAAGTGCATATTGTATTTTATGTGTAATATTCTAACTGCTATTTACTTTATAACACATTCAGCTATATGCAAAACATATAATAATAAAAATGGTTTTATTTTCCAAGGTAACGACTGAAGGATTTGAACCATTACTGCAGTTTGCATACACCTCAAAGCTGCTCTTCACTAAAGACAATGTGCTGGAGATCCATAACTGTGCCACTGTGCTAGGTTTCAAAAACTTAGACAAAGCCTGCTTTGACTTCATCTTGCCCAAGTTCTTTGACAACAGCAAAGGATCTTCTAAGGTTCAGAGGAATCAGTGCTGCAAGACCAAATGCTGGAAAGCCAAGGCTGAATCAAGCATTAACAACGATGGTGCTAGTGATACTGGTGACGTATCATCGGTGACTCAGCCCTTGAAGAAACAGGAGCCAAACGTCTTCTCAAATCCCTGTGAAAAGGCAGTGAAACCCTGTAGCCCATGTCAAGTAGAAACTGAGGCAGATACAGAAGCAGAGTCAGACTACTCCTCACTTTGTCCAAAATACCGCAAGTTTCAGCTGGCTTGTGGAAAAAGCCAGTCTTACACAGACACAGAACCAGAGAATGCTGCAAGTAACTTCTCTCTAAAGTGCTTGCCTTGCTTTGAAAAATGTGAGTCTGCAGATACTGTGTCAAGCAAGACTTCGGAAGAAATCACAGAGATGGACACCATGTCCTTTTGCTGCCCATTAGCAAAGCAACCACCATTTGAAACACCTCAAAATCTTTGCTCAGGCAAGACATCTCCACAGATGTGTCCAGTGACTGCATCTCATAGCCTTGGCTGTTCCTTTCCTCCTCCTTCTCCAAATGCTGGAGAGATATCTGAAAGTTCTTCTCTGCAAGTCCAGGGTAAAGAGTGCACAGTTTCAGATTGTGTAACTGGAACCGTTTGTCTGGACGGAAGAAACGAGCAAAGGAGCAGTGTGGAGATGGAGGTGGCCAACCAGCTCAGTGCCTGGCCTGATAGTTACCATGTCTCAGACCCTGCTGTGCCAATGAAAAGCTCCGAGATACAGTGGGTAAAACAGCTGGAGTGTCCGTTTCTCAGGGATTTGGGTGCAGTGGATGCTCAGGTGCGATGCAGTGAGATGAACTCACGCTCAGCAGAATGTTCCTATATATCCTCCATTCACTCAGGAGAGGACTCTGATAGCTTTGACACTGAGGGGGACAGTGAATCATGCACCAGTGAGCAAGCAAGTCTGGTGAGAACGTTTTAGATTTCTCATACTTTAAAATATTAGTATTTAAATGTGGGGCTGCACAAAAAATGTTGCATTAAAAAGATGATCTTGATTTGTTCGTTAAGGCAGTTGGTTTTAAAAACAGAGCTAATCCTATAACATCGGACTCGACTGACTAGTGCATAAAACAGAGTACCAATTTCTTATTCGTTATGACCGATGACGTATATGTGCTAGTATACAGTCAAAAAGGTAAAGAAAAGAAACATTGGAAAGCTAAGATGTAAATGAATTATAAAAATGACCCAATTCCCTTAATGTAGTTAGAAGAAAATCAAACAAAAAATTATATTCTGTTCCTAATTACTAAAGAAAAATTGACTAAATGTGTGAAATAAACAATGGGGGCAGATGTTTCATGGGAACAGCTGCTGTCTCAGAAAATGTCAGTGAACGTGTAACACATTGCGCATAGTCATCATCTTTAAGGCTTCATAAAGTGGTTTATGAGTTGCCTATTTGACTAACTAATTATTTAACCAGCTGTTAACATTTCTGGTTTATTTTTAACTTTGGGAAAACACATTGTACTCTTTGTCCTTTAATATGATTAAAGTTATAGCAAATATGTCAGTAATTCGAAATGCAGGTGTGCTGTCACGAACAAACATCCACTAGGAAGATGGAGCTGCCATGGCCTGATACAATAATGTAAGGATTTTATAAAAATACATATTATTTTACATAAAATGTGTGATTGACATTTTATAAAGAAAAACATTCTAAAGAAAAAGTTCTGTCTTTGAGGTCAATTGCAGTTGACAGCTCCACTCTGCCTAATGATACAAAAGTTCTCTGAATACTTTAATCTGCAGGACTAAACACCCCATAAGTGCTAGATCGGATTAGGACTCAGGGAGTATGAAGGCCTAGTGAGTGACCTTGCGCCCTTTGCCGGCTGGGTCCCATGCAAGGCAGGCTGTGGTGCACTAGATGTTCTTTTTCGTGGGAAGTTTTTTCAGCAGTTTGTTCTGCATTGGCTCTTCTGTGGGATCAGACTCAACGGACTGGCCTTTGGACCAGTGATGGGTGAGCCTTGGGTTCCCATGATCCTGTCACCAGTTTACTGGTGTATAGTTAGTGGTCAGTGTTATTCAGTTCACATTGAAGTGGTATTAATGTTCTTACTGATCAGTGTAGACTTTCCTCTAATGTGATATTTGATTGTAGACATTTCTCACTTCTGTAACTACATCCTTTTCCTAATTAGTTTAACTATAGTTACTGAATAATTTATAGCCTGAGTTTTAAAGGGCTAAAAGGAATAGCAGGGCAGCTTTGTTATGGCCAGGGATAGAACTATTTCCGGGCTAGAAAAATGTAAGTGGCTAGTATTTAATAATAATTTGCATAAGTATTCACCTGCTTCCAGGTACCTTTGCACATTTTTTGTGTTCCTACCTTGGCTTTTACCATTTTTATTTGCACATAGTACCTGAAGGTGCAAAATATTTTTACTGCCAGTAGTTTTATTTACATGACACCAGTTGAAGAAAATTAGTTGATGGTTACGTAAGTAAAATACATCAAAATGAAATGCTATCCCTGCAAAGTACAACATGATACTACTACCACCTTGCATCAGTGTATGGCTAGTGTCTCACCGTCATGAGCAGTGTCGGATTTCTACTTTTGGTGGATGGTTTCCTCTAGGCAGAGCCACAGTCATGCCATATTCTAAACAATTTTTAAAAATTGTTTTAAACATGCTCTGTGGTATATCCTTTGTTTGGAATTCTTTGATAACTAAACCTAGATTAATACTTAACCAGGCGTATTTTGGTAATTTTGTCAACTTGCAGTGTTTGTTTAGGTTCTCTATCCTGGGCCTCCCAAGATCAGATGTATTTATATGCCGATCAAGTGACACAGGTGGAGTCTATTCAGCCACCAGTTGAATTTCTGGAACAGATTTAGGGATTTCACTGCAAGGGTTGAATATTTATGAAAATGCACCCTCTGTCGCTTTGAATGGATGTCTCTAAACTCTTTATAAATGTTATTTATTATTTATGAAAACATATTATTGTGCAGACAGAACATATTGATATTCATTTTTCTCCTTTCTTCCAAAACTTCATGCTATGGAAGTCCAATATCTATTATGCAATAACCACACTTATGCAATAGCGGTGCTTGTTGGACAGCTTGTTAAGGGCCTGTAAAAAGTTGGCAACGTTCTTATGTTGCATGATTACTGACCCTTAACCAGCTTTATGGAAAAGGCAAAAGTCCACTAGATCACAGAAAATGAGGCCTTATGTTGGGCACACACTACAACGAACCAGGTACAGCATTAACCTTTTGTAGTAAACAAACAACAAAACAAATAGTGGTAGCCGGTCCAGTGTTTGTTACCAGTTTACAATTGTCATGCGAATTCAATTCAACTAGTTCAATTTTATTTGCATATTGCTTTTAATAAAGAATGTTTACAGAAGTAAAAAATATGGATATAAATTTTAAAAATGGAAGAAAAAAAGTATATGCTTGTCTGTGATAAGGCAAGAGTTACAAGGAAAAACTCCATGAGGAGACAAGAAGAATAAATCTCGAATGGAACCAGACTCTAAAGGGATCCCATTCTCATTTGGATGATATCAGATAGTACAACCATAAATCAGTCCCTGCTATATCTGTTTGCTATAAGTTCGAAAGTTCATTATAATAAGAAAGATGTTTAAGTTCATATATAAAGTCCACTTTCACTGATGGAGCCTCAGGTACAAAACTGTTTGTGGCAAAGTCCCAAACTATCAAGCGATGGCCGTCACAAGCCATCACAGAAAAAAGTGCCTGCATCAGTCCAGTCCAAGATGATTGGTAGGCCTGATCTCTGAGAACAATGAGACGGCCTACCTGGAGGAGATTAGAAATCTGGAGAACTGGTGCCAGCATTAGTGAATTTAAACAATTCTTTATTCCAACTGACCATTCCCAATCCCAATCGCTAATTGACATTGCCCCTTTGGTCATCAACACAATTGTATACGTTCATTTAAGAGTATTCCAACCCTGCCCTGTACCTTTGGAAAAACGACCTCCGGAAGCCAACAGAAAACCAGTTGGCCAGAGTACGAACACCTTCAAGGAGTTAATCCTATTTGTGTCAAGTTGTGCAGTCAGGAGGAGCCTTCACCTGAGTAAATACAGATGTTCAACACAATATGTAAAAAAAAAACACACTTCACAGCAAAGCAAGACTTTTTAAAGGCAAAGAACTGCAGTGTGGCCAGACCTGAATCAAAGTGAGCAATTCACCTGCTGAAGGGGAAACTAATTGCAAAAAAAAAAATACAAGAAAAAGATTTGCAAAAATCTAATTAGTGTATGATTATTAGTTTATAGTTACGTTTGAATTTGGACATATTCATTAATTACATGAATTATTTACTTTTAGCTACAATATACTGTGGTAGACAGCTGAAATAACAATAACTTTTTCAATGTTCAAATATTTATGGACCAGTCAGTATATGCCAGATCTGGTGGCAACATAAAAGCATTACTGAGAAACAGCCTTATTTCCTTATTTGACGTCCTTGCTGTAAAGTTTATTCTCATGTTGTGGATAAACTACCCCACAGTTATTTATCAGAAATCAAATTCTGTCATATTTTGTAATGAATTGACAAATATTTGTAGGAAAATATGTTTTTTTTATTATTATTATTTTTTTTAAATACGCTCAAAGTCTGACACTTTGTTTGCATAAATATTTGAATTTGAAATTTTTAATCAAGAGCTTTGGCATGCTTGGCACCAAATGAAGAGCAAATGTGAATTGATTGATTTTTTTTCAGCTTCTTGCTCAGATGCAGTTGCCATTTTCTGTGGAGGGCATCGTATCACTAAGCCGCAATGACTTCCAGCAAATGCTGAAGACACAGCCGCTGACACGTGAACAGCTTGATTTTGTGCATGACGTTCGTCGTCGGAGCAAAAACCGCATCGCTGCCCGTCGCTGCCGCAAGAGGAAACTTGACTGCATCCACAACCTGGAGTGTGAAATTGAAAGACTGGTAAGTGAATATGATGTGGTGATTGTTTTCTATTTAACACAGGGAATATTGTGTGCTTCCTGTACTTATGAAAAGAATTTCACATGTATCCAGTCAGCTAGCTCTCTATGTAGCCAATAAACTAGTAGCTAATAAGAAACATGAATTACGATAGTGTAACAACTGCGGCATGATTTTGTTTCTTTGTGGTCTGAGGGTGTACCCAGTGCGGAAACAGCTCATGGAAGGGAATAAACAGGAACATTTGGATATCTGCAAACAAAATTTGGACTGATACTTTAAGGGGAAGGATTATAGTTTCATATTGATGATTAGGATCATTACTGGTGGCGAGACATGGATTCATCTTTACGAGCCTGAGAGTAAACAGCAGAGAATGGAATGGAAACATCCTCAATCACCAACCAAGAAATCATTCAAAAGTCAACCATCAGCTGTAAAATTTTTCTGGTAATCTCAAAGCTGCTTCGTGACAATGACCATTGTTAAAATAAAATAGAATTGAAATTCAAGGGCCAGTATTGGAACATTATCATGGAAAAGATTCAACATTCAACACTGCTTGTTGCACTGAGAGGCGTATTGAAAAGCTGAAGCCTAAACTTTAGGTACGCCTAGACACTTCTGTCCACACTGTCAACACTGTGAAATCTTCATTTTCATGTGTTAAAGCATCCTGCCTATAGTCCTGATTTTTCTCCATTGGATTTTCACCTGTTTGGTCTCCTGAAAGCAGCCCTATGGGAACGAAGATTCACTTCTGATGAAGAAGTTAAGACAGTGGTGCATTCATGGCTCGAGACTGCAGCCTAAAACCTTTTTAATGAGGCAATATGAAAGCTTGTTGACAGCTGGACAAAGTGTCATGAAAAGCAAGGAGATTAAGTTAAAAATTCATGTCTTTTCTAAAAGTTAATTAAAATGAATTCTACAGTCAGAGTGCAGATAATTTTTGACTCAGACTCGTATATAAGATATAGCACATCCTTTATCACTGAAGATGGGTGGGACTACGTGGCCCTCTCGAACTAACCATTGATTACGCTGACCTCGTCAAATAAAATTGTCTCCTGACTGCCCCTGAACAGAACTCTGTGGGAAAGTTGGCATATGTTACCTTCTCACCCTGTGGTTCTCCCAGACTTGGAGCATCTTCAAGCATACCTTTTAACAGCTCTTAAATGTGACTTATTTGTGTCCCGGATTAGTGCAGATCTTCACGTGGTGTTTTTTGCCACCAAAAGTGTACGGAAGCAAGAGCAGGAAAGGGTAAGTTTAGTCTATGAGGTGAGGACACAGAGGAATCGTCTCATTTCTGAGTATTGGGTATGGGAGTGTGTGTGAACATGTTTACTAGAGCTGTGGCTTAAATGTAATCAGTGTTGCTTAGCGAAAAAGACAAGAGTGTCTGATGATGTTCAGGGATGCAGCCTACCAACTTCAAAGGTGGCCTGATTTTGCTCGTTGTACTCCAGCTGGTTCTAGTCTGGCAGCTGCTGTACCATAAGCTGGGCTTCCCCAGACCACAGAGACAGCATTTTGGACAGCCCACTAGGCTTTGGGATAGATCAAGGCTTCTGATTTAGGTATTAATGTTGCAGCAGTGGTGCCAGAGAAATGCAGCCATCCTCCAGGTTGAGGAGGGTTTAGGCTTGATGGGGCTAAGTGACTTGATTACCTTAACTAAGGGGTAGGTTTCCATAGAGCAGCATCTGTCCTTGCTATCAGATTTATGCACCTCAGAATTAATGTGGTAGGCAGCAAGGTGAAAGAGAACAATTATTATTTTTTCCCCTTAAAACTAGTATAGTTTTAGGGAAAACTCTTTTCTTCTGTTGTTTGATCCACACAGCAAAAGGAAACAACAAATAGTTTATTGTAAATCACAGACAGGTATTGAAAGTCATAGCCAGCACTTAAATATACTTGCTTTTCACAATTATAATCAACATAGTGGCTAGTTGTCAGGCAAGTAAAGAAAACTATGTGGTGTGTCGTGCTAACTGAAAAACTGTAATATTCCAGCTAACAGTTTTTAATGCAAGTGATATGTAACTTTGCCTATGATGAGATAACTTTTGATTTACATAGATATTGTAATAAACTGATTTTTTTTTTTTTGGCAAACATTTGCAATCTTTCAGAAAAAAACTCACAACAGTTAAATAGGCCATAACTGAGGTCCTGTGATCTTTTTTCTTTATTAGACCCAGTTTTCAGTTAGTTAAACAGTGGTATGCATGGGCATGACTATTGTTTGCCTGTTTTTGTTCCATAGCGAAGTGAAAAAGAGAAGCTGACTGCTGAGAAGCAGCAACTGGACCAGATGAGGCAGAAGACATGGGAAAATTACTCAGTTCTGTATGACAGGCTGTTTGCTGAGGCAAAACTGCAGCCTGAGCAGCTACAGGTGTTTGCCAAGTATACCTCTCTGACAGAGTGCCCTTTCTCTAACCACCTGTCCACCAAAGTGCAGCTCTACAACTGCTCTGAGCCTGAGCTTCACCCCTTGGCATCATGCCTTGGCACAGACGTTGGCATCTGTGAGCCTGGCACCTCCACCAGATCTGCCAACACTCAGAATCATGCAGCTTCTGATCTCCAATCTACTGAACCTCAGCACACAGGGAACAACAAGACCACCACATCCATCTCTCCAGACATTCTCGCCAGTAAACTTGAAACAGATACATCATAAGGTGCTTCCTTTTATATTATTTGTAAATCCGGAACTATTCTTAAAACAATGTTTGTCTTACTACATGATGGAGACACTTATTATTGACAATCAGTGTATTCGATTTAATTTTCTATTAGTCTTTATGGTTGTGTGTTCTTTCGTTTATGTATGAATGTCAGGTATGCTTTTCAGTGTTGTACGAACATTTTGGTGAACCAGATCATATTTTTATACTTGTACCAAGGTAGGTTCATCCAAATTACACTCCCATGAACTTTTCATTGTATCTCTTCTTGACCATCCTGATCTTTTGAGTTCTGAACAGGTAAATGATGAAGATGTTGCATTATGTATGTATTATATTACATTAGGTATAACTGAGGAGCAAGATATAAAGATGACTGAAGTATAATTGAATTTCTGGATTATTTTCTAATGTTCCATATTATGTACAAACAAAATTTGGGCTGCATATATTGCTTTAACTAATTAATCTATTGGCACAGTTTTGTCTTAAACCAAATAGTAACAGGCAATTACAGGGTGAAACATTTATAATCATTTCTCTGGCACAAATTTGAATAGACTTAAATAACTGATCGTTTGATTGTGCTGTTACCTTTTTGCAGTTTTCATCAAAGAGACCATATTATTGTGTTTGTCATACAAGACAAATCAATAAAGTGTGTAATCTTTTTAACTTTACTGGATTGATTCCTTTTTGCAGAATATTAGTGAATTTGATAATCACTTTCATCAGAATTTGTAAATGGTCATTGTAAGCCATTAATATATGCATTTGTTAAAATGAAGTATATAACCAGCAGATGGCAGCACTTGACTAAGAACCTAAAAATCAAGTATTTCCTAATTGATGTGACCCCTATAAAGTGGTACCAATCAGTAGCAAAAATACATTTCCTACCCAGGACCAAGGCAGAAAAAAAGAAGGTCTAATTTGCATTTTGTAAAAAAAATAATAAATAAAAAAAAACAGTCATGAAAGGAAAAAAGGCAAGTATATATTTTGTGCCATAAATGTAAAAAAGCATAAAAGCAGGCAAGAAAATGGGTGGCAGATATTGCTACTCATTCATCCTTGAATTGAAATGTGAGTTAAAATGCAACAGATGCTGTGTATCCAAGGCAAAATCTGAATTGTCAGTGTGTCCTGACAGATTGTTCTCGAACTGTCATTCAGGTGAAATCAGAGGTTAAGAGCAGGACAGAGAGAGAGAGAGAAACATAATCCACTGTCATGTTCATCCAAGATTAAAATATAGAACAAAATAACTGCTTGAGGTACTGATTAAAAGCAGATTAGAAGCGACATAGCCAGTAATGCAGATGTCTAAATCCAATCGTGGAATTAATGAAAATAGGCTATGAATTACGAGAAAAAATATCTTAAGCTGGCTTTACATTACTGCAAAGTCTTCTTCTGACTAAAATTGATATCCTTTAAATCAGTTGGAAAGTGAGAATCGAAACTAATATCCTATAATTTATCTCACTCTATGTTCATGGGTTCACAGTGAAAATGAATAGGCCATCTTCACTGGTACACCATCTACCTGCTGCCTGACCGTACGATCAATGCTCATTATATCCACTTTAATTTAGACTGTAAATGATTTAAATAAGGTGTTTGTAGACTTATCAGTTTTTGCCTATACCAACCCCAGTGCTTAGATTTACATTGGCAAAGTGGCCATTAGCACTGTTTTACTGAGCACTTCATAGTGGGAACAGCCATCAGCCATAATATTATGACCACCCGTCTAATATTGAGTAGGTCATACTTTTGCTGCCAAACCAGCCCTGACCCTTTCAAGGCATGGACTACACTACAGTGGGTGTGCTGTGGTGGCACCACACAGTCGGTTGCAGATCCCTTTAGTCCTGTAAGTTGCAAAGTGGGGCTTCCTTGCATTGGACTTGTTTTACAGCACATCTCACAGCACATCTCACCAATAGGACTGAGATTTGGAGAATTTGGAGGCCAAATTGACACTTCAAACTCATTGTAGTGTTCCTCAAACCATTATCGAACCATTTTCTCTAATAAAGTATAAATTCTCACACATGTATACACACCATTCTCATTTTCTATAGCAGTTGGAGTAAACATGTGTAACCTACACGTGTGAACACACACTAATGTAATACACATTACTGTGAAATAAATAAACAATCCTTCAGATTTTTCACGTCAGCCGTTTGTTCTCATGGTTTGAAAGTGTGAAAATCTATTCAAATTGAGCCATATGAGAAGAAAATAAGTACATATTTCCAACATTTCCAAACTGTCTGGGTAAGATGGAAATAAAAGATGAGTGTATAATCTTGATTATAACATTGAATGTGAAGGATTTTTGCTTTTTTGCTTTTAGCATTTACAGCTATGCATTTTAAGCAACAATTTGAGTAACCCATTTGGAGGGGGGTGTTGAAGGGTTTTGGTATAAGAAGACAGTGGTGACAGTGTACTCTTTGGCCCCTGAGCTTTACAAATGTCAGAGATTAATTCACACAATAGAAGAGTTCAAATTAGTCTGACTTATATTCAAATTCTATTTGGTCATAAAGACAACAGCGCTGGTTAAAATATGCAAAACTTCTTTAAAAAAAAAAATGAAGCTACGGTGGAATAACTGATATATTCCTGAATATCACTCCACTCAATTTCAATTCAATAATTGCATGTACTAAACTGCTACATCAAGATGTGTTTCACTTCCACACAGTAAGATATACACACTATGGCTGTGTTTAAATAAATAAATAAATAAAAAAACATCAGTACATAAATAAACAAAACAAAACATTCTGTTCAACACAACTGTCAAATTAAAATCCTCTGCCAATTCATGAAAGTCATTACAATCTTGTCTAGTCTACCACAGTTTCTTTCCTCAGAAAGCGTTTGGAATTGCATAAGACTCCTGTGATCATGGCTTTCCTTCTTCTTTTCCTGAGTGATTTGTGGCACTTGAAGAACACTTCTAGCTCCTTCATTAGCTCGCTCAAGCAAATGCACTGAAAAAGAAGAGGAAGCCACAAATGAGTGCCCTTTCTAAATTAGTAACCCTGATCTATTGTCTTATCTTTAAAATGCCAATCAGGAATGCAGTTTAATGACTTTCTTTTTTCCAGTTGGTACAGATAACATTTTTAATTACCTCGATTATTTTACGTCACATTACCGTAAATTAGCATGCATCACTTACTTAAAAAATCACTTACTTGTCAACAAATGAAACATTGACCTTGCTTGTTTTGCTGGATTCAAAACATGCTCAGTGACTACAAAGGCAACTGTGAAGAGGATACTCTACCGTAACTTACTTCTGGAGAGCCACTGCTTTGCATTTAACTAACTGCATATACTGGATTATCCATAAAAATAACCTAGTAATTAACCTAGAGGTTATTTGAGGCTAGTTTTCAGCACAACTACCTCAGCTGTTAATGCTCATCCTGTTTGCACTGCTCTCTTCCTGTTGGACATATGCTTCTTATATACTGTATCTTGTAATTTTTGTTTTTTTCAGCATTGCACTGATAACTTCTGGTCCGTTTCCACCTTACTCTGTGAATACTGTTTGTATATAAGATATACAGTGTGCAATCTACAACCTGTTTTTGTGCTACTGTCTCTATTGCTGATGGATATCTGGAATTTCCTTTGGTTTCAATAAAGTATCCATCCATCCATCCATCCATCCTTTTTTTTTGCACATGACCAATCATGGACATGACCACTCTGCACTTTGTCTTTATGTTGACAATTATAACTACTGCTACCACCCATCCTTATGCCATTTACAGTAGATTTTTCATCATAACATTACAGTACTACACACCTACTGTATACATATTTTTACTCTATATCTTTAATTGCACATATTTATTTTATCCCTTTTATTTTCAGGTTATTTTATTCCTTTTATTCTTATTTCCAGGTTATTTTATTCCTTTTATTCTTATTGTAATTATTTTCTATACATTTTATTCATTTTTTTTCTGTTGACCAATTTTTTTTATTTTTAGTGTGGACATGATTTAACTATGTTACACTTAATGAATTTTTTCAGTGGCAGTCATGTAAGCATTTCATACTGTGTAAAAAAGTTTACCATTCATGGGTACACTCTCAGCGCAGTCTGTTGTTTTCTTTGCTTCGTCAAATTGATCTAATCAGCTAATTAGCAGTCCTTTCTGTAACAAACTCTACGGTCTCTAAAATATACATGGCAGGGCAACTGTCACTGGTCACAAAATGTATTCCACTATACAGCAAATGCCAAATATAAAGTCTTACATTACTGATGTAAGTCAATCAATATTATCAATAATATTATTATTTATTACATTTATAACATTTCAAGATTATATGACTGTATGCATGTGATACATGCATACAGTTTATGTACACTAAATTGGGTGAAGAATTACAGTGGGGCAAAAAAAAAATTTAGTCAGCCACCAATTGTGCAAGTTCTCCCATTTAAAAAGATGAGAGAGGTCTGTAATTTTCATCTTAGGTATACCTCAACTATGAGAGACAAAATAAGAAAAAAAAATCCAGAAAATCACATTGTAGGATTTTTAAAGAATT
>JAQMYL010000009.1:11910579-11920770 GCA_030014365.1 Clarias pachynema | reverse complement strand
CCCCCGTGTGGTTCTGGGATTTTTGCTCACAGTTCTTGTGATCATTTTGACCCCACGGGGTGAGATCTTGCATGGAGTCCCAGTTCGAGGGAGATTATCAGTGGTCTTGTATGTCTTCCATTTTCTAATAATTGCTCCCACAGTTGATTTCTTCACACCTTCACACAAATCTTGCTTGTTTGTAGGTGACCAAATACTTATTTTTCGAGGAATTTACCTATTAATTCATTAAAAATCCTACAATGTGATTTTCTGTATTTCTTTTTTCTTATTTTGTCTCTCATAGTGTACCTATGATGAAAATTACAGACCTCTCTCATCTTTTTAAGTGGGAGAACTTTCACAATTGGTGGCTGACTAAATACTTTTTTGCCCCACTGTAAAAGAAGGTCTGGACATGGGGAAGAGTGATAAATAAGGTCACACACACCCCTTTCAAAGCTATGGAGGCAGGAGTGGGATTGATTAATGCAAGGAGCATGTGTCATCCTCAAGGAGGTGCCCACTCTCTAAATCTGAAGATTTGGATGTTCCAGTGAGAGAGGGCGAATTACGTCTCTGCAGCTGCTGTGATTGAACCCCATAATAGAAACAGAAGGCCTTGCAGATAAAAGACACAAGACGTAATGAATGAGCAAATAAATGGAATCATGCAAATCATGCAGTTACAGAAAGACAATGTAGTGAGATGAGCAAATTTGATTTTAAAAGTATACAAATGAGCCAATAGTGAGAGGAAAATATAAATCAAATAAATTAGAGTAAACCTAAAAAGAAACCTGTACATAATCCATAATCATACACTGGTACTCTGATGCTGAACAATGAATTCCAATCCAAATTTCTTACACCTCTAATATGAGTTGAACTGCAAGTTATAAACATATTGTACACATAACACTTAACACAGTGTCCCATCCTCACCTCTTCAACATCACTATTCTGGCGAGATTTGTAGATGAACTCTCCAATTGCCACAAAAACAGAGAGAACGAGGCCAGCAGCGAGCACAATGAAGATACCCCCAATGTTTTCTACTCCCAAGGCATTGGCCTCCTTGTTGTTCTCCTCGGGGCAGCCGTTCCCCCTCCACCATTTCTCCTTCATCATGTGGAGCTTGCCCTCTTCCTGCAGCTGTAGGATGGCAATGGTTACCTTGTCCCTGTAAGGTGAACCTGGAAAAGACACAACTACTATGCTGCAGCCTGTGTTACTGGACATTACTGTGTAATGGGAGATTCAAATGCACATTGCAATATTTGATCTGCTTACATCCTAGTATAAACTGGTTCACTGTGTTTGTTAAAATATTTTCTTTCAGCTACAAAAATAATCAAGTTAAATCAAATTAGATAAAACTCATAAGATTTAGATACAGTTTCTATCAAAAATAAACAAAATGAACTATTTAAATATCTGTTAAAGTCATACTCCCAAATTTTAAAAGACAAATAGATGTGTTCATTTGTGAATAGTATCAGGGATGTGCAAAGGACACGCTGCACTATAGAGACAAATCAAATTTCCATTTCACATGCCTGTAACTACCTGCACATATTTTGAGTTAGTTTCTGATTACATATCATCTCAGTCTTGTTTATATCCTGTTTAGTGCTCTATTTAAGTTCTCGGTCCATATTTACTAAGCACCTCTGAATCACTCCTAGGAATCGTGCTAAAATACATAAAAGTCATAAAAGTTGTGTTATGTTTTATGTTATTGCTGCTTTGCGACAATGTCAATTGTTAAAATTGTTAATTGAATATGTCACTGTTTAGGGCACTTATAGCTGCAAAGTAGACTACACATTATAGCGTGTGTTGTAAATTTGATAGGACACACATCATAGCGTGTTTTGTAAATTTGGTAGGCTACGCATTATAGCGTGTGTTATAAATTTTATAGTTTTTTTGTAGCTTTAAACTGTGGAAAATTTAAATGTTGAAATCAGCACCAGTTCTGTGAACACTTCATGCACATAGATAAAACTTATAGATGTGCGAATTGGCTGCATGACTTTATCCTAATCGGACTGCTCCAAACAGAGCTGTTTCAAGCCTTTATTCTGGAGCTATGTACGACTGTCATAATCTGATCAAAATGATTTTGAAAAGAAAGCTAGAGAGGAAATGAGATCCTTTTGTTTGCGGAGGAGGTAGTAAAATGTAAAGACAAATGTAAGAAAAATTGTAAAGATAAAAAGAAAAGGTTGAACATTACCTCGGACACCTGCTGGAAACCAGTATCCAACAGCAGAACGTTTTACAACAGCTCACGCAGGGTCTTCAGACCGCTACTGCGGAGCTCACAAGAATACAACAGCGGGGAGGATGAGATATACTGTACCTCTCCCGGACCCACAAAGAGGGTCCGGGATAAACCAATGCCCACCAAACCAGATCACACCCGGCCCTCGTGGGCAGACAGCCGCAGAACAGAAGAGAGCTTTCCCGCACCCACCCGCTGGGTCCGAGTCGGCGGGGCTCCCTTGCCAGCATTGATTGACACCGGAAGTGCCATCGCTCTAGTGCGCCCCTCTGTCGTCTCAGGTGGAGCACAACCCTGCGAGCCCCTCCCCATTACCTGCGTGCATGGAGACCGGCGAGAGGTTCCAGCGGCCCGTTTCACAATGGAGGTTCAAAAAGGAAAGTACTCCATTGTGACCGGAATTATGCCTAATCTACTTCTTCTACTTCTAATTATGCCTCTTCTCCTAGGCAGAAACATCCCAGAGAATAAAGAGGAAAAAAAAAGGAACGAATGGTAGACCTAAGCCGAAAACGAGGACGGCCCGGGCGGCATGGCTCACACAGACCCCAGAAGATGAAGCGGATGCTGAGACAGAAGGTTAGCCGAGTTCTAGTACTAATCTCTTTCTCTCAGCAGGTGCAGAGAGGTGGCAGCTCCAACGCAAGGATGCGCGTATTAAATACTGCTGGGGCGAAAGGTAGAAGGGGAGACAGAAAATGGCGAAGGTGTACGACCGGCGTCCTACTTCATGATAAAAAACTGATTAACACACAATTAGTAGGGGAGTACCGGTGGATTTATTAGTCGTCCCACAAGGAATAGTTGACGTTACCACGCATCTCAGCTCTCACTGCTCTCTCCACCCCAGCTCTAGGGCGTGAAGTGGTACAACGTGGGGAGGATTTAACCGCTGCGCAACACCAAGACTTGAATGAGCTGTTAGATCAGTTCCAAGACATGTTCTCCGCCGACACGGGGGTCACACATCTGGTACGGCACGATATTAAAATGCAGCCCAGCACCGTCATTCGACAAAGACCGTACCGAGCCCCGGAGGCCCATCGCCGTGCCATTGAAGTAGAAGTGAGAAATATGCTTCACAATGGCATTTTAGAATAGTCGACTAGTCCCTGGTCTAGCCCTATAGTGACAGTGCCCAAACCCGACGGCTCGATCTGTCTTTGAAATGATTACTGCCAGAATTATTAACCAGATATCACAGTTTGATGCATATCCATTGCCAAGAGTGGGTGACCTAATCGACTGGCTCCACCTCCAACACCAAAAAAACAGGTACGTGCTTTCTTGGGGCTAGCAAGCTACTACAGGAGATTTGTGCCTAACTTCTCCTCTATTGCAACACCCCTCACAAACCTAAAAAAGGGACAGCCAGAAAAACTGCACTGGACAGGAGAGGCAGAAGGAGCGTTTGAATGTCTAAAAATCCATCTCACCAGCTCCCCCGTCCTCCGAAACCCAGATTTCGACAGACTGTTCATCGTGCACATCAATGCCTTGGAGACACGGCTGGGTCTGTCCTCTCGCAGGAATTTAACAGGGAGGAGCACCCAATCTTCTATGTGAGTAGGAAACTTACACCAACAGAACAGAAATATGCAACCATAGAGCGAGAGGCCCTTGCCATTAAATGGGCCGTAGAGGAGTTAAAATACTAATTAGCCAGGCGGCACTTCACACTAGTTACAGACCATGCTCCTTGACAATGGGTGGCAAGGGCTAAAGACACAAATCCTTGCATCACACGCTGGTTCCTCTCACTACAAGATTTTTCTTTTTCAATACAACACAGGGCTGGTTTACAACACGGTATGTCCAAACGAAACGTAGTTTTTTCAAGCACAAGCTCGAAGCTGGGTGGGGTAGGGGGGGGATGGGGGATGGTGCTTGATGAGTTTCCTCCGGTTACTCCGGTTTCCTCCGGCTCCAGACTCCCCGCGACCCAGTATACAGAGTAAAGTGGTATAGACGATGAGTGAGTAAGTGGCGATGAACTTCTGGAGTATTGATGTTTTCAGTTCACATAAGCTTCCTTGTCAGTGCTTGGGATAATTATTTTAATGTGCATTTCACGGATGATGCCAACAACTCCAGCGAAAGCAGTAATGTATACGAAAGCAGGTTTTTTCTATTGATTTCATGCTGTGTGGTGGGAAAATGTATAAATCTAATCTAAATGTAAACGTAACCAAAGTTCGATTTGTTATTGCCGACATTATGGGCTGTGACAAACCCAAATTATCATTGTTCCAAAGCTGTAACATAAAGTAGCAATCACCTTAGATTGCTCATTTACTGTAGATAGTGATTTCCTATTTTAAGAATGTTGATAGGTTCTTACTCCTACTCATAAAAGTAGGACCAAAACTGCATCACACTATTTTTTTGGCCTCTTTCTAACTCTTGCTTAGTAAATTCAGATCCTGGTATTGCATGTATGGCATCACTTATAGTTATCTGTTGTCTATCTGTTCTCATGTTAGCTTTCAGCTCAAGTCCTAGTTCATGTTCCTCTTATTATTTGTTTAATTTGGTTCTCACAACACTCAACTTTATAAGACGAAACTACATTTGCATCCTATGCACCACCAATTCCTAACAAATATTCTAAAAGTATTTAAACATTTCAGGTACATGTTAATGTAATTAAATACTCATGTAATGCAATATTGCTTTGTGTGTTTAGAATCTACAATTTAAACCAGTTTTTAGTGTTTGAAAAGAAGGGAAGTTTGTTCCCTGAAAAAAAACAAAAAACAAAAACAAAGCCCTTGAATCCATCAGCTGCTTTACCTATAGGTGTGCCTACTCCATACCCTTTGGAGTCTATGAGTCCCCCAACCTGAGTGAGATTACAGTTTCTCTGGCTAATGTATTCTATGCTTGTGGACTCCATAAGGAGGGCGTAGTCTGTGGTGAGGACACGTGTGATGCCTTCTCTATTATTCTTCACCAAGGCCGTGTTCTTCCTGCTGCTCATGAACGCCCACATCTTCTCGTATGTTGAGATCTTTGACTTCTGAAGGCAAACAAAAGCAAAGCAAAGTTTCTAAGAGCTAAAAAAAATTAAGGGTAAAAGATCAGTCCTTTCTGTATGTTTTATTTCCCAGAAGTCTTTATGTAGATATCAATGTAAATTGATTGACAGTGTAAAGTGGGTCAGATCTGTGCAGCTAATGTGTACCAACCGTGTACCCATTGCCTCTCAGGATGAAGTTAAGAAGGCAAGGTGTCACTGATATGTAGCCTGTGTACGGACTAAGCCAGGAGAAACAGAACAGCTGCATCCTGATTCCTTGTGAGCGGTTTCAAATATTTTTGTTCATCTACATCAGATTCAGGAAAAAGTAATCATGGGCTTTAATCTTTTCTGGACAAACCCATTCTGGCTGTGCCAGGCTAGCTTTCCTGACCTGTCTCTCTTTTTATTTTTTTCTTTATTTTTTCTTTCTACTTTACTATCACTGTTTATCTCCCCCCTCAAAAAAGGAGACATAAATAATCTTTTAAATAAGCACCACAAATATAGCTTATATAGCTCACACATGCACACACAGGCATATATAGCCAAAGCACACACACAAGCGAAGCTGATTCACCTAGGCTGGAGCGCACTCAGTACTTACCATTGTTCTTTTGCCGGTGGCCTATAAAAGGGCAACAGTGCTCATATTCGTTCTCTGTTTTTACAGACTCCATGAACTATGAATACACCAAGACAGAAGCTACTTCCCACACTCTCTCATGCGCACCCTGTAACCTCTGCCTTCAACGTACCCCCTGCTCCGAGCTGCTCGTCTTACCTCGCAACCACTGCAATGCTCCACAGTGTAAACCTGATTACAGTGCATACCTTAAAAGCTGTTTCCTGAACATATGTTAACAAAGATCACTTAGTGTTTGGTGGAGCTTGGTTTCCGTGTTTTTCTACACTTTGCCAACATGTTACAATATAGTAAGCCCCCGATTTATGAACAAGTTTCACTCTGGGGGAACGCTTGTAAGTTGAATTCGTTCGTAAGTCAGACAAAGTGAGTCTTGTACACCTTTGATATAAAAAGAGTGCGCCTCCAATGTTTATGTTTACATGTATGTTTACTGTGCGCTTGAACGGACACGATTTTGTCTCAGAACTCTTTCAGACTGTGAACTTTGTCTGGTTGAGGATTTTCCGAAATTAGGAAAAATCGGGATTGCTTTACAGGACAGCCATTTTCAATCATCATGCTCCCAGACTGATTCATTGAAACTTACACACTGAAAATATCGTATATAATTGTATCTATTGGTTTCTGGTCCACTGCAGTGTCTACGTTTTGTACAATACACATCAAGCGTCTGTTCGTATCTGTGTAAATTTGCTCAAATGTTCGTAAGTCAGGGACTTCCTGTACATATGTATATAGAAATATTTATATTATGGTGACTTCCTCATACGTGTATTAGAGTGATTAAAGAAAGGGATGGAAATGTACTGACATGTGCCAGTAGATGGAAGGAGTACTTTAAAGAGTTGATGAATGAGGAAAATAAAAGAGAACGAAAAATAAAAGACGTGTCTGTTGTGGAGCAGGAAGTAGTAATAATGAATAAGAGTGGGGTGAGGAGGGTGTTGAAGTAGATGAAGAGTGGAAAGGCAGTTGGTCTTGATGACATACCTGTGTAGGCATGGAAGTGCTTAGAAGGGAAGGAAGTAGAATTTCTGACTAGTCTGTTTAACAAGATATTGGAGAGTGAGAGGATCCCAGGGGAATGGAGGAGAAGTGTATTGGTGCTGATTTTTTTTAGAACAAGGGAGATGTGCAGAGCTGTGGCAACTACAGAGAAATAATGCTGATGAGCCATACAATGAATCTGTGGGTAGGAGTAGTTGAAGCTAGATTAAAGGCAGAGGTGAGCATTTGTGAGCAGCAATATGGTTTCATGCCTAGAAAAAAGTACAACAGATGCAGTATTTACTTTGAGGATGCTGATGGAGAAGTACAGAGAAGGTACAGAGAAGAGGGCCAGGGGTAGCTCAGTGGTTAAAGCATTGGACTACGGTTCGGAAGATCCCAGGTTCAAACCCCACAACCACCAAGTTGCCACTGTTGGGCCCTTGAGCAAAGGCCCTTAACCCTCAACTGCTCAGATGTATAATGAGATAAAAATGTAAGTCGCTCTGGATAAGAGTGTCTGCCTAAATGTAGTAGGGAGTTGCATTGTGTCTTTGTAAATTTAGAGAAATTTGCCTCAAAACTATATTTACAGCACCTTAGAGCCTTAATGAAGGCTATACAGAACATGGTAGCAGACACATTTCAATATTAACTGTCCAAAGGAGATTATTTGGATGCCTTCAGCAATGTTTAACAATGGTAAAGAAAAAAAAAATTAGGGAAGACTGTGGAATTGGGATATGTGTCAAAACTTTTGACTGGTACTTTGATATATTGGAAAAGCTTTGCCTTACAGAATAAGTTAATTCTGTTCAACAGATTTGTTTAACAGATGTTGACAGAGAGCACATACAGTACAACATGTTGAGCTATTGTGTGAAATCTTACCTTAAAGAAAGTCATGGTGGAACCATCTCTCACTGCTCCATATTCTATTCTCGTCTGTTTGGCCAAATCATCAGCTGAATCAATTGGAGCGTCCATCCGCTCAACCGTAAGGAAGGCAGCCAGGTTAGCAGTGTAGGATGATATGATGATTAGTGTGAAAAACCACCAAATCCCCCCAACAATCCTGGTAGATAAAGCTTTAGGCATCTGGTCTGACCCTGTCACAATAAGTACAGTACAAGCATTGATCAGCCCAATATAAGAACACCTATAACACAGGTTAATGTAGAACCTGCACAACTAAAAGTGCTAAAATAATAAATGGTTTATGATTTTTATTTTAAAAAATCATATTCTGATTTATTGTCATAATTTGTAATTTGTATTATGTCATAACAGTTTTGCTTTCTACAGTTACTGTACTTTACTTGTACCTGCATTATTTCAAGCTATAAGAAGGTGTAACCACTGAAGAAAAGTGCTGTGCATAGCATGAGCAAAAGTTTGTGGATATTTGACCATCACCTCTACATGTGTATTAAAAAAAAAAACATTCCAGATTGAATGTTTTTTCACTTTGAATAATTTTCCTCACTGGTTTTATAACCTTTTCCAGATTGATGAGCAGCTGAACAACTGCACCTCTAGAAGCACATTGTGATGTGATAGGACGAGATGATATTATATTTAACCCTCATGTTGTGTTCGTTTCTGGCCCACACTCATAATGTTCCCGGTCACTTTTGACTGGATCATTTTATTTCATTATAAATCCACAATAATTCATATATTATCATCTAATGTTGTATTAGATCTTTTTTTTATCAACTCCAGCTCTTGTAAACATTACAAGTTTTAAACTTGTATTTGCTGTGTATTTCCTGCAGGCCTCATTTACCTGAGCTCATGCCACTAATTTCTTAGGGAAATTAATATTATATAGATATTATTTTGACTATTACAAATAGTAAGATGAAACTCATTGTACTATTTATCACTAAGTATTTCACTGAAATGTTTATCAAGGTCACGTTTTTAAAACAAGTTAAATCTTTTAAACTGTGGAACAACATAACTTTTGTGTTCCCTGTCAAAACTGACCAGTATGGTATATTGAAAACAAAAGTCCAAATGTACACAGGGAAAACTACATTATAAATATAATGCTTTACCCATACACTGTATGACCATATTAAAATTTTAAAGTAGCCCTACTGTCATTTCTAGGACCACCACTTAAAGCCAACGAGATGCTCAACAACAGTGATGTCGGGTCCTGGTATGTGGCAGTTCTGCCAAACTTCCCAGCTTGTCTCATTGACTTCGGGCTGTTCTTGTCATCAAACAAATCACACGTGACAGGATATGGAAGGTCTGCAAAGACAGTGTAGTGTGAAAAATTGCCTCACCAGTGTTCGCATCCCATAAGCTGGACACAGATTTGTTGCACGATCTGTAGACACCACACAAAAACCTCACATCCAAATAGGCTTCAATATTCACCATGAAAACAGGACTTGATATCATCCAATCAGGATATGGAGAGTGGACTTCTCTGTACTTCTTCTCTGTACTTCTCCATGATTCCATTTTTGGACCGAAAGGAGACCATGACTTCAGCTTCACAACTTCTTCCTCATCAACTGTCATCCTCAACCTCTGACTCTTCCTCCTTTAAACTCTCCTCACAGTCAACCTGGCTTCTCTCCTCCTGATCACTGTCATTGTCAAATATAATTCCACAACTTCACGTGTAGTATGTCTTGGCCATCGTGCTGCTAAAGACTGAACTATGAGTAAGACATCAAAAAGCTTTATATGCCAGAGCTGCAAAAAAGTTGTTCGAAACAATGTTGCAGTTTGGTTTTTCAACAGTTGTGGTAAAAATTATGTTTTCGATAGGTTCCCGTGCAGGTTGCCATGGAAGCCAAAAAGGGGCATAAGAAGTGTGTCTGTGTGTATATGTGTGTGTGTGTGTCTGCTCAAAAACACCTGCATGTTTAGGTGTGTGAGAGGAATGTAGAAATGTGCTTGAACTTTGTTTTATACACTAATTGTAGTCTTACCCATTCATTTCCAATGATCGGTCATTTTTGACCGGGAACACCATGAGTGTATAAAAGTTCCAGAAAACACACAAAAAACTGATGTTTATTTTTAAATCACTCACTCACGCACTCATCGTCTCTACCACATTATCCCTTGTACAGGGTTGCAGGGATCCTGGAACCTATCTGAGGAGACTTAGGGAACGAGGCAGGGTACAAACTGGACAGGGTACCAATCCATCGCAGGGCGCGCACACACACACACACACACACACACACACACACACACACACACACACAAACACACACACACACACACACACACACA
>JAQMYL010000009.1:11891329-11904782 GCA_030014365.1 Clarias pachynema | reverse complement strand
GCTTTTCATGGAAAGTTTGAGATGGGAAGAATTTAATTCCCCTGCAGCTTGAATCCTGAACTTGCTAAAAAAAGAGATCAATAGGAGCACTCAATATGACTGCAGAAAAAATGTATAAAGCACTGCTGTCATTTTAATCAATGTGCTCCGGTGGTTTAAAAGTAGCTGTTAGCAATAAGAGAATTGAAGGCACGGCACCATAAAATGACAAGCCTGCCTTTGTTTGGCAATGTCTTTATTAACAACACCATAAACCACTTTAAACATAGTACATGCCATAGAAGCTGCGTCCCTCAAGGGATTTCTAGAAGCAAAGGCTACAGAAATAACATTCAAAAATAAATTGGAACTTCTGTCCGTGAATCAACTGTGTTTTTGTTGAAGGCACTCTGAGAAATATATTGTTTCCTAAGAATTTAATACTAACACATAAGCAGGGGTTTCATTACATAAAATGTACTGTAAACAGTACTATAAATCCTAACGTACACTACAGATTGTCAAATCTCAATTGTGTTTTTAAGTGTGCAGGAAAGATCAGTGGACAAAATTAGTGAAGAAAGTTTTACACAGGAAAACTGACTCTGGGAAAGGGACACTTTGTTTAAGACCTGAAAAATTAATTAAAAAGACTACAACTAATCATAGTCCACAATTTTGTACGACGTGGTTCACCATCATCTACATGCTTTCGAAAAAGTAAGCATATAAACAAGATTTCTGAACATTATTTGAATTTTTTAATTAATATTAGATAATAATTAATATTTGTATTAATAAATCAGTAATGGATTATAATAATTTGATTATAGTTTTATTGTTTTTAATACATTATTCAAAAAATATTTTTAAAATGTTATTTTAAAAACTGTGTTTGGTATTAAAAAAGGATAAATCATCATGAAAACCATTGTCAGAAATAGGTCTATGTGAGCAAGGCAAGCCAAAATATAAAGAAAGAAAGAAAAAAAAGTGGAACAATTGATCAGAGCCATTGCACAGGCATTCGGCATATTCAATACACAAGAAAATGTCAAGAAAAAGAATCCACAGCACCAAGGGTGAACGTATCACAATCTTTAGTTACAAGCTGGAGTGTTGCTAAACATAGTCTTGCCGTTTGCACTAAATATACATTCATCTAATACATTATATAACTGTAACCATACCTAACTGTTATCTCTCTGCTCTCTTCTCATCTTTCTGTCTCTCTCTCTCTCTCTCTCTCGCTCTCTCGACCTACAGTGATCCAGACATGTCCGTCTCCTGGTGCCCTACTTCTGGTCGGAGATCTTGTTTCATGGAAGGCCGTGTGGTCTGCTTGAGATGCATATGGAGACTGGGGACGGTTCTACTTTTCTATGAAGATGATCCTGTACTTGGCTGATGCAGATAGCGAAACTAAACTCCATATTAACTTAAACACATCTTCTGTTATATTGAACTGCCAGCCGGCTGACGCACAGTATGACTGCAAAACAATTCCTGCTATCCGTTATCACCCAAATAATGATGGATTCCCAGTTGAGTCTGGTTCATCCCAAGGTTTTCCTCCTATAGCCATCTCAGGGAGTTTTGCCTTGCCACTGACACCCTTGGCTTGCTCATCAGGGTCAATCTGAACGCTTTTTTTTTTTTAAAAGTCTGTTGCGTGTACGAAATGCTAATGTGCTATACACACTTCCCTTGTTTGATTGTTCCATTTCACTATTCTGTGTAAATCCTACAGACTGTTGTGTGTAAAGCTACCAGAAGATTCATTTGAGAAATACCTAAACCAATCCGTCTGCTATCACCAACCATATTATAATTAAAGTCATAGAGAACAGACCTTTTCCCCATTCTGATGCACAATGTGAACACTAACTGAAGCTATTAACCTGTATCTGCATGATTTTCTGAATTGTGCTGCTGCCATGTGATTGACTGATTAGTTAACTGCATACAATAAATATATGTGTTCCTATTGAAGTGGATGCTGATTGTGATGATGAGGATATAGTTTAAAAGTGAGCAAAGAATTCTCTGTCAACAGTGCCTCTTAACACCAAGTCCAGACTGAGTCTGTTAATCTTTTGAGCATTGAACTGTCCTGACTCTTTTTTATTTTGGCAAAGAGATCAATTGTTTGACTTATAAGTTAATCTGATCATCTATGACCTCTGTAAATTCATAGAGATATTCAGGCTTTGACATTTGACAAACTGAGAAGTAAATACACGTAGATTAACAAGCTATCTTGTTAAACACCAAGCTGCCTCACCTTTGTTGTACCTTCCTCCATAAGGCTGATGAGGTCCAACTCATAGTCTTTCCTCAGTCCATCAGTCTTGTTAAGGACAATACGTCCTGTCAGGCCATCCCATTGAACCTGGAGTGTCCAGCACAGTGAAGAAGAGATACACACTTAGATGAGACATACAGTTAATTATTAAGTTTCATCACAGTAAGCTGTGCACAACAGGATAGGTTAGCTTTTGAGCAAGATCAACACAAATACTTGTTCTCTCTCTCATATAGCTTACTGGTTTATTCTGATATAGCTGACCAAAAACTACATTACTAAAATGACTGAAACATCTCACTCTAAAAGAAACTGATAGTGTGCCTTTTGTGTAGGTATGAAAATCTATTGCAGTGCCTTTAGATATTTAAGTAGTTACCTACCCCTGAACCTTTCCGCATTTCATGGTGTTACATTTTGAAACTAAAAGGGAAATATTTGGGTTTACAAAAAATCTGCAGATTTCCAGCCCAACCCCTCATAAGGGTGATTCATTTAATCTAGAGTTGCCTCAGGAAGGGGATGATTATTAACTACTTTTGTAAAGGTTTGTAAGGTTGGGTAAAATAAAAAACTACACACTGCAGTGCTTCATGCCTCAAGAGCACAGTTTTGAGCACTCCTGTTATGAACAGTAATAAGACATGGAAAAGATTATGTCATTCAACTGGGCTGACTGGACCATGCAACAAAAAGTTACCAAGAGCCAGAATATACACAGATCAGCCATAACATTAAAACCACCTAGGACTTCAGGTTTTCCTCCTTGTGCCACCAGGGCTGGCTGGCCGTGGCTGTGGTGTCTGACACCAGGACACTGGCAGTCGATGTAATGCTGTGGGTTGTGTGGTGGGGCCTGCATGGATCTGACTTGCACATCCTGTGGGTGCTTGATCGAAGTGGGGAGTTGGCCGCCAGGTTGGTGCTTTGGGTTCTTTGCCTGCTGTGTGTGTGTGTATTGTGGTTCACTGGTGCCTTTCTATCATGGGCGACATGAAGTTTTTTGGTGATTTTTGCTGGACTGTCTTTTATGTAAAAGACATAAAAACTGGACGGTTTTTGGACTGGACGGGCCGACCTTTGGTCCCTGTGGGCATGGATGAGTCTTGGGTGCCCTTGATCCTTTCACCAGTTTGCTGGTACATAGTTGGTGATCATTGTTATTCAGTTCACCTGGTGTTGATGTTGATGTTATGGCTGATAAGTATATAGCTACTATCTACATGGGACAAAATATTATGTAAATACTGTACATACTAAATTTAATTTTTACATCTGTCTCACATAAATAAATCTATTTTCAATCTATCTCAAGTATATTTTTGGGATCTTTTTCAAAGCTAAAAAGGGTATAATTCACGACCTTGCTCTTTCCAGGATACTTATTTCACAAGCCCTGTGAAATAAAAGCTCTTGTGAGGAAAGCTATACCAGCTCCAGCAGCAAAACGTGACCTTGAAGGGTAAAGCAATATGCACCAATGTTCCTATGCTGGAGTTCTTCTGCTCTAAATCAAATTCAGTACATTAGTTAATATTACAGATTTGTGGATAAACTGTAAAAAAAAAAAATAATAAATAAAAAAATACAATGCAATTAAATGACTTAATAATGTAGAACTTGAGTTTTTATAGGTAACCCAAACATATAATCAGGAGTCATTTGAGATTCAGCTAGCTGAGTGTCTCTCTCTCTCCTCTCTGTCACTCATTTGATATGTCACTGGCTAAAGCGATAATGCATTCTGCCTTGATTGTTTTCTCTTGTTCTCTTCTCACACTCACTTTTAAAGACTAATAAGACTAATTAGGCACAAATACTATTCTCCAATTTATTCTCATTTGTGAAGTCTTATTAGCCTTGTGGTCTGAGAGATTCCCATTCAAAAATGTTGTGCTCTCTACATTCACTGAATTGTGATGTCCATTATTACTTATGTAAATTAGTCTGCATGATAAAAACAAAATATTAAACTGTCATTCAGTTGTTACATAATATAGTGTAATTGTAATATGCAAACTATCTGACATTAACTCATTTTTTTTTAATGATTGGGATTTACAGGTATGGGACTTGAGCATGACCATCACAACAAGGATTTAATGTGCAATAGACATATTGAAGTATTGAATGAAAATGCAGTGTAACTACATGAATTTTTTGTTTCTTGGCTGATGGGCAATTATCGTTTATATAATGTGTTATTATTGCTTTCAAGTCAAATCCCTGTGGAAATATTAAAAACTGCATTTTCTTTGGCTGATGGCTATAAGCGATTTTAAGCCTAAAAAACCTGCAGAACCTCATTTAATAGTCATAATTTGTGAAATTAATTCTCTGAGCACAGAGTAAGCACAAGCTAGAAAATGTAAATGGCACATGATGTACACTGCATAGTGCAGAGAGACTTAACACTGACAGAGTACATTTATCAAAGTCCACTTTCTGCCGCAATATTCTGACCTGTGTCATACCGCTGTCTTTCACAGCCTTCAGGTGAAGTAAATAAAAGTGTAATACATCAAATAAACAAGGTTTGTGGTCAGAAATACTATTGATAATCTAGAACTAAAATGCAGTTATAAACTGCAAAATGACCAGGGTTTGTAGGGTCTCTAAGCTTTCTTTATTCACCATGTGGACTATGATGTAAAGCTAATTACTTGTGCTAAGTGTTTTATAGTAAAACACTTTTATAATAAAGCTTTGTTTGCAACGTTACCTGATAGTTTACTTTTTAATGTCTTACTTACTTTGTAAGAGAAACACAAGTTCTTATGCACCAAACATCAAAAAAATTATTCTTCCATAAAAGGATGCAATCTTTATTCATTGCACTGCTAAACTGCTGGATATAGAATATCCATGGATGCACTTGGGCTGCATCCTCCTGCCAACAACTGCATCACAGCTGTGCTATATCCAACAATACAGCACAATCTTAAAACAGTTCTATAAATATAATTTATTATAAATAGATTAGGATTTGTTTCCCTATTTACCATTATTTTGTTCACATAATCTTCTTAACTAACTAACTAAACTTCTAAAACTAACTAACCGCAACTGGCAGAGCTGGCGACTAACAGTTAGCCACCAACATTGTAATTAACAGGGGTGAAAATACAGTAGTTTTAAATTCTTACTGATACTATGTAGCTAAATCGTGAGGAGAACAGACAGTCATGAATGGTGGACAGTCCTGTAAATCTCAAAGTTTCTCTTTATATTTCCACCTATTCCACTTTAGGATATCAGCTCCGTTAACTTCTGGGATTCAGGGTGAAATCCCAAAAATCATTAAATGCAAAGCTTGTAAGCATCCAAACACCACATAGTGCCCTTGATTAGGGTTTACAGAGGGATTTGGGATTCAGCCATGTATTAGAAGCTAGTTAGCTTTCTAGTTCGGCTTAAGCATGAATAACACAACATGGAGGCAATACAGAATAACTTAGAAGCATTTATTAAGTAGAAAAAAAATTAGCTTCAAATTACACATAACATTATTAGAAGTGTTTTCTTGCAAAAATTGTGTCCGTGACCGGTTTTGAATGTGTATTTGGCATTTTGTGCAGTCCGTACAGGCCTACTTTCACCCATGCTTCGACTGACAGTGTAATTGATAACTGTAAAACACCAGGGATCAGGGTAACATATATCTCAGTGGTCTTCCTTCCATTATCAACACTCGTGGAATGTTCTCGTCCAGTCAGATTGCTCGTTTGAAACTAACTGCTGTATAATGTATATTTTGTTTTGTGATATTTTTGCACATGATCTATAATTAGCTTTATTTACTGTAATTTTGTGTTATTTTGAACACTGCCAGCAACAAGTGGTACTTATGAGCACTCACCTCCTTAAAGAGGTTCATAAAGCGGGGTCCATACCGCCATGGTTTGTGCCTGTGGCACTGCAGAGAGCTCACTGTCATCTGATTGGCCCGCTGTGATGCCACGGCAACCATGAACACAGCATCATACATTAGTGCGGCTGATGTCTACAGAGAAATATAAAGCATTACAAAATATTTCTAGCTCAAATTATGGTCCATGTCATGACAGTTGAATGCATTAATGCAAGGTGACTATCATATGGGAGTGGCTTCTAAGGGCTGCCGCAATGTCCCATAAAGGACTAAATCTTTGTCCCAGTTGTGTCACTGACTAGAATGGGCATAAGGGGTGATTTTGAAGCTGGGAGCACACAATGGTGTAATAATATCCTGAGAATCCACTTAGTCAAGGGTCGTTCTAGGAAACACTTTTTAATGAAAATTGTTCAAATATTCTATGCAAAAATACATTCAAAAACAAGCTTTAATTTTCTTTGAAAAATTAAAAAGTCTAAAATGAAAGTTTTAATTAAGCTTGATCGCAGGTGTTGCCTAGTCTTAATATAATATAATATAATATAATATAATACAATATAATATAATATAATATAATATAATTAAAAAAAAGTCCGAGTACACTAATAGTGATGAGATTGAAAATATACATGAATTTAAAAAAAAAGCTTTATTGGATGGATGTCAACTGAATTAGATTAATCCTTACAGTCATCATTCCACTCATCAGCCCACTTTCAGGTCTGTAGGAAGAAAACTGCCATTCAGAACTCCATTTCTGAACAACAGCTGCAACATTGGGGTTGTCCAGGTTTAGCAGACGGAAAGCAGTCATGTTTACACCACTGTATCGGTATGGCTCCAGGTCAAGTGCAAAGAGATCCTTAAAAGTCGACAAGAATGAATGTTTAGACAGACAGAAGCTGGTGACTCTTTGGGAAAACCATGAGAGAAAACATGGACAGGGAAAAGTCATACATACTGTACTGTACATACCACTGTCCACTGCTTTTTATATAGCAATATTTGCAGTACAAAATGAATTGTGCAATTTTGTGTTTGGAAAAACTTGATTTTTAATTTTGTTATTGGGACTTCTGAGGCACAAATATTAGTTTACACTGAGACGTAGGTGTACATGAAATTTGCATGTGCATTTTCACTGCATTTAAACTCAAAATAATTCAACATTTATAAATGCTGTTTTAGCGAACTTACCAAAGTAGTGAAGAAAAAATGGTAGTACTCAGTCATCATCCCCATTGACATTAACTATACATAAATACATATAAAAAAACAAGAATGTACTACAACTAAAAATATAGTGCAAACAGTCATATTTTAAGCATAATAAAAGGTTTAATATGTTTAAAGATAAAAAAGAAAAGAGCAGTACGTGAATATATTCACAACACAAAAATTTTAAGACATAACTGTCAAATTGTTTTGCATCTGCTACCTGTTTAAGCAACTCTGAAGCCATTTGGTAGGAGCAATCAAAAATGACATAGAACTCCTGCTCTTTCTTCATCTCCTTGAGAAGGGGGCGAGCGTCCCTGCTCCCCACGGGCAACTGACGAATACGCACCTTCATACCGCTCCTGGATGGTGCTTTAATCACTTCCTGCATGCGCATTAGGCCTGTTAAAAAGTAAACATTAAATCTTTAAACCTTAAATGAAGGGCAAGAAAGAAGGGAAACAAATGCATTATGTGCTGGAGTAAGTTGCATTTTTTGATTTCCCTGGTGTGAGGATAATCCTGCTCTGAATCTGAACCCTAATTGTCTTCTGTCTAATTATCTCATTCAACATGCTTATACATCTTATACTACAGTCCAAAATTCAAAATTCTCTTGTAAAAATGGGAGGTACATACAGATGTTAAAAACAGGAGACTACTTTAATGAGGCATGAAACAAGTTTGGAAAATTAAGTATGGTTCATTTAATTAAATTATTGACAGCAGTTTATTGGTTTTATAGAGGCTCATCATCTAAACAATCCACAGTTGAAACTAGTGTTAATTTTGTAAGCTATTTGATTAATGTCCCTGTTAGTTTTTATCATATTTAGTCAAGCTTATCCTATTTTTGCTTCATTACGTTTTTAATCGACGAAGTCTGGATATTTTAGTCTAGTTTTAGTCAGAGGAACCCTTAAGTATTTAACTTGATTATTAGTCAATGAAAATGTAATATTTTTTATTATTAAAAAACCCTACAGTCAATCTAATTTAGCCAAAACCCATTTTTTCACAAAATAATTATCTTAACATTTAAATTTTTTATTTTCATCTGGTTTGCAGCTAATGATATTTATTTTTAACCATCATGACAACTACTGCATGACCAATACTATACAGGTATACAGGTTTGTTTTCCCAGCAATTGTGTGGCTCATCTTAGTCATAGGAAAAAAGTATTTTTTGTCATTATTTTCATTGACATTAGTTGAAACAATGTCTTTATCCATTTGAATAAAAAATGTCACCTAGGGTGTCACTAAAGGTGTTTTTTTTTTTTTTTAAGCATAGGGGAGTCTTGTACCTTAGTACAGTATTCCTTTGAATCATAACAACAAATACACCAAATCTTTAGATTAGATGCAAAAAACATATTACACCCATGGGCAAAAGCACAAGAACACACTCACAGACCGTATCATCCAATTCTGAAATGCCAAACAACATACACAGGATGTTTTTGGAATTTAGAAGGAAATTTCCAGTACCTGGAGAAAATCCATCAAGCATGAGGATTTATTCCATTTGGTAAACACCCTTATTCAGAGTGACTTATGTTTTTAGTACATTATACATCTGAGCAGTTGAATGTTAAGGGCCTTGCTCAAGGGACCAACTTTTATGCCTTCCGGGAAATAAGGGAAAATCTTATAGTGTCAGGTTTAGATAATTTAGGGAATTTCCATTCTTATAGGTATAGAATATTGCAAGCAAGTACTTTATGAAAGTTTGTTCTCACATAAAGAAAGTATGGAATCCCCTCATAAAAGATTGCAGTGCTTGTGTAAGCTATCCAGCTGCTATGATGGGAAGGAACTGACCATTTGTGTAAAGTCCAGTTGTGCATTATAGAGCAGTTAACATTACTTAAAGCATTTAGGATGTGAAGGGATCTATAGACAGAGATGGAATATGATATTCACAATTATTTTTTAATTAGTGTATGGTCACATAGGAAGAAGAGGCAGGATGTAAATGCAGATGTTTCTTTTTGAAGTGGAGTTTAATCATTAAACTCTGAACACAAATGATGAATACAAATGGGAACATGAAAACTAAGACTAAGACTCATGGTAATGCTAACAAAAACTAAAAAAAAAAAAGCAAAAACAACAGTGAACTAAACAGAAGCTAACAGTAGTGAACAACACCGTAAAATAAAAAGACAAGACAAAGAGCCAACTGAAACATAGGCTCTATATAAACAGGCTAGTCAAATTTTAAAAGGTGCATGTAAATACAATTAGGACCATGTGACTCAAAAAGTGCATGGAGGGAAGTTGAAACAAACGTCAAATAATAGTCCTACTGAATGCATAAGTCAAAATCCAAACTTCAAGGGACAGATATGGGAGGATCATGAAATGTACAGTCACCTCAAATGAATAACCAATGTGTTTTCTTAAGCTTAGACTGAGCACTTTATATTTACATAGGTGGGCGGAACCGGCAATGTTTCTCCAAAAACAATATCTGTTCAACTTCATAAAAATGACACCTGCAGCTCAACCCTTCATAGTAGAAAGCTTTCGAGTCTATTATATTAATGTGGAAAGCCTCTCATGCAAGTCCTTGTCAGTTAAATGTTAGTTACCTGTAATTTGTTAGTTAAAAAAGCAAAGTTGTATAAACATGCAAAACAGCTCTGATCCATCAGGATATGAACTCTGCAATATCGACCAGAGGATTACTGTATGTGGCCTCTGCCAGCTTGCCTCCCGACCTCAATATCATGTACAAGAAAACATTATTCATCAAACCAGACCACCAATTTCCATTGGTCCATGGTCTAGGTCTGATGCTCATAGGTCCATTGTGGGTGCTGTCAGCAGCAGACAGGGCTCAGCATGGGCACTATGCAGCTACACAGCTCCATACACAGTAACCTGTGATGCACAGTGTGTTCTGACACATTTTTATTATAGCCAGCAATACCTTTTTCAACAATTCATGCTGTAATAGCCATTTTGTGAAATTGGACCGAACAGGCAAGCCTTCATCCCCATGCACAACAATAAGCGCTGGGGACCCCAGTTCACCAATTGTCCTTCCTTAGGTCAATTTTGAGGGTTACAACCCACAGCATACTGGGAACGTTTCACAACACCTGCTATTTCAAAGATGCTCTGTTTGGCCCTTGTCAAAGTAATTCAGACAGTTATACTTGCCCATGTTTTCCACTGCTTGTTACTAAAAAAAAAAAAAAACGGCTTTGAAAACTACATGTTTACTTGCTGCCTGACATATCTCAGCCCATGACAGATGCCATTATAACAAGATTATTAATGTTATTCATTGTTATTCACCACCTGTTTATGGTTTCAACGTTATGGCTGATTGGTGCATGCTTTTATTAACAGGAAGCAGAACAGTACAGCAATGAGTTGTATCACATTTCACGTTCAGCAAACACGCAGGATGAGCCAGTGGAAAGTAAATTTAGAGCCATGTAGGAGGAGTGGTTGGTCTTACCCTGCAACATTCAGTCTCATTCTGTGAAAATCTATACAAAGGTTTTCATTATATAATATATGCAGGGCTCAATTTGAGGGGGGGGGTTGCAGGGGGATGGCATCCGCCCTGTTAAAAAAAAAAAAGACAAAACCCATCCCCTCTGTAAAACCACCATCCCCCCCTACCATCCCCGTTAGATTAATAATGCTGTTTATTATGTAATATTTGTCATGAAAATGAAATATCAAAACTCTCTCCATATGAACTAATAATGACGATTAGCCAATCAGAATTCAATATTGTAAAGCGCTGCTCACAAGCTCAAGCAAGTTTGTGTAATTTATAAAAACGAAGGATTCAGTTTAATATGGGAGTTTTTGAAATTACAGCTTTATGACAGAATGACAGCTTTAATGATTATAAAAGATGAGTTCTTTACCCAATTTGTGTAATTTCATTCTCAATTAAAGAATGGGGCTTTGGTTTTTCATTTGACTTTGTGGCTTCACCTACATGCTTGGGTGCAAAAGGGTCAAAAATAGATTTTAAAATGCCATAATAGTAATTTGATGATTAGAGTTTTATTGTACTCTTACAATCCTCCCCATATGAAAGATAAAAAATTTGACATCGCACAATCATTTTGTATGGTTAGTTTACCTGCCTATCCCCCCCGGAAAAAAAAATACAAATAAAATTTGACCACTAAACTATAAGAAAATTTTACTCAATGGGCTAGCTGTTACCAGAACACATACTGTATACTTATAACTGTTCTGACACTACATTTATGTGCCCTATCCAAGTTGCTTCTCTGATTTATGACTATTATATACACATTAATATTATATTATATACTAATAACTAATAATGTAATAAAAAATTTTGTATGCAAAATGTACAACTTTATGTGCATTAAGAAAATCAACAACCCCAAAAAATATATTATTATTATTATTATTATTATTAGCTTAGTCTTGGAAAGATCGATGCTTAAAGACAAAATTATCACCAATTTTGTCAATGTTGCCATGTGCTTCCTATCAAGCTCCTATTACATATAAAATGTAAAACCATGGGGGGAGAAAATCTTACAAAACTCTCATGGGAAAATTAAAGCTTGAAACACGAAAAGTGGGTTATACTCATGAACAATCACAAACATTGACTGTCTCTGTGACTTACCTATGCTGTCGTCATACACAACTGTTATAGTCTTCCACTTATAGTAGGTCACAACATCCAAAATGGCCCTGCTGATGGAACTGTGCTCCGGATAGAGATTGATAAAGAAGGAGTCTTTGCTGCCAACGGAAGGATGTTTCCAGTGGGTCTGGATGTGTGGGACTTCCAGGGCATTACAGATGGACTGAACTGCACTGACTGTGGAACTATGAGCAGGACCAAATACTGCAGCCACACCTAGAGCTAACTGGTCACACACTGAGTGAGGACGGATGTAAAGGAATAATTAAATGTTTATGGCATTTGAAATTTTATTTAAAAAAGAGAAGAAAACAAGAACACAAAACAAAATTAAATTAGTGAATGAGTATGAAGTTTAATTGGAGAAGAATGAAAATGGACAATAGAGATAAGAAAATAAAGACAGGAAAAAATGAACCAAAGTAAAATTATTACTATTTGTCCAGACCACAGAGCATGATCTCCAATCTTACCTCTACGGGAGGCTTCAAAACTATCAAAAAAGTTCACTCTCTGAATGTCGTAGGTCAATGTGGTGTTGGACATTAGTGCTCTATTGCGGTTGATACTGGTAACAGCGAATTTGAAGGCTAACTCATCCACACTCACTGGCTCATTCTCCCGAGTTTCAAATATGCCTCCTGCAAATGAAGAAGGGAAGAAAAGAAGAAGAGAAAAAAGAAATCAAATGACAAACCAAGACATTTGCATATGTGATTGCCTATTGTTATTTTTTGCTATTATAAAAGCAAAACAACAAAACCTTTTAGCAAAAATATAAAGGAATATTGAAAGTATTTATATAAATAAAATACATATTAAGAAGTCATAGGCAAAGTCAGATTGCACAACATGGTGACAGTTAATGTGGCTGCTGCTGACAACTGTTCAAATTATCATGAGTAGTAGGGTTGGAACAAAGTCATTAAAACACTGCATAAATATTTACTTGATGTTTAACATTACTGTGAGGCTAAAATACATCCCACACAGAAACATTCTGTAATTCTACAGGAACATTGCTACAGTAAAAAAAGCAACTGAAAATGGGCATGAGACAGTCAGTGTCATGCTTGCATTCTTTTATCACATCTAGGTTGGACTATTGTAACGCCTTACATATACAGTAAGGCGTTACATATAGCAAGCGAGAGTTCTCACTAGAACCAGAAGATACTGTACAGTATGAGCACATCATCCCTATCTTATCCACACTGCATTGGCTCCATGTGAAATTTTGCATTAATTTTAAAATACTACTTTTGACGTATAAAGGATTAAATGGTCTCGCACCGCAGTGTATGAGTGAACCGCTAGTGTCTTACGATTAATGTCCGGGACTCAGACACAGTCTCAGTGTTTAAGTCTAGGCTAAAAACCTATTTATTTAGCCAAGCATTTTTGTAAATAGA
>JAQMYL010000009.1:11839506-11861819 GCA_030014365.1 Clarias pachynema | reverse complement strand
AGGGAACATGTTTTGTTTTAAAGTAAGTTACAGGACTTTTCCCTTCTTTTCTGGAGGGCTTTTATTTCACTAAAAACTATCTAATATGGATGTCCACATAATTATGGATTATTATATATATATTTTTAAAAATATATATTTTCTTTCTCGTTTTTAAAGAAAATATATTAGGTAACAGATGATATTAGGTTTATATTTCAAATTAGATAAAATGCTGATTCGTCATGAATGTGAGTTGTTGTTATTCAGCCTGTTCTATCTTTTTTTAACGTTGAGCACCCGCCCCTTTAAACGTCTCTGCACGGCCCTGATAGCCTATATATATATTATCATTCAACTGGCAAAACAAATCTAATCATGACATTTACTGTTTAAGAACAATTTTTTTTTTGTTTATTAGTTTTGGTGAACTGAATTTGCAGACAATTTCTTGACAGAAATTAACCAGAAGTTGTCAAAATGAACAACTTGGACCACTTACTATTATGGAGTGGAGAATGGCGCCATCTAGTGAATGTTTATTCACAATATGGACACGTACACTATATGGACAAAATTACTGTATTTAGCCAAACCTGTTCATTATTGATTTCAGGTGTTTCATTATCCCCAGTAAAAGGCAATCTTCATTTTTCAGCATACCACGGCTTCTTGGACAATGCTATGCTTCTAACTTTGTGTAAATTTTTTTGGGGAAAGCCATTATTTATTCCAATATGACTGTGGCCCAGTCCAAGTGAGGACTAAAAAGACATGGTTTGGTAAGTTCTGTGTGGAAGAACTTGACTGGCCTCCACGGAGCCCTGACCTCAATCCCACTGAGCACCTTTGGGATGAACTGGAATGGAGATTGTGAGCCAGACCTTCTCGTCCAACCTCTGTGCCTGACCTCATAAATGCTCTACAGAAGAAATGGAATAAATTTAATTTTGAATTCCCACAGAAACACTCCAAATCTTGTGGAAAACCTTCCAAAAAGGGGTGAAGCTGTTATAGCCTCAAAAGGGGAACCAATTCCATATTGAAGTATATCTTTTTGGATACAATGTCATTGCAGGTTTGGCCAAATACTTTTGTCCATATAGTGTATGTATGTATTTTTCAAACACAAATGACTGTATTAAATATTTCTTGAATAAATATGAATATAAAAACTGGTGATCAACAGCACTGGACATATGTGAAAAACTTTTTAAAATAATTTTGAGTCATTATATGAGAGTCATAATTATTATGTTATATATAATAATAGAATTATTATATTATTTGTGTTACCTAGCTAAATGGTGTGATTAAAAAAGAGTTGCCAGACACAATGTGGAAGAACACACCTGTAATACCCTATATGCGCCTAACATCAGATCTGTAATCATCAACCCAAATCTTTGCTTATCTTTTGCTTGTCTTCAATGCTTAGCAGGTGAGGAACACCCCATGAGGAACACCTGGCCATCCATGCAGTATATGGTGTGGGCATAAGACACACCACATGAAGTTTGTTGGCTGTAAAATACTATCCCTTTCAGGTCACGCATACTTATTTATATAATTGGACGAGTAAGACACATTGGCAAATTTTATAAGATCAAAAAACAGATGTGCCATTAATACTAATTGAAGAAGTGACCATAAACTAAACAGAAATGGATAGACCCAAAAAAAGTGTTTTCAGTTGTTTCAAGAACTTTGCTTCAGTTTCAAGGGTTCAAAAAGAATGAATGCATGTTTCTATCATCACAGTGCGTGCTCTCCATAAGAAGACCCATACTTTATAGACCCAATCTTTAATAATACTACCCATGTAGTATTCAATAATACTAACCCTAACTTGCACACACAGATAAAAAAAGACAGCTGCTACATTATGATAATACATATGAAAACCTCACACAAGCACTTATCAAAATAAGACACAACTTTCTTAAACAAAGATAGAAGCTGCCATTGCCAAACCGCCAAAACTAAACTTTGTACTTATTTAGGTACATTTGTATTCTATGCATTAGTGAACTAAACACTCAAATAATCCATGTAAAATACCATGATAAATAAAGAAATTTTATTTAAGAAGCGCAATAATATTAGTTCACAAAACTATGAGCATACATTTTCAGAAATGCACAAGGTAAAAGAGGAGTATTTACAGTGCCTTTTTACATCATGTCTCAGCCAAAAATGTTTTGTAACCACATATACAGTAATTGATTGCATTTCACATCAATTTAAAAATAGAACTTCTCTCAGTAATATGTCATATCCCCCATGATCTAAACATCGACTTTATATAAAATACAACAAAAAGTCCAAATTCATCAAAGCCTTATATTTCATACGATTCATTCAATTCACTGTTTTCAAACTGTTCAAGTGTAGTTCACTACATTACAAGTGTGACTGGTGATGTTATTTCATACAGTGTGTCAGTGTTAAGATTTAGTAGGTGTTTAATTCAGTAGTATACCAAATGATGACAAGTTTCATGTTTTGAACCAAAAGCGCTCACATTATTGCAGTGTGCAGGACTAAAAGGCCAGGGCATTACCCCTTAGAAAAACAACTGTGATAGAAAATTCAAGTACAGCAGGATCCATAATAATAATAATAACTTAAATCCCTTCAGTGAATTGGGCTGAGTAATACTGGACTGGAGGGTGTACTGTAAAAACCAAATTAAAAAAAGAAAAAAAAAAGAAAGAAAAGAACATCACTGAAAAAATGCTGAATAGTAAACAGTGACTTTTAGAGGAACGCAATAGCAACACTGTGCTTTCGTGCTCTAGACAAAGTGTCCTGTGTGGTGCTGATGAGTAAGCTAAGGATTAAGTTTAGCCACAGGTCCCTGGACATCACAAACACACACAGCCCTTGAGTATAGAACAGCGGTCAAAAGCTATAAAAACAAGGACAGACCCACGTTCCTAGCATTTTTTTTTTTTTTTTTTACAAAAATAATAATTTTGGCAATGAGGTTTGGAAGGGAAGTGTAGCTGCCTACAGGATGAGAGTGCACATCATGCAGCATGTCAATGTGAGGAGGATCTATAGACATATGATTGTGCAGTAGGTCCTTAATTAACGTTTATATGAAGTCCATGTCATTGTGCAATCCAATCCTGATATTTTTCAGCATCTCAAGTCAGTCAATGCACAGTTTGAGAATTTAAGAGCTTGGAAATAGTGTCACTACATCCAAGCAGGGACTTCAAAAGCCATTGATACTGACCCATACTGCTTCTTTAAACTTATGTATTTACACCCACAACAGAGTTTTCTTTGACATTCTGTCTGACATTAAGCTTAATCTATGGATAGATAACTGGCTCAAATATCTGTATGCATCTATGTTTTCACTCTCTTGTACTTTCATCATTGACTTCAGAAGATATCAGTGCCAAAGCCACTGTTAAAATCTTCTCTGCGAACCCAGATAACCTCGACCTCCTGCTGAGCCACATCGCCCTCTACAGCACACTGCTTCCGTAGCGGGGTCAACCTTAGTTGGCCAAGTGAGTTCCCTGGAAGCTTGTTCGCTGAACCTCTGTTAGGACCAATGTCTTCCTCTTTTTTGTCCTCCTCCTTTTGCTCCTCCTCTACTTCAGCAATAAGAGCTTCAAAAGACTCTTCCAGGCTGGGCTCAGCCAAGGAACCCTTGACCGACTCACAGTATTCGTCATCATCGCTAAGGATGTCTGTCTCCTTTACATCTGTCTGTCGGTCATACAGCTGCAGGTCAAACTGCTCCTCCACCCAGTGGTCAGTGTTCACTACCTCCTGGTGATTATTCTGAGACGGCAAGGGATGATCACTCTGAGGAAAATCTGTGGAGTCTTGGCTAGAGCAGTTGTCAAAAACAATGTCAGTGTTGATAGTGAAGCGGTTGCGTATGAGTCTTTTTCGGCCATGGTTTCCAGGTGGAGCTGAAACTGAAAAAAAGTGAAATACTGTCAGACAGTTGCACTGGAGTTTCTTGGATTGATAAGTAGACCCCAGGCAGGTTTTAAGCATAAAGAAAAGACATGATATTTACCTGCTCTGTTCATAGGCCTGACTCCTTTCAGTGCAAAAAAGCGTTTTCCTCCGAATGGGATGTACTGCTGATTAAGAGGCAAACTCTCTGTTTTTAACAGCTGCCGACGCTGTTTATCTCTTAAGACAGAGTGCACTGTTTTCAGGAAGTCCCGCTTACTCTCAGCGGAGCTAAAACAGAAAATAGAAAGGGTCAGTACATGTTTGTTTTCCTGTATGTAGTCACAGCTACTATTAATTTCCTGGGCAATATTATGATGTACTGTATGTAGCCCATAAGACAAATAACAGTCAGCTAAAACTTAAGAAGACCCAAACTGAAATCTGAAAATCAGCCCACCCAAACCTTTAATAACATTTCTGATCAACACATGAAACTAAGATAAACAATAATACATTTCATGGATATTTATTTTAAAAAAAAGACTTTTGCTGTCTTTCAGAGATCTAAAGACATTTGTATGCGTCTTTTTTTAACACATTAGATGTGCTGTTAACAAATGTCTTAAGGAAGATAATGTTGTGGAACACAAGGACCACCAGCGGCTATAAGATGAACAAGCACAATGGCATGTAGAAGATTTCATGCACCCATGTGGATAATATATTTTAGCCCTCCTGTCATACCCAGCTGTCACTGCCAGTTGTAGTAATCCTCTGCAGGTCAAGTCCAATAGTATGTAAACCCATGAATAAGGTCAGATGATTTTGCACTTACCTACAGCACAGATGAAAAGTCCTCTCTGGCCTCCCTTCTGACTCTGATCTTATGTGAACTATCTCACACATTGCTGTTCCATCTGAATCTTAGGGGGAAAAAATTACATTTGTTTACCAACTTCAATATTTTATCTACCATAAACACATAAACATGTATAAACCACAGAATGTTTGTCGATCGGATTTAAAAGCTACACATGATTTCTAGTCCAAGCTGTTTTCCAAGTATCATTATCTCTAAACAGACAAGTGGTAAATTAAGTGGAGAGACTCACTGGTAGTATTGCGGACTTGAAGAGCATCTGAAGGAATCATGTGCCTAAATCGGAATGGATCTCTCTCATCAGAAACAAAGCCTCTGTGAGATGTTCCCTACAATGAAAGAAAGAAAAAGAGAAATTAAAAGACGTCAATATAATAGTTAATAAATGTCTGGAGTGGCAGAACAATTCATAGAGTCACAAGCAATTAGGTATCGATGCATTAGACTTGGCACCCGTCAAAAAACATGTAAAATTATGGTAGAAAAATAAACACTGCACACAATCCGAAAAAAAAAGTCCTACTCTATGCATTGAAGAAATAAATTGATTTTTCTTTAAAATAAAAAAAGTAACTATTGTATTTAAACAGATTCCCAATATATTTAAGGTAAAAACAGAATCCAAATATATGTTCATGATTTTGTAATCATTGTTGCACGTTTTAATAAAGTGCACCAAAGCTTGCAGTTAGAAAGGTCAGAGTCAGGTTCTGAGTGTCTATAGCTGTTTTGACAACTAATGGGAACTTTAAGTTTCAATCATTGTAAAGAGCTTTTTTTCTCTGACATTTTTATTGCAGAGGTACACAAAGAAGGGCACAAAGAGACACAGTGGATGCATTAACAGTAATCATGCTGTCAGGACCAGACTTGTGCTGCCCACGCTGTAATTCTCATAGTGCATAATAAAAGAAAAGGGGGGCAACAAAAGCACTCACAATTTTCTTCTTTTGCTTGGAGCAATCTTTGTACACAAAAACGATGGCAGTCTTGAAAACTGAAAAAGAAAAGCAGAAAGGCATTAGACCTAGGTATTCAAAATGTATTTCAGAATTTAACAGAATTCTTCAGATGGGTTGGTGCTTTGGGCTCCATGTCCATTTTGTCCATCTTTTTAGTTTGGCATTTAAAGGGGAGAAATCTTTCACATTATGATGACCCAGGACAATGAGTAACCCACAATTTTAGTTTTCTAAACTATGCATTGTCAGAAAGTCTGTAAAAAGCTAATAAAAGCAACAGCCTTAGCATTAAGTGTATTTTAAGATACATCCATAAGCAGTGATTAATGGTAACAAAACACAAGAGGTATTAAAGGCAAACTGGTGTGAAACCAACATTTACAGAATCAGAGAACAACTTTTAGCTGCAGTAAAACATTTAAATTGTGCAAACATATTAAAGAAGTATATGGTTTAAAAAAGGAGTTCCTGGGAGACCAGGATTTCAAATGTCAAGAAGACAGGCAACATCTTAATCAAAATGACAACATCTGTATGGACAGCTGTCTCTCATGTTATTTTGTCCAACAACCTTTAAAAATAAAAATCTTTAAAACAATATTTAAACAGTTTATTGGTTACTTTAACTTTTAAACAAGTCATCTTCCAGAAAGGTGACTTTGTAGATTTTACTTACAGAATGGCATTATGGTACAGCAAGTGCAAAGATCATGTTATGCAACTGATCTCAACTCCGGTCCTGGAGGACCATCTGCCCTGCATATTGTAGTGTTTTTTCAGCTCCCAGCACACCTGATTTAACTAATCAGCATTGAACTGGGTGTGGTAGAGCAGTACAAACACTAAAGTGAGCAGGGCAGGTGTTGAGAACCAGTTAGGTAATGAATAAAAAAAGATCCAGATTACCACGGATTCGGGTTTCCATTCATAAGTACACAAAGATATAAAGACACACTTACCAAAAGCAGCAAGCTCTGGGTCTTTCTTTCCCTTCATCAGAGATGATGGAGGATTAATCCAAACCACGGTGGTATGCAGTAATAGGTCACCCATAGACAAATCAGCCACCTAGAAGACATTGCAAGATACTGGGGTTAAAGAGCTGACGTGAAAAAAATAGTCTGAACGAGAATGTATGTTTGAATTTTTAAGTATGAACTCATAGTTCACTGCAAATTTGTGTGTGTGGAACCGTTCTGTTATTATGAGATGAACTATACTGTTACCTCTTTCTTGTCCGTACTCTGCTCACCGATGAGCTGGTCAAACACAGCTCCATACTCCTCATGAATCTTCTGCATCTCATTGATGTGACTTGCCACTTTGTTCATTGCCTTCATAGCAACTTTATGTGGGGAAAACAAAGGCAATATAGTCAGAGGATAAAAGAATACCTAATGTTCCATAAAACCTAACCATGATACATTTATCTATCTGCTATAGAACAATATGTGACACATTATTATTGCTTTCACTTCCACACGCTCATACTTTTTCACTGTAGATTGGATATTGTATAAACAATGATATATAATTTTATCTTTATATGTTAAAAAAAAATATTTTTGCTGGCACTCTTACAAGTTATGCATATTGATAATATGTTTATATACTCTATGCTCAACAAACTTGGACAACAAAGGTGATTCCCAAGAAGGTGAAGTGATGATCCAATGGTGACCCAAAAAATTGTATAAATACTTGACAAGATTTATGAATTATAGAGTAGTTGAATAATGATGATTTGAATAACTGTGATCACCATCACATTGGTTTTGAACTTGCAACCAATCTTATGAGTGTAGTCTAGACTGGCAGCTTGAATGCTGTGTTTAGTGGAACCATTTGAGCAATCGCATACAGGTTGCACTGTATTCATAATGCATATTGCATGTGGTCCATTAACTGTAGGACGTGCTATTTTGTGTACTTACCATTGAGATGGTAATGTTCCTCACTCTCAGTGTCAGTGAGGCAGTAGAGCTCTCTGAGCAGCAGAGGGTATTTCAATACCCTCTGGATTGGCTTGATCAGGTAGGACTCCAGAGAGGACGAGTGTTGCTGTTTTGGGTTCCTCTTGGCAAGGAATGTCTTAAAATCAGTGTCTGTCTTGGCTATGTTCACCAAGATAAAGGGAAAAAATGATTGTTAGATACTTTGGAAGCAGGAGGATAGACACAAAAGCCTTCATCTAAGATTCCAAGAATAGTAAGAAAAACATTATATATTGGTATAAAATATATCTTATATAAGAAATGACCAAAAATTATGTAGCAAAGATATTAAGATACTGCGCTTAATGCTACATTTTTAAGTAATATCCATATCAGCCCCAGTGATTCTAACAGCACATTCTTACTCCAATCCATGAATTAAACCATTACCCTTTTCATTTCAGTGAAACCTCTGGAGTTGGGAATGAGGTGGTTGCTGAACACCTGGCTGAACAATTTTCCTTGATATTCTTTTGCTACCCTGACAAGCATCATGAAAAGCTATACCAATGGCAATTCCCCTTCCACTGGCAACTTCTTTGCAATTGCATAACAACAACTAACCAGGCTGAAGGCAACATGCCTTTTTCTGGGACAAACAAAGTCAGCCATCACATCTGTTTGAACTGTTGAAATGGAAATTCATAGGACAGCTAAACACACAAGAACCGACATCCTTATTTGTATACACAAGCTCGCACATGCCCGGAGGTATTATTCTGAATAATGGGGCAGCAATAAGTGACATGTTTCCTGCTCAGAGAGCTTGACCAATTATTCTGACTTTGGCCTCCAGACTAAAGTTTCAATTAATTAAAAAACATTCAGATTTTCTGGCACAGTGATCGAAAAAATGTAAAAGGAAATGAGGTGTTGACTGGGTTTACCTTTGGTAAGGACTTTAGGGACTTTTGTATGGCTGGCACAGAAAGCACTGTAAATTTTGAAGTGGTCTGCATAGTAGAGGAAGGAGCCACCAAGAGAGAACAACACTTTCTGTGGAGCAAGAGGAAGCAATTTAATAAAAAGTTATAAAAATAACTTTTTCAAAAAAACATATCAATTACATTGGAAATAATTTGATGGTTTAACAGTAGTACCTTGAACTGATCAACTCTCTCAAGCTTGTCTAAATCTGAGACCAATCTAGTTCCATCTTCCAGAGTCTTCAGAAACTCCACTTGAAACTCAACCATCTCTGGCAAATTCCCAAAAAGCACATCCAGCTGAACACACAAACACACACACATCAGCATCCAGCTCTGACCTTTATGCCATTGCACTTTTGCAGCAGCCCTTTCCCTTTATAACAGTCATTTAACATGTAATAAGATAGATCTTATGTTTGCTTCCATTTTTTTTTTAATGTTACACCTTATTTAACAACATACTAGATATAGAAGGTATTATATCATGTTATAGAAATGACTCAGTCACATCATATGAGTACAGAACACGGTTTCAGGTCAGTTTTGGCACCCACCTCATCCTGTGACAGGAAATTTTCCTTCTGCAGAGGAGTCAGATATCTCTCTATTAGGAAATGTAGGTCCTATGAAAAGACAACGTGAGGTGATGCAAAAACAAGAATTAGAGGGATTTTGGCTTTCTCAGCAATTTCAGATATTACCAGAACTAGAATGTAGCTGTTTTTTTGCCTTCAACCACAAAATGAATTAATCTGTATACACAATAAGTAGATGTGCGACACACATCAACCCAGTATATTCCAATTATCCAACCAATTCAGTTGTTTGACTATTAAATGTTTATCTTACTTTCACGTGTGTCTTACCTTCACATATGTGCGCTCTGTGTCCACCAGCTCATTTATAACCTTGCGCAGTTTGTCAGCATCGGAGAGCTGGCGCTGGGTGGAAGGTACAGGCCCTGGAGAGATAGGACTGGGTGCACATGACGAGGATGAGGACGAGGAAGAGGATGCAACTGGCTCAGCAGGATTCATGTCATGAAGGCTGCGGCAGAATGAAGTCATTTGTTCTGTACTCTGAAAAGTGAACAAGAAAGGAGAAACCCCGGTTAGATACAATTCACTGGATGCATTCTATCATTAACTGGATGCGACTTCTTTAATTGATCGAATGCAGAAATCTAATTTATTTACTTTAAATTATAAAGATTAGTATTTAACAAAGACAACTACTCTAATAGAAGCAATGTACAGTATAAATAAATGCTGGTCAATAAATGACAAAGGTTAGTAGCATTATATTGTTGTTTCTAATATAAACTCCAAGCAGGTAATTGTACAAGGTTAAACATACTGTAACTAGTAAGCTTGACATTGTAACTCAAACATCAGACAAAGGGAAATATAGCCTGTGCTTTGTAATAACTTTGTGCTTGTGTTTTAAGGACATGCACTAAAAAAAAAGAGCAAATGGTATGGAACAGAGCGTTTAGATATATGTCAATTTTAAACAAATTGCTTCTCAAACAGCTAAAAATCCATTATTCTATGTTTTATTGGTTAGTTCTTCAATGACAAGTTCATATTTTGCATGAATTTCTGATAAAACACGGAACTCAAATACCACACTCAAACATTTCTTTAAGGACAATAATTCTCACTGCTGTGAACGCCAAATGAAATTTTCTCCTAATTTGGTCATTTTGCCAATTCTCACCATTACACAGCTTTCCCTTATCCTACAACAACTACCAACCAGTAAAAACATGCTTCCTCTGAAACCAGGGTCAGATTATGTATCTTTTCAAATCGAGTTCAGAGACATCCACTGTCGGTTCGTATCACTCGATTTGACGAGAAATGAGAGAAATCTCTCTTGGACATGTGCTCTGCAAATGGTTCCAGACCACATGTCCAATTTTTTGCTCTGTTGGAGAGCAGGCGGTTGTGGCAGCATTGGGTTTTCCCAAAGGCCTCTTTTGTGCCACTTGGAGCCATTAAGCAAGTACCTGAACCCCTAAATGCAGAACTCTACTAAATATTTTTATTCATTAATGAAAAGTAAGTTGTTTTGGGTATACACAGCATATAAATGCTTGACTCTGAGGTTTCTTCATAAACACAAATAAATGTAATGAGAATCTTATAAATGTAAGGGTATGGGTGAAGGTAGGTTTTATGACTGACGTGCAGTTTTGTGTACAATTTGCTGCAGGTAGGTCAAAGACACCAATGTGGACTAGCAGGCTTGACCAGCTACAGTTTAGCTTAATAGATGCATATGTACACACACATATACACACACATAAATGCACAAAAATACTGCTGACATTATTTAATTATGGTAAATGATCTGAAATTACCATAAGGTAGAAAACTTCATTAACAACATGAAAAAACAGACAACTTTGAAATACTGCTTTGACCTCATATTAGAACACACACGAACGGTGGTACTATATGATTTATGGCAAATAATCTTTTCCTCTAGCTAAAGCAATAACAAAATGATTTCCCCTGTTGAAAAAAGTAGTAGAGTATACTGTACTGGTATTCTCTAAATTAAAGACGGTAAATTGACATGCAGATTAAAGATGGTTAGATTAGGTTATCTAGAGCATTTACACAGACATGCTTCACACACACACACACACACACACACACACAAACACACCCCCGCATGCATGCACATACATACAAACAAACAAACAAACACACGCATACACACACATGCACACACAAACACACACCCACAGAAACTAATAACTAAACTATAAAGTTAAGGCTGAGAACAAAGCAAATGGTCCACAGAAATGTACAGTACATTCTATTAATTGGCAATGCAGTGTGTAAATCTGCCTTAACATGCAAAATACTTTTGAGAATTACTGCTCTGAAGAATTTTCCTCTGGGACATAGGAGTTAGGAGAATACCCTTATTCAACCTAAACACACACACACACACACACACACACACACGTCTCTCACTCCCACAGAGGTATGAATAATCTGATAAAGAGTGTGAAAAGTCCATCACAAGCAACATATAGCCTGAGAGAGTGAAATGACAGCTGTAATATCTGACAGTGAGTGTTGGCAAATCCTGGCTGTGTGTGCATGTGTGTGTGTGTGTGTGTGTGTGTGTGTGTGTGTGTGTGTGTGTGTGTGTGTGTGTGTGTAAAGGGATATATGTAATCTGGCATACTGACAAAATGTCATACAGATTTACTCGTACCATTAACATATTAAATGTCACATGATTAACATTTACCACTGTCATGTAAAACACATAAGATTCAAATTCCATTCAAAATACAGCACTGATGTTGTGATAAAACATATAACACAATTTATAATGCAAAGTCCAATACAGTATTTTGTAATAACTCTCACATCTGTGCAGCCTAATATCCACATATGAAACCAAGATTTATTGCACCAATTTATGAAATATCTAGGATATGACGCAATAGTCAGGCCCCATCCAAGCCATCAGCATTTACCCATCCCAACTATTAGCAGAGCTGGAACCGATCCATGAGGACAGCAGGAGGAAAGGGCAGATGTGGCTGCCAGCAGTGTGGCCTCTTCTCTAACACACAGAGACAGAATGACAGCCCATCACTGTCTTCTCTAAACTGCTCAGACAGCCGACGAACGACGAGTAAGAACGGAGGAATAGCTGACAAAAGGGCTGACGGATCTTTCTGAACTACAACAAGTGATTATTAATTTTACTCTGAGATAAAGATCAAGACTAAAAAACACACACGAGAAGAGAAAAGTCTAAATTAACCAGGCATACACTCTGCGAGAATGATTACGTAACATTCCCAATATCGCAAACACACATTCAATCATGTACACACACACACACACACACACACGTTGGCTTACCAGCTGCAGCATGTCATACATAGACTCGGAGGAACGCTTGGAGCTCCTGTTCCTCCAAAGCACAGACATGCTAATCGAAACCTTAAATGAAGGGGCCACGACAGAATGACCCTTAAAAGAAGGAGCAAACCCAGCTTCACCTTGAGCTGCTCAGGCATGCAAACAAGACTCACTGCACTGAAGAGACCAGAAACCCTGCCTCCTTGATTAGTTCAGTATTTTATCAGCCAAACCCTTTCCTCCCTGCATCCCTTCCTCTCTCACTTTGACTGGTCTGTTCTCTGAGTAGATGGCAAAAGTGGTTGCGTTCAAGAGAGAGAGTAGGAGAGAAGGAGAAAGAGAGAGAGCGAGTGAGAGAGAGAGAGAATAATAACAATAATAATCCCATCTGGAGCAGGATGAGAACGACAGGAGGGGAGGGGTAAAAGGCAGGAGAAGCTCAGCAGTGGCATATCACTCGTCCCCACTTGCCCAGCAATGTACAGCTTAGTGCGGATAAACACCAATAATACTACTCTCACCACCAACAATACGATCAACAGCTAGAGATTGCTGACAGCGTGCGACCGCGTGATACCTGTTGATTCAGTCAGACTCACACAGAAGAATATGTGTGAACAAACTCCAGTTTAATTGCTGTATGTTGCTGGTCATGACACGCTCTAGTACTGCCTTTCAAAAAGAGTTATGAAATAAATATGACCAAGTAAAGGTACATCAGTGTGTGTGTGTGTGTGTGTGTGTGTGTGTGTGTGGGGCACAAATGCAGAAGATTAACAACGACTCCAACATAGAGAAGTGAGAACTTTCAACAAACGACACTGAGAGATCCTCATTGCAGTGCTGCACAAAACAGCATTCACAAATACGTTTGCACCTTTGCATAAAACATAAAATTTTAAAGCACTTATTTATCATGTGAAATAACACGTGAACTGCAAAATGTAAGAAAACAAAAAAATAAAGGTAAAAATCAATAATGTAGCCCAAACTAATAAAAGTAACACAAGCATTACAATGAATTTAAGCCATACCTCCATCCATGCACGTAGTACCAGTAATGATCTGATCTCAAGGCAAACAAGCGAGAGAAAATGAAAAGGAGATTTAAAAAAAGGGAGTAGTCAAAAGTATGAGATCAAGAGAGACGCGAGTCCAAACCTGTTCACACATTCGTGCACCGCCAAAGTAATCTGAGCTAGGACACGGTTGTGTAGGTGTAGTTTTATATTCCCAAGTTCCCACCTCCTCACTTACACACACACACACACACACACACACACACATATATATATGGCCAAAGACATAAAGAAGACTCGACTTATCAGGGAAAAGTGACTCATGGGACAGGAAGGCAAACACTTCCCTTGAAAGCAGGAATGTCCTCTTATCACCCACTCCCACGTAAAAACCCTATATCACTAAAACAATGCAAAATAATGGACATTAATGGACAATTAATTTTTGCCAGATTGTCCAATAATGGACAATCTGACAAAAACAGAAAGCAAAACAAACACACACTTTGCAAGATATGCAAGGACCACACACACAATCAGCATTGATTGACATCATGTTCTTAAAATGTATCCTCCTTACTTTAACTGCCCCAGACATTAAATGAACCTTAGCCTGTTTAATCAAAAATTATTGACCGCCTGCTGCTATAGTGAGAAAGGGAACAAGTATCATGCGTTTTCTATTTGCAGTTCTTTTTGACTGCCAGTTAAACCCACACTGAGAACGGTGATGTCATGATGAAAGCTGATGAAGTAGTTAAGGTTTACTGCAGGACGATAAACAGAGGAATAGATGTGGTCTGTTACATAGGTACAGCGCTTTATGGAAGCGTAAAATAACGAATAATTAATTGGTTAACTGATTATACATGTCTGTCATCCACCCAAAATGTGTGAGTGCGACAAACTAGTAATTTAATTCACACATTTTATGTATCAGACATGGTGAAATTTAATATAATTCCTCACACCATTCATTTTTGGCTGTGCCACTGTTTATGATTAACAAATCTTTTTGCAAAAAAATAAATAAATAATAAAAAATGCTGACATGAGGCTGGAAATCAAAAGTGATAGATGTGAAATTGACTTGACCTTATCAAACCTATCTTTGTTTTTCCCCCCCATCTTTGTGTTGTATTTAATTGGTCTGGAACTTTAATGATGGCCCTTATCATCTCATCAGAGGATAAAAAATGCACGCAGGCATTATTCAGTGAGAAAACTAATGAAGTCCTTCTCTTCTTTGTGTGCTAAGCTGTCCATTTCCTCCGGCACCTGCTTCAATTTATCAGCACAAAGCAATCTGAATTGCAATCGAGCAATTGGGATGAAGGGCTAATTTAAAAAAGGTGTCCTCCTTCCTTTCCTTTTTTTTTTTTTCACTTTTTAGGGGAAAAAAATAATCAGGCAATAGGATGACGGGCATCAGTGTGATTTAAAGGGGCCGAGTGCATAAAGCATGGCTGGCCAAAAGTCTTACTTGAAAAGAGCTGAATAGCTGTTAAAGATGTTCATTTGATTATATAAAAGGAGCCGTAGCTTCAATCAGAGCTGTATGAAGAGGAAAAATGAGGTTTAATTACAGACTCTTCACTCTGGAGTGGCACCAGGTGAGAGAAACGAGAGATTCTGTGATGGCTTGCAGGAGTACATAAATTACCTTCAGTAGGGGGGGGGGGGGAATCTGTGTTCACAGTGTGATTTACGTCAGCTAATAAATAATGTATAATAATAATAATAATAATAATAATCATATTTATATTGAGCCAACTCTGCTGCTGTTTTTATTATTATTATTATTTTTTTTAATTCTAAAAAAAAAAAAAAAAAAAAAAAAGGGTTAATTAGCAGATAAACCAAAATATGCGAATGTTTATTTTTAATCTTTTTTAAATTTCAGAATTTCTGTTTGTTATTGTCCAGTGCATTTTACAAGCTAATTACTGGTGTAATGATACTTCTTAAGTCAAAAAGGAGAAAAGGCGCACACACGTGCGCACACACAGATGGCATAGCAATTCTGTGCATGAGTTATTGGGGCTAAACACGAGGCTCAGTAGCAGATGGTGTGTCAGCTCACAGACCAGAGAAATGAAGATTGTTTGTTTCTCCTCTACGGTCATTACGATGGCAGAACCAGAGATACATAAACAGTAAAGAGAATAAGAAAGATGATGATAAAAAAAGACAAACCAGGATCCAGCTTTTGTGTATTCATTCACGCCCCTAGAGTGCAAAATTCAACCGCGCAGAACGGTAAACAGACAAAAAAGCTAAATCAAGCATGTAAACATTACTTTATTATCTATTTCAGTGAGATAAGTGAATGTACAGGGCATTATATCAGATTTAATACCATAATGTGATCTCTGCAGCACTGATTATCTGGAGGAAATGGGAATCAGTAGTAACTGGTTTTGACTGCAGCAATGGAAAATCAAAATGACAAGTGTGGAGAATGTAGCGCAGCCTCTGTACTGACACTGAGGCAAATGCAATGAGTGTGGCTGGTTCATCTTAGAATGAGACCAACAGTGGAAACAAATAGGATCCGTTTTGGCTTTACAGTTATAATTGTAAAAAAAAAAACTAAATCCTATTTTTCTTTTGTTTTTTATTCAAATGAAAAGGGCCCAGAAAACACCCAGACACGCGTGTGTGCATATCAGCTGTAATATTATGATGCAAAACCTTATGCCAAGTAATGTGTCTTGTGACTCCACAAGACCTTTGGGGATGTCCTCTGGTGTCTGGCAATAGGATTTCGGTGGTGGATCTTTTGGGTTATGTGGGTTGTGGGGGTGGGGGTGGGGCCTACATGGATCGGACTTGTTTGTCCAGCACATTTCATGATTGCTTGGTCAGATTGAGATCTGTGGAATTTGGAGCTCGGATCAACTCTTTGCCTGCTAAACCCCATACGGGATGTGATGTGGGCAGGATTGGCTTTTTAAAAAATTTTTTTAGCAATTCGGCTTTTTGTGGAATCAGACGTGACAGGCTGACGTTTGGGCCCCACAGGCATGTGTATGTATATAGACTACCGCTCAAAAGTTTGGGATTGCTTTTTGGATCACTTAGAAATTGTATTGTTTTTCAAGGAAACACACATGAAATTAGTCTGAATAGAAAAGATAGCAAAAGAACAAGACATGCTGACATTGTCAGAGGTCGAAATAATGATTTTGATGGAAATTATGAATGTGTTCTTCTCCTTAATAAAAAAACACATTTTGCAGCAACTACAACCTGGCAGACATTCTAGCTGTCAATTGCTCAAGATAATCTGATCAGATTTCACCCCATGCTTCCTGGAGCATCTCTCACAAGATGGTTTGGCTTGATGAAGTCTTCCTCCGTACCACACGGTCAGGCCCACTCCCACTCAACAGCTCAATGGGGTTCAGATCTGGAGACTGTGCTGGCCGCTTCATTACAGTAAGAATTCCAGCTAACTTTAATTGTTTGTGAAATGAATAAAATTGTTTGTGAATTGAATGGAAATGTGTTTTCTTTGGAAAACAAAGAAATTTGCAAGTGATTCCAAACTTTTGAGCAGTAGTGCATGTATCTATATTTACTGTATTTGTGTGTGAGTGGGCTGGAGGTGGTCAGGCGGTGGAGGTGTGTTGCTGATCAGAGGGTCTGGGGTTTGAGCCCCACTACCGTTGGGTCACCCCTGTTGAGTTCTTGGGCAAGACCCTTAACCCTACGTCCCATACAACTCAGCCAATGCATGAAGTTCCAGAAAAAAATGGCAAACAGTAGAGTTACAAAAGGAAGGGCATCCAGATCAAATGATCTGATGTGATAACCCCTAAGATAAAATGGACAAAGCCTAAGAAAAACATTGCCCATGACCTTTCTGACTTCTACAGGATATAACAGTAATGCAACATTATTACAGTTCACTGCACAATCCCATCCTCCTGATGCTGCCTATAAAGCAAATATGATCTTTGAGATGAGATGACAAAACAAAACCCAAATACAATGGGTTTATGCACAACCAAAAGCTCCAATGCAGTGATACCCATGAGCTCAGTATACTGTATGCCAGATAATGTGCGTCGTGTAAGTTAAACCTTACAGAAATATTACCAGCAATGGTTTGAACAATTGTTCACTGCAGCATAACCTGTGCCCAAATAAGAAAAAGGTGTCACTTATGATGTGAAACAGGAGCTGGCTTCATTGTGCCTTAGTCAGTGAGCTAATAGAAAAGGAAAGGCTGTAGCCAGACAAATGAAAGCTAAACCACAGGCCCTGCAGCCAACATGGAGACGTGCTGAAGTCAGGGACACAGTGACGCACAGCTCTATGTTCGCGTGCACCCACTGCAATGTTATACATGAACATGAATATGAATATTATATGTACACTGAACAAATGAGTTGTCCTAAATGAATACAGATACATAAAATATGAACATTAGATGGATTATTCATGTTTTTTTTTGTTTTGTTTTTTACATTCATACCGAGCTTTGAAAAACAGCTTGTGGAGACTGGAGGGTTGCCAGGCTTCAGCAAAATTCCCACCACAAACACAACTGCACCTCAAAATTCTTGAAACTAGTCAGAGATGGTTTTTAAAAATTCAGAAATTTGGTATAAAAACAGTTCACTTACTATATATTTTATGTTGAACCTGGCAACCCTACATGCAGTTTAAGTAAAATAAAGCCCCAAACAAATAGATATAGGCGAGTGGTATTGGGTTACACCCTTAATCCACATGGACACACTGTGTTTGTGTGTGTATGTGTGTGTGTCCATCCACAGGGACAGCATCAAATAACTCAGTTTTTTGTGTGAAGTATTGCTTCAATGGATTTGATCCCGATAATTTTAGAAACTATTGACATAACTTGATATGTTGTGTTCCTGTATTGTGCTATAAGTTGTACAAACTCATACAACACATCTTATCCACTATACTGACATCTGATCTGAAACACACTGACCCCTGTTTAATGGTTTAAGTTATAGGTGCACAGATCACTCTGAGGCCTGTGTTTCGAAGCTTTATCTCATAGGGCCTCTGTCTTACCTTGTGTTCAGAGTCAGTTTCCAGCTCCGCCACTGACACATGCACTGGATCCTCCACAGGTAAAAGGACACATTCTTCCACATCTTCCGTATCCGGGCCTTCAAGCACAATTCCAGAGGCCTCATCCAGAATGTCCTCTAGAGGGGGTAGGAGATCAAAGCAAGGTAAGGAGAACAGTGGAGAAAGTGGAAAGCGATCAAACTGTTTATTATGTGTAGGATTTCCGTCCAAAGGATTATCAGTTTTTAAGCAAATGCAATTTGAATTGGTAATTGCATACTTGAAAAGTTATCGTTTATTTATTTAGAAAAATTCAACCAGCCTTTTCAGTTAAATCTCTTGATATTCTTATATATTTAGGATTACACACATTTATTCCACTATCTCTAACATGTTCAAGTCGTTGGCATAAATAATGTATAAATAATGTTAAACAGGTTTTGTTATTTTGTTATTTATGAAATAAAATACAGCATTGTGCAAAAGTCTTGAGCCACCCCTCTTTTCTTCATATTTTGCTTTCAAACCATCTTCAATCAAACTTTCTTGTTTTTTAATGTAGCCTTGAGGAATAGTTCTTCAGGCTTCCTAAAGAACATTTTTTGCTTTCATTTCTGGTAAGGTTTTGGCTCTCAATTTCAGCCCTGTTCAGTTTCATATGATTTTTTTTAAGCTACACAGAGTGACATGAAAGATTCAAGCTTTAAAAAAAAACATCTAACTTAAGGCATGAACCAGTGAGAAACAGGTGCAGATGATGACAGATGATCCGGACGGCGATCAGTAGTCTGGTGTTGCTGAATGCTGAGTGATTAGAAAAAAACACTAATTTCCTCTGGATACTCTGGGTTTCCTCCCACAGTCCAAAGACACACAGATTAGCCTTATTGCTGTTCCCTAATTGCCCATAGTGTGTGAACGCATGTGTGGGGGTGTGTATGTGTGAGTGTGTGTAACCCCCCCTCATGCCCTAAGTCTCCTGGGATAGGCTTCATTTGAATTTATTGATTATTTTTAAGCTCTTTTAATTTTATACCATGCTGTAATTAGCAGCTATAAAAATGCTATTTCTTTTAGGAAAGCAACTGTCTGCCTGGTTGTGATGGTAAGGGATCCAAAACACCGTTTTTACCAAAATTCTATTTTAATTGTGTTTATAGTGGGTTAATAATTGTACCTTGGCTCTGGGAGAAGATGTCTGTGCAAAGATTGTGTTGTGCGTTGGAGCGTCTGGGAAGTAAGGGACATCGCTGGTATGGCTCAGACGAGGGTACAGCACTGACAGTGAGTGTGAGAGAAGGCTGAGCAAATGCTGCATTCAGGTCTGACAGCTCCAACACACTTGCCTCTTTATCATTCAGCTTCAGGATCTCATCGCCAGCTCTCAGACCTGTAGAAAAAATTCCACTTAAAAACTACGAAGGAATTGCTAACAATTAAAAAGATTTATAGCATATGTTTTCATGGGAAATACATACTGTACATCCAAGATTAAGGTGAAAAATCACCTGTTTTGTTCTGTATTCTTACTGCTTCTAATTTTTTTTTATGTTTTAATACATTCTTTGAACAGTAAAAGAAACAAATAGTTGCCTCTGCTACACCCTCCAGCTCATTTCCATTCTCATGATTATCAATTAGCAGCATAAGAGCTGCCCAGTCGGCATCGATATGGCATAATTACAAAACCACTCATAACATTCAACAATGCAGCCTGGAGCTGGGGATGAGGTTACACAAGGTAGGTAGATTAATGTGCCTGATTTAATAGAAAAGATCTGTTACCACCCCAAAGTTATGATTATTTTCCAACAGTGTTTTATTCTTCTTAATTTTCGAGGCCAATTAAAAAATTATTAATGAATGACATACTTTCAACCATTTCGACTTACATTTAAGACTGGCCATGAGATACTTTAGGTCGTGTGATCACTTATGTAAAAGTGTGAGAAAGTGTTTGATAATTGCCAATGTGTCAAGACGTCAGCATTTAATCAAAAATGGCCACCAGACAATGTTTGGATAATAATTGAATTCTAAGTTTGAACCCCCGACCCTCAAATCACAAATCCAGAGGCCCAACCACCTGAGTCTGGATTCACCTGGGCAAGGCCATTAACCTGATGCCCATATAAGCGTAACAAGGGGCAGCGGGACCCAGTGACATAAAGGATGCTCAGTGAGAACAGTGTAGAGTATTCGGGGGGAAATTCGGGGGAAAATTTCAGGAATATCTCAGTGACATATTGCCAACTATATGTTGGTGTACAACATGTACTCACTGTCCACATTATTATGTATACCTGCCCATTTCTGCAGTTATCTAATCAGCCATTATATAGTTGAGGTATACCTATGAGGAAAATTACAGGCCTTTTCTCATCTTTTTAAGTGGGAGAACTTGCACAATTGATGGCTGACTAAATACTTTTTTGTCCCACTGTAAAGCAAACCATTGCTAGTGGATTAATGAAAAAGGTCAGGATGACGTCATGGAAAAAGGAATGCCAGTGTGTCCAAACTGGACTGACTTAAAAGCACAACCTCCGGGCAACATGAAACAGTGCTCTATCTTCCATGCTCATTCGTCTCAGACTGCATGTGGCTTTAATTTCATTTTCAGTATAGTTTGAGTTTAGGCCACAAGCTTCACAGACAGGCTTTGTACTCCAGTGACAAATATTGTCTACTTGGCCTTGTGGTGATTGGCCTGGTTACTTATAGAGTCCAGGCAGAAGCATTTTTTCTACTCTAATACTAATGAATGTCTGGGTGACCAGACTAACTAGTGGCAATTAAAGCCTAACCCACACACATGCACATCTTTTACATAAATAACGTTTTAAAATCAGTCCTAAAACATGCTTTGGATTAGTCTGATCAAATTCACATCCTACAGATGCCCGAATATAGAAATGTGTGTGACTCTGTTTGTCACATGGCCTCTAGTCAAACACCTATTCTTAATCCCAGTCACCTTATTACTAATGACACTCATGATTACTGTTTTGACCTCTGTTTCAGTATTGTCTAGTTTACGCTTAGCATTAGCCTGACTCATGTTTCTGAGTATGATCAAGCCCTTTTGTTTGTTTCTATTGGTTTTAATAGAACCAGAAATCCTGTCTCCTCCAGTAGTCCATCTGCCTACTGTAAATATCATGGCAGAGAAAGTCCTGGAACCTAACATTTTCATTGACCTCCTGATTTCATCAGCACCAGCATTTTTTTTTCAGGTCAGTATGCATGACACGGAGATGACATTTGCTAGCATAGAATTGGTTTAACTCGCTGATCCAGTCACACGTGAAAGCTTTTAAAACACATTTCCTCCAGCTGAGTGGAGATTCGGGTCAGTCTGTGGTTTTTAAATAGTTTGATATTCCCTCAGCCATGTGTCAGCAAAGAGGCCAGGGAAAAGCACTTTTTATTAGAACATACCAGGTGAGGTTTAAAATACATCTACTGCAATTACCAAGAAAAGCTCAAACTTTTCAAAGTAACATTAATGTTTTATTTGAACTTATAAAACATTAAGGTCCATTTAAAGGTGAGTCGATACAACCAATTAAACTATTGACTGTATTAAACTATTAAACTGACTATCTGTTACATTGTATTTAACAATTGTATATTTATGATAAGCTTTTACTTCTTATTAGATCG
>JAQMYL010000009.1:11807568-11831209 GCA_030014365.1 Clarias pachynema | reverse complement strand
TGACTTCGTGTCGTGTTTGGAGAATCTGAAACGAAGCTACGCGTCAAAACTAATGGAATAATACGACCGCATCCACAGGGAGAGTTGAGGTGGTGAGTTCTGTGGATATGAACGTTATTAATAATATATAATAATAGAGAAGAGTGTTAGGGAGAAAACCAAACACACACACACACGCACATATTAGTTTACAGAGTCTATTTAAAAATCACGGAGGAGTATACACCTCCATTACTGGAATAACAAAAAACAAAAAGACTCTCTCATGTACAAACCTTCTTCAACCCCCCAACCCCCTCCAACCTGCACCCAGGCAAAGCAGTTCTCAAACACATTGCATACACCATGCACAATCTATAATGTTCATACATGAATCAAAAAATTTGTATAAAAACCTACTTAGAAGATTGTTCCCTATGAACAATGAAAAAAGAACATACCTTTAATAAAAAAAAATAAAAAAAATAAAAAATGCACATGTAAAAATGCACTAAAAATACTTTAAAAATACTGAAATCAAACCTTATCTAAAATAAAAAAATATTTGATGTGTATTCGGAAGTATGATTTGCCTTTTAAAATGCATCAGTAGTTTCAGGTACACCTTGTGCAGTATTAAATAAAAATTGGCTAATTGTTTTTTTTCCAAGCTTCTTGGAGAATCTGTTCCAGTTCTTATGTATAGTTATTTCTGTTTTTGCAGGTAATCCCTGAGAGCCTTCACTCATATTACATAATATACTAATTTTTTTTACAGACATAATGCACAATTATTTTAGGGGAAAAAGTTATTTTAGCTGTAAATTAATGTTAAGAACTCTTTAAAACTTTTAAGACAAGAATATTAGCACTTGGAAAGAAAATAGGGTGTCTAAGATGTTTTGTATAGTACTATAACCCATAAAAAGGATTTTGTATAAAACATAAGAATACACTTTATTGGTTAGGAGAATGTTTCGAATAAGCATGTAATTGGCTCCGTAAAACCATTGACCTACCTGGAGGAAATTAAAAACAGTAGCAGAAATGCCACCTGCATTTCAGAAATCCAATAATCTTCACCATGTGCACTACATTCCAGACAGAGTTTAAAACAGATGCACACATTTAGGATTGTGCCCTTTGTACAACGAGCATGAAATTCCTTCAATAAATCCTTACACACTCGAAGGAGTTTCAGATGTTACAAAATGCCGAACAGATTGTTTACCTTGAGACAGCTAGCCAAAACAATGGAAGCATACAAACCTGTTCCTTAAAAATCTGTGAATGATTTGTGTCTCCCTAAATATTTCCCATTTTTAAAATCATGAATGGTACAGCAGACCAAGATCTGAGAAGCTGATTGAACTCACCTGGTCCAGAATGGTCTTCCTCTTTTTACTGTCATTGACAGCTGAGAGCTGCATGTCTCCCATTTTCTTCATCTTCTCATCCATATCAATCTTCTGCTCCAGCTTCTTTATCTCGGCACGCAGGAAGCGCACAGTGTCCTCGCGGTGGTGCTGCCGGGCCACCGCAGTGGCACATGCTGAGTGGATGGCTGTTATCCAGTTCTCCAGCTCTGTCTGTCCTGACGTCTAATCCCAGATACACCAAAGACAGGAGACAGATATATTATCACACTTGTGAGGGCCTACAAATCTACAGGACATTTTCTGATAAACAATTGTAATCAGCATCCATCTGTTTAATATTGGAACTTCTGTATACAAATGCAGTTGTTCAACATGAAACCAATTGAGAACTAGATATGCATTCATACATATTGTATACAACAGCTAGACCTACAACTGTATGCCTGTAAATAGAGACGTCAGTCATTTACATGGTTCCATTTGATATGATGTGAAGAAACAGAATGTCTTTGTTGCACTCTCTTAGGGTATAATATTAATGTCATTGTTGAATCAGGCCTGACAGTTTGGCCTTTAAAACTAACTATACATATTATCTCCCACACAATGAAATGCCACTAAGGCATCCAGATTTCCTGCATAATTACCAAGCACATAAAATGGTTCAGATGAACGCTGACCATTAAGCCTTTTAATGCTGCTCTTCTACTTGCTTGAGGAAGTGCTGAGAATGTATTGCCTAATTTCAACAATACAGTACCTGGAGGTCTATGATCAACTAATGTTGCTGTAAAAATACATCTAATAGCACTCTTATATGAAATTGGAATCTGAAAACCTTACCTGGAAGAGAAAGGCATCGCCTAATGAGTTGCTTAGGCAGAAAACAAAGTCCTTCTTGGGGTGTTCAGGAACAGCCTGGACAATGCTATTTTCAGCCCACACCGCATGCTTGGGAATGCTGTTGTGATCAATTCCTGAGCGTCCATCGGTCTCATAAAGGAAAAGCGTGCATCCTGGGACGAGTACACAACAAAAGAGAAGAGATGGTAAAGATATGTTTCATAGCATATTGTATCTAGTAATGAACAGACAAAGCTAGGTTAGTCATGACCATGTGATTCAGGTGACTCCATTTCATAATCAGTGGTATTTTTTTTAAACTCTCGTTAAAAGCATAAGATTTTTTTGAACTAAAATCTGCATGACATGAGATCATCACACATCAGTTGCCGCAAGACAGGCCGTGAAAAGCTCATTTGAATATCGCACCAGATTTGTTTGGGAATTGCAATCGGCAGACAGAGACATCTCGGAACCTGGAACAGACACTGCATTAAAATTCAAGGGCACGGCTTGGCAGCTAGGTCAAATCTGGTTTGTAATGAGCACTGCATAAATAAATAAATGGAAATCTAAAGGGAAACAAGTATAAAGATTCATCTCCGCCCTCCAACGATAATGAGAAAATGAGCAAAGCAGTGGGAGGGGAGCAGTGATTTGATTTGACATAGGTAGGTAGAGGTGAATTACAGCCCAAGGTCTGGAGAGAATACTTTTATTAGAGTTCATGAGCAAGGACAAGTCATTCTTCATATTTTTGGAAGCGTTTTTTCTGAATATTGAATGAAAATAGATTTGAGTAGATTTGATTATGTCTACAGTGTGTACATTTTATGTTAAATATGACTTTTTTAAAACTGTATACTCGACAACAGTGGATCTTAAACCTGGCCCTGAGGACTGGTTTGAGAACTACTGCTCTATATTAAAATGTTTCTGGGTTACTTTGATTGGTCTAGTCAATCCTGTAATAATAAATCATTGTCAGCAATGTGTCAGGGGTATCAGGCGAGTATTGGCAGGGAAGTTTGTAATCACTTAGTTTAGAGTACCTAATTGTTTTTTTGTTTTTTTACCCATCTTCATACATGAAAGAAGTCCGCACAGCGTCGTGCACTCTGGTCAGAGATGGAAACTAGTGTGGTAACATTTTTCGGTTTGTGTCAACCCTTTTTTTTGTCAGGCTGGTGAACAATGTACACAGATTAGGTAACAAAATAAGTGGATTAGTTTTTTTTTTTTAAGTCACTATTTTAAATAGCTAGTTCAACACACAGGCTGGAACATATGTGTTATGAAATTACAACAGCACAACCATTTTCCTTTCAACCTGCGCTTACATTTTCAATTGGGTTGCAGAATCAGCAGAGTTACACCTTGGCATCAGATACACATCAGGCGTTCACAATAAGGGCTGACACTTGATTGAACCTAAAACACAAGCCCTTGTTCGTAGACTTTCCTTTTATATCCTGAACTAGTGTCTGTAATAATCACATTGACGTGCACTATAAAGTTATTTTGTTCTTCCAATTCTTCAGTAATACTTAACAAATGCAAATCAAGAGCTGCATAGAAAACCGACTACTAAACTGAATGTCACAACATTTGAGACATTACTATTAAGGTATAAAAAGTATTGTGAGTTTCCTTGTTTCTTGTGTGAGGTTAATGTACATAGTGGAGAAGAGCACAGCCCAACCCAATTATTAAAAAATACATGTTTCCTCAGACTGTGTGAAATTCCTGTATATATCTTGTAGCTGTAGTATGCTAAATAAATACATAAATGAATTTTTTGGGGGGTTGCATGAAGTGTCTGTCGCCTTGCACCTCCAGGGTTGAGGGTTCCCTTCCCGCATCGGGTCTGTTTGCATGCTCTCCCCCCATGCTTGGTGGGTTTCCTCTGGGTACTCCGGTTTCCTCCCACAGTCCAAAGACATGCAGATAAGGCTATTTGGCATTCCCAAATGTGTGTGAACGAGAGTGTGTGTGTGTGTGCCCTGTAATGAATTGGCACCCTGTCCGGGGTGTACCCCGCCTCGTGCTCTAGTCTCCTGGAATAGGCTTTAGGCCCCCCCATGACCCCGTACACAGGATAAAGCGGTATAGACAATGAATGAGTGAGTGGGAGTTATGGGTCTTACCCAAAACCCAGACAGTGCTGACTTGGTGGTGGCGGCGGGCTCGAGCCCTGACCGTACTGATCAGTATCCCAGAGCCTCAACTGCCTGAGCTTAGCAGGACAACCCATATCAAACAAGTTTCTATTAAACTAAGCAGTTTCCAATTATTAAGTAATGTAAAATATTCTATCTTTTAGAGCTTAATAGCATTTTTCTGGAACTGGAAACATATCAAATAAATGATAATCATGGAGAATTTCATTGGTTTTACAATCTGTATGACAAATAGGTGCCATTAGTGTTCCTACCTTTTAGTGATACCCAGTAGCGCTTCCATTTGCGTTTGGTTGCCGGCTCCACCTTCTTATTCTTCTTATGCACCAAGAAGTTCTTCACAGCCAGTGCACCTGCCTTGCGTACTGTACCCTGTGTTGTCTCGAGAAACAGTGCCTCCGACATGAAGGCAGAACTCGCTGTGCCACTGCTCCTCTCATCACTGACAGCCGAGCTTGCCTCCTCCAGGCTTTCATATGTCTGCCTTGAGCTTAATTCAAGCTCCTGTCGAAAGTTCTCATACACTCCTTGACCTTCACCAAGTCTCCGCTCCCGATCCCCTCCTCCTCCACTGCTGCTACCACTGCTGCTCCTGACGCTGACTGCAGAGTACACCGAGAAGGAAGCCGACATGGCCTTGCAGCGACGTGACTGGGGCTTAGCATCAACAGTCACACCATCAATGCCACTGTCTCCATATTCACTGTCCTCTGCTGTGATGTCCTACGTGCAACATGAACAACAGATTTTTACTTTAGTACAATGACACTGGGAAATGTACACATTTTTTAAATATTAGTCTCTTTGCATGGCTGTACTTTCGTGGCTGTCTCCCAGAACAAAAGTCTAAAACATTCTCTTTTGTCTTGGTCTTGACTTGCAAATGTCTCAGGCTTGTTTTGGTCTTAATTTCTAGTGGAATTGAATAAAAAGACCAGCACATCATGATTTGTTCTTGATTATAATTTCTAGGATCTGGAGCTTATAACCATTTCAATGGCATCAAAAGTATTATTTCCTGATCATCAAATTTTGGTAGAAGTGAGTAAAGAAAAACAAGCTTAATGCATTTTCCAATTTTTCTGATCCAATATTATGCTAACATGATGACTGGAAAATTCAAACATTTCCTAGTCAGAGATTTCTTCAGAATTACACTTGTTGGCTGTTCTAAAACATTACAGTATTTTTGGTACTGCACTATTATCAAAGGAGTAGCCATAAAGGAGTATATCATGTTAATGGGCAATAATGTGCATTATAAGGTACTTACATGTGAAGTCTGTGCACGTCGTCCTTGCATGCTGGAGGTCAGTACCCCCTGTTGGCTGGGAGGTCGTTCAGAAAGACAGTGAGAGCGTCTGCAGGGTAATGTATAGGCTCCATAGCCACTGCCTTCTTCATCCTCTGGAGACAACATACTATTGGTTACCTTCCCTGCTCCTGTCCTTTTGCTATCCCGCCTGTATTTGTAGCGATTCCTAGAGCCACGAAATGTCTTCTGCTTGCACAGCTCATCTAAAGAATTGGTCCTCTCACCAGCGTGCCCCTCATGTCCTTTGTTTAGCTTTACATTTTCAGGCTCTGTGGTGTGGACGATCTCCTCTGTGCTAGTCAACTGTTCCTGGCTGAGATCAGACAGCGAGAACTCAAGTGAGTCTTCGCGCCACATGTCTGCTGATTTGGAGCGTTTTTTGTTTTTGAAACTTCCTCCTTCACTAGATGGATCATTCATCCTCTGTCCGCATGTCTTCTCTGTCTCATTGAGACCATCATCATCCTTTCCATCACCCACTATTGTTTCCCCTCCGTCCTCTGAGCCTGGTGTGGTACTCTGTTCACCAGACCGGTCATGAAAAGATATGGGCCGCAGGTTCACACCAACTGGATTCACCCACACGTGTCCACTCAATGCATCTGTCTCATTAAAGGGCTCCAAACCATTTTCACTCAGCGACTGAGGGATGCTCGGAGTACTACTTGATCTGGTGCTTGCTTCTGAACCATGGTGCTCTGCTTTACCAGATGGAATGTTCCGAGAGCGGTGTGAATGCTTATTGGGGATCCGGAGAGAGTGTGACATGTGCTTGCGTGATAGATGGTTTTGAGTATCAAAGTATAATCTGTGGTCTCCATTTTGGCTCTCTATATTTCCCATGATTTACCATCTAAGACAGACAAGAAGCAAGTTACTTTTGACAACTGACATGTATTGGAGTTGTCATGAAAGGGAATGTGATATTGAGCTACTTTAATAACACATTAGCCCTGGAGCTTTCAAAACTGATTGACCAGAAAACTGTACGTCCCTCCCACAATGTTCTAAACAACATACAAGCGTTTAAAGGGAGTGGTTCCTCCGAGCTGTGCACTCACAAAGAACTTGCTGAGGTGAAAATCAGTGGAAGGTAATAGAAGTCTCACCCTCCACATACACACATACACACACAGCTATCAGAGTGAAAAAGCTGCAGAAATATCTCTGGCACACAACTAAGAGTACAGGATGTGAAGCCTACTCACTTCCCACTGCAGCATCATTAAAATATTTATGTTTATGCTTCTATTGTGTTCCATAAGTTTGTAGATGTCTTTGATGCTCCTTACATTCTAAATATGCAGTACAGCATTGAACTGTTATTAAAAAAGCAAAAACTTGTCAAAGTGCTAAAGCCACAGTGATATTAAAAACATATACTGTATATACTACTACTCTGACTAATATACAGAAAAGTCCATTGCTGCTTGGCAGTCCATTAGTAATAAAGCCGGAACTGGCACATTGGTTGACTCCTGCACCACAACAATTCTAACAATTAGTAAAATTAGAACAAATTTTGGTGTTTGTGAGAGTTCTTTCTGTATATAAAAGTGATTGCATTACCTAGCTCAAACAGTGACATCACTGGCATCTCCAAAGAGGGATGTCACTATCCACACACTCATGGTCTTCAGAACCTTCTTCTTTAATCATGCAAGGGGTCTGTGCAACAAAGAAAACAGACGTAAGTCATGCAGAAAAGTTCAAATAGTGCTTTGTTATTAAAAGTATTGCTATTAAATGAAAGAAAATACACATTTAAATTAAGTCAAGGAATGAAAACGAAGAGAAGTTTAATCCCTTGAACAACAAAGAAATCTGGAAGAAAGCACACACACGCACACAAAATTCCCCTCATTTTACTGGGAATTAGAACAGACTTGTGTCATAAGAAATGACTGAGGAATTACAGTGGACCAGCTGCAGTATTGAAACAGAAGAAAAAAAAACTCAATTACATCCATCTCAGTTCCAAGATGACCCAATTTCCTTTTATCCAAGGCAGTGAGAGAGAGAGAGAGAGAGAGAGTTCCCTCATTTTGCAGAAGGCAATAATAACAAACCAAAGGTCAGTGGCATGCTTAGGGGGCAGGTGCAGAAAACAATCTATCAAAAGCTTAAATATATAAATGTAAACCTAAAGTTATATATTTATATATCACCTGGAGGTTCTAGGCTGCACTGTGGCTTAGTAGTTATCACTGTATCCTTGCACTCCAGGGTCTGGGTTTGATTCCTCTGAGTCTGTGCATGGAGTTTACATGTTCTCCCCGTGCATAGTGGGTTTCCCTTCTGATTTCTCCCACAGTGCATATATATAAGATATTTAGATTAAGCTAATTGCCGTTCCCAAAATGCCTGTAGTGTGTGAATTCATGTGTGAATACCACAGTGAAATGAGAATAAATATAATGGTCACCATTGGCCTCCATGGTCCCTAGTTGGACTACAGAGGTTCCTAGATGGATGAATGGATGTATATACTGCTGTAGTTAAATAAATAATATGTATTTAATTGTTTATCAACTTTTCCAGCAGTCAATCAATGGTTAACCAAAACCGGAGGCTGTCATTAAATAAAAGAGATAAGAAAGAGCAGAATTTGCATTTGTATGTGTTCATGTGTGAATATGCATGCTGTCTGTGGTGTACTCAGTGTTTCCCACAGCAGCAATATGTCTGTTTGGAGGGATGGGGTAATATAGAGAGTTGTCTGGTGCATGGTCTATTCCTCTCTTACTGACTGTAATCATTGACACAGAGAGAGAGAGAGAGAGAGAGAGAGAGAGAGAGAGAGAGAGAGAGAGAGAGTGTCAAGGTTCCATTAGATAGTGTTACTTATCAGCTTTCCTAAAGGGTGTATGACTGTATATGACTGTGTGTATGTGTGTGTGTGTGTGTGTGTGTGTGTGTGTGTGTGTGTGTGTGAGAGAGAGAGTAGGCTGTAGATTTATATAAACTTGAGTTGCTCCCTTTCCCCCTCACTGCACTTTTCCCAACCTTTTCTCTTTTCATCAACTCTGTCATTTCCTATAAATCTCTCTGTCTGTCGTTGTTAATCTGTCACAACAGCTGGAGGAACTTCCAACAAAAAAAAATATAATCTCAACCAAATCTCAGGGGACAACTAATGAACTGATCAGTGTGGTTATTGGCCACTGTGATTCCTTTGCAAACTTAAACATCGTTCCTCTGGCTTAAACTTTTGATTCACCAATGCAGTAAAACGCTTATACTGTATATATACTGTATATTTTGTCCCATGAATTCATGAATATATGTAAGTATAATCCAGTATCACCAAGCCGGCCTCCTTTTCATTTCCTTATCTCTACAGTTTAATCTTCCCTTTATCTCATTCTGTTTGTATATGACTCATGTTATTTGACTAATAGTAGACCAATCTGGCCATGATCAAGAAAGAAATCTCTGACCAAGACCTTTCATAAAAACTGATTAGAGTGATTGCAATAAGAGCACATTTTCTCACAATTATCGGTCATACGTTAATGTCATTAAATAAGAAAAATGATGCTAGGTGAAATAAATACACTTTTTGTCACCAAACCTGTTTATCTCACTCTTCTCTTTCCCATGTTACACTGCTGTGCCCTTCTAGTGCGATTAAACAACAAAAACCTGCTACAAATCTCATGCTGCCTCAGAGTCCCGCCAAAATCACTAAAAGCATCTTAAAGAAGAAGTGAAAAAAGCAATAACAGGGGGAAATTAGGATTAGACCTTTAAGTACTGTGTTTCATAGTCCAACAGACTATCCTATAAAATAAAACACCTATTACATAAAGTATGAATGTTGCACAGATACAGTATGTGAGCCGTCATATCAAATCAGTGCAGTAGGCGAAATTTATTACATTTCTTCAATTTTCTTCATTTTTGGCAAAAAATTGGTTGATAAATACCTTATCTTTATGATACTTTTTTTTTTTTTTAGAACAATGTTTTAAAGCACCTTAATGAACACTATCCAGGCTGGTTACTTCAGTCATTTTAGAAAAAACCATTTAAAGCATTCAAGCATTTTTTTTTTCACTATAAAACCATACCGCTGGTGAAGTTATTTTGGGGGTTAGCGGGAAAATACTGCTGTCGAAATGGGGCTTCTACATTTTTATGAGGTCATCCTCGTAAACAGACTTACACTGGTCAGACAGGACACAGTAAGCTTATTGAAATGGAAATCTAAAAACATGCAGAACTCAAAATACCCAAAATGTGACGGTTCACATATACAGTAGATCTAACAACTCTACCTAGATTCCACAACCTTTTGACAGTCCTCTATCCTGGAACAACTACAATCAGTAAGAAGGTTTTTGGAATCACGTTCCTGGATTTAAAGTTTACAGTCATCTTTCGGACTCAGTGTTTTTGAGTTTCATACATACTCAGAATCCTAAAAACATATTCAAAAACACAGGAACTAGGGCACATTCCATTGCTGTAGCTCTAGAAAACTATTTATGTGGTTCCATAGAAGTAAGAAGTTTTCTGCAGAACAGGAATGACAGCTATAGTTCATATTGTTATCTCCTCCTGAACCACCCTACAAAAAAAAGGCTATACCTATGTCATATTGCAATGTTATAATCATGTTTAATAACGCTTTTGTTTGAAAGCACACTAAAGGTGACTATATTTAAATACCTTATACAAAATGTCCTACAGAAGACAATAGGATTAAAACCTTTATCGACTGATGGGAGCGCTGACCAAATCTCATACTGAAATGACATCAGGTTACTGATTGTACATCTGTTTTAAAAAGTGCATTCCAGGTGTTAACTGTTAAATGTCTCATATTATCATCCCCAACGTGAATAGTACTAAGTACAGGTCTGATTGGGGCCTGAAACTCTGTTCAGACCTGCGTTTGGTGCTGTATATCTGTGATCCAATCATCCAAGACAGATGCTATTACCAAGTCTGAATAGTCCAAAGTGTCAGCTTTAACCCTAAAATGAGCGCTCGGGCAATATGGAGCTACAAGGGAAAAAAAGCATTAGGAAGAATGAAAAGAAAAAAAGCCATGCCCGTGTTTGTATTTGCATCACAGCTTGCCACGTCTGATACCTTTTCTCCAGCCTTTCATGTGGTATCTTTTGAAAACTTTAATCACAGGCGCTTGGTAGGAGGCCTACCTCCTTCTTACTGTGTAGGATGTGCGGATCTGAAGTCTGTTATTAACACACACAAACACAGAGAGAGATAGACACACATACCACCTCCTACAGAAATGCACTAAAGCTGTAGTGCACGTCATCACACGCTGAAACAGTGTCCTTTCCTTCCCTTCCTATCAAGCAAGAACAAATCTGAATCCACCCAAATCGACCTTATGCAACAAGTAGATAAAGAAAAAAACATCCCACATTTAAAATTATAAAACACATCAGCAGTAACAAGTCATTTGTTGCTTCTGCAAAGCCTCTGAATTCCCCTTCTTTCTCTAGGAGCAGGGAACATGATAATCACCCGACTCATAATTCAGCAATCTGATTCTACAGGCTTTGGAGAGAAAAGAGCGGAGGATAATAGGATAATGGAAATGAATGACTCGAGCAGCCCCTCCCCCCTATCTGATGGCATATTTTGTTAGAAGAATAGACTCCATGTGGAGCAATGTAGAGGGGGTTTGAGAGGAGGAGGGGGGGGGGTCATCCCTGCCCCCAAGCTCAAGTGGAGGTCAATGTTTCCCTCCAGCTCTTCAATCCTGCTCGTAGTACCTCTACACTCCAGCTTGTAACCTTAGATCAATACAGACCTTAACCAAAAATAGAGACTCTTCCCTAAAATGTTCCCTTACATCCTGTTCACTTTTCTGCACACTAAAATAAACGAATTAGCAACAGCCCTGGAAATGAATCATTCAGACAGGTTTCTTAACAGCTGGGGGGGAAAAAAAACACAAACTCACAGTTATTATAATCCTCCCTTTTTTTTCAGCTGTAAGAGCCAGAACACAGAATGGAGAGCAGCGATGAAATGAGAAAGGATGCCGAGAAAAACAGCTCAAACCGACAGAGGAGGAATTGCTTTGGGGAAGATGAAGATAAAGATGGAACTGCATATTCCCATCTCTACTTCAGTTCCAGTTAGTCGAGCCCTAAGTCTTTCGTTTTGGGTTGCTTCTCTTAGAGGCCTGGGGCAATGAGTGGGGTTAGAGAACTCCCCTAAGCCCACTGGTAGAGAAGAAAGCAGAAACAGAGGAAAAATATATACAGAGACAGACAGAGAGACAAAAAGGGTGTTCTATTGTTCTCTCAGCTGGAGTCTGTAATTCAGTGTCTGTACTCGACTCGGCACTTCAGTCTAATTGAAAGAGCAGAGACAACGTGACGAACCAAATCAGGACACGCAAGGATGCTTGTTATAGTGCTGAGTCATTAAAGAACACATTCACACTGTCTTAGTCAATATCACAACCAGCAGTGCTTATCTTTTCTTTTTTTTTCACTAAGAAATCTAATCTGTGGTCATTTAGAGAGCAATCCAGTTCTTTAAACTAATTCGCTTCTTAAGGATATACTGTATATAAAAAAAATGCATTGCTTGTTATTACTCTGACAAAAATAGAACAGCAAAACCATTTTCAATAATTTTGCTGAATTGCACATAAAAGCAATGATTACAATAATTGGACCATTTCATGTACAGCATCCACATTCAGTCCTGTTTTAGGAAAATTGAAGACAAAATGAATCAAATCCAAATCACCTAAGCAGCATAACATACTATAACTATTACATCGTGCTCAAGCCTTTCCAGTATATGTGTTTATACACAAAGGTTTAAAAAAAAAAAAATGAGGCACCCAAAAGAATGTCAAATTAATTGCATATACATTCTACTTTATTCGCAGACCTGATTGTTTCACAACAAATTTAAAAGGTTTTTTTAATTAAGCTTAGCAATATTTTTACCTCCGCCCACTTCCCAAAAAAAAAATATAATAATAAAAAAAAAATATAATAATAATAATTAAACAAATAAATAAAATCAACTGTAATTGTTTTCTACTTTTTTCAGATGGTTGTCATACAAACTCTTCCTACATAGTCCTTCTTCTTCTTTATTTTTATTTTTATTATTTTTAAATAAATTGCATATAGAGGGAAAACACATAACATGCAGCGATTTAACCTGGAAAGAGTTAATGATATATAAAAATGTAAAAGAGGACTGGCTCTCTAACCCCCAAACATGATATGCTTTGTTTGATACATAGAAGCCCCTTAAAAAGGCATACATATGAACTGCTCCTGCCACAATCCCCCCAACACAGCATTTATCATTTCACCTTCTCTGCACTCACTTACTCTCTCTCTCTCTCTCTCTCTCACACACACACACACACACACACACACACACACACACACACACATAGAGGCTTAGCATGCAGGTATTAGTTTTTTTTCTGCTTGTGTTTTAACATCTTTCCTCTTTACTGTGTATTATAACTTAAATATATAGATATAAAAGGTGTATGTTTATAGAGTTTGTATAATATATATATATATATATTGTGTTTTTGTGTTTAACAGCATTTTACATGATAGTAGTAGAACACCCAAAAAAACTGATCTTAACAAGGGTCATCTCAAACAACATTGGTGAGATGCCTCACATTGCTCTTTGGCTTTTTGACTGTTAGGCCACAACAATCGCAATAAGCTCTGCAGTAATGGTATGATGTTGCATTGTGATAAAGCAGTGTGAAATAGTTTCGAAAAAAATTGCAAGCTTTTGTGGTATGGGTAATAATGCAAGAGGAAAAAGGTGCGGCGAAAAAGGTCCCTTACGTTATCTTGCAAAATGTAAAAACGAAGGTAGACTCATTTGTACAGAGCAGAAAATGCATATAAATTTACAAAATTGATGGAGGTAAAATGTTATTGCGAAACCAATTTTATTCCTGCACCACCACTGTAGTTTTTTTTTCATTATATATATTTTATTATTATTATTATTATTATTATTATTATTACTATGAAAAAGAAAGTACAGTAAAAACTTAATCTATGATTACTATTAGTATGAATGTTGCCATCAGGGAGTAAATTATGTAGCTAGTAAGCAAAGGAGGGCTTTGGGAATGTTTAAAATGTTTCATACTGAAGAAGTCTCACACTTTCTCACGCTTTGCCTTCTAAATCTTCTCCACCTAGAGTCTGCAGATCCAACAGTCTCCACTTCCAACATTCCTCATCAGATTCCCAGCTTGGGAAAAGACATGGAGTGCGGAGGAGTATGTCGTTGTTCTTATCGAAGCCTAGAATAAAAATGAGCGCAACTATAATGCCAAAGCTGACAAGAAAAGAAGGGAATTTGAAGAAGGGAGAGAGAGAGAGACAGAGAGAGAGAGAGAGAGAGAGAGAGAGAGAGACCAGTATGTCAGGTCTTGGCTCATTCACAAGCAGCTTATCAGCACTGATTCTGGTGAATTTATGTTTCCATTTTCGTTCTTCAAGCCTCGTTGACTAGTAAAGGGCATGTACTGTATGACACACCGTACTCTACGACATGTTCATCTTAAATCAAATGTAAATAAGGGAGATGAATCTGAACAAACTAGGTAGCATGTGTGTGACACTGCAAATGCAAAAGCAGCTTATTTACATAACATCACAGCTGAGAAATGTGGAGATTTAATCCCGTCAGGGGACAAACGACACATGCTTAAGATATATGCAATTCTAATGGATACACACAGAAATCCCCAGGCTAACACGCTTTCATTTCAGCTTAACACAGTTTCACTTAAGCTTGTGTGTACAGGACAAAAAAGTACAAAAACGTATATCGCTAAGGGTTACACTGTTCAATCAAGATGGCTTTTTTTTTTTTTTACATTGGCTTTGCTAATTAGGTGTAAATGAGTGTGTGAATGTGTGTGTATGTGTGCATGTTGCCCTATGATAGACTGAAGTTTCTTTCTGTGTGTATTCAGGCTTTATGTCCAGTGAGCCTGGGAAAAATCTCAGCCATGACCAAGCTAAAGTGTAAAACTGAATGAATGAATATATACATATATATAAATATATAAATATCATTATTTCAGGACTTGCTAGTAATGTAATGTATGTGTGCATGGGTCATTTATGGAATATGGAATGTTTCTGTGTTGCTTTTCACATGTGGAATTTCTGTGCACTACATACATTGAGTATAAAAAGCATTTTTGAAACTAACTTCTCTTTTTACCCACAGTCACAAAAGAAAGTATCCTGGCTCCCAATTTATATCCTCTCTGGAGATTTCGGGTTCGGCTGCAGGAATTTCAAAGTCAGACGTATCAGTTCACCTCTCCAGTCATGGGCTTACCTCTCTCTCTCTTTCCCTCCTTCTGGCTCTCTGCTGTCTCAGTGCTCATACTAATGACAGGCAATAAGCTCAACTTAAAGAACTCTGTCATATCGGCCCATGACAGGGCACCATTCACACACATTCATGCACTTATTAGACCTATGGGCCATTTTCATAAACCAGTATACACACCAATCAGCCATGACCACCATTATGACCACCCTCCTAATATGGAGTTGGTCCCACTTTTGCCATCAGAACTGCCCTGTCCTCTTGAGGCATAGACCCTGGAGTTGTGCTGTGGCATCTGTCACCAAGCCATTAGCAGCAGGTACTTTGGGTTGCAAGTTAGGGCTTTCATGGATCATGAAGACCTGTTCTTCTGACAGATGCTCGATTGGATTGGGATCTTGAGAATTTATAGGCCAAGTCGACACCTTGAACTCATTGTTGTGTTTGCTAAGCTGTCTTTAACCAGTGTGTCAGGGTGCATTATCCTGCTAAAAGAGGCCCCTGCCATCAGGGAATACCTTTTCCATGAAGCAGGTAGGTGGTATGTGTCAAAAGGAACATTCACATGGATGGCAGGACCCATGGTTTAACAGCATCACACTGCCTCTGTCGACTTGCTTTCTTCCCATAGTGTGTCCTGGTGCCTTTCCCCATACCAGCCATGCACATATTAAAGAAAATGTGTTTCCTCAGACCAGGCAACTTTCTAACATTGTTCTGTGGTCCAGTTCACTGCAGGGATTGGGCACCCCAAACTGTAATGCAACAATTTTAAGCTAACTCTTCGAATGGATTAGACTACACAGGCCAGCCTTCACTCCTCACATACATCAATGAGCCTTAGCCACCTTTCTTTGGACCACATTTTTAGATGGTCATGACCACTGAAGACCGGGAATGTATATATCTAAAGAGTCACATATAACTGCCTATGTGAATATGCCTATTTAGGAAAATTCATGCCTATTACACACTCGCACAAGACTTGATGGTGGTTACCTGGTTACAGACAGTGAAGTAGGGGGAAATGGTGTGAGGATGGGGCTAATTGCTATGCTGTTTTAGAGAGAAGAGGGGATTGTGTAGTGATGGAGTGATGACATGCAGGAGAAGAGGAGAAGAGAAGAAGAGCACGCAGAGTGTGCGGGGGGGTTGTGGCAGGAGCACAGATGGGCCCTTCGGCTGTTCGGAGAGAAGGAGTTTGGCTAAGGGAACTTATCATTAACACTCTCCCACTGACACGCCTGAACAAAGCCCTGCAGCCTAAAACACATAGACACGCACCACAGATACACCCTCGAACAGGGAGACACAGACTGAAACAGAGAAGCTGTTTGACTGGTTTAGTAAATTAATGACGAGAACAGCACTGAGATTCTAGCTTAACGTATTTACATCATTAGATTTTTTTCCCCTTGAGTTTACATGCCTTATTGCCTAGGAAAGCAGCATGTCTAACACACCACTGTGGCGTGATTACAAGCTGTCTCGTCTACGGTACTAGATGGAAAAGCTATACTAAAAGTTATAAGAGAAAGTGTGGACAGGTTTTCAGCAGAACGGTTGAGACCGTGAGTTGGAAAGCTATGAACACAGTAGCTTAATCACCTGCCATTATGAGTGTTTACTCAGCACACTGCAGCTCAAATTAGCGAGAGAAAAGTAGGCTAGCTTTTTAAAGGTTTTACTGCAATTCTGCTTAAAGGTTAAGATACTTATGTAAATACACAATCAGTAAACATTTCTAAAATTAAACAGAAAGAAAAAAAAACAACAACCCTGTGGTAAAAAGAGAGGGAAAATTTGCTAAACAGAATAATTCTGTCTGTGGACATTCTTATTTGAATTGACTTTTTAGTCACAAGTCTGTGTCAATTTTTAGTAATATGATTTATTTGTCTTTCCCAGGACAAGGCCTAAGGCAGCTCTCCAACATGCAAACGTCTTTTAGCAGATCAACATGCACTCACTTGCTAAAGCGATCTTTGACAGAAAAGTTCTGAGACTTGGCTCAAGCGAACTTCCATGACGTAGTTAAGAATCATAGGAGGTTCTTTACTATTTGTAAGGCGTCCCTCAAATAACAGGTTGGACGGAAACACAAGGTAGCGATCAATTCAAATTTTTTGTTAGCAGATAAGTTGCATGTGTTGGTGTGACTTTATCTGAGAATGCTGATTTTTTTTTTTTTTTACTTTGAAAACGGCGGGAGAAATCTGATTTCTGGGCTGTGTGTGTGTGTGAAGCTTGCATGTTGTTCCTGTGTATTACCAGATTTACTCTGGGAACTCCGGTTTCCCCTACATTCCAAAGATGTGTTACAAGCTGATTGACATTTGTTAAATGCCCATAGAGTATGATTGAGTGTGTGTGGGCATGCATGTTGGTTGCTAAAGGGTGCGGTCCTCAGCAACGTAACTTCCCCATACAGCAACGGCTCCTGGCATGGAGTCATAGGTCATTCCGGGCAATTATTGCTTCATGTTGGATGGAAGAAAATGTTCTTCATATTATTAGGCAAAGTTCATTCATTTATTAATTTCTCTTCAGGACGTGTTTTATCTGGTAGGATCTCTGTGGATTTTGTGTGAGTCAGGAATTCACCCCAGATGGGACTCCGTTCCATGGCACCATGTACACACATTCACATACTCGTTCACACCTAGACTTAAATTTAACGTGAGAGGAAGCCAGAGAATACAAAAGAAACCGATGCAGAAAAACATAAAACATGAAACATTACAAGCTTGGAGAATGAATTCCTCAGCCGTGGAGCAGTGTGTTGAGAATAGAAGCTTGAGAGATGTAAAAGAGAATGCTTTGAATGACAAAATGCATGAATTCTGCTGATATATTTATCTTTGTCTTGTTCTTCCTCAGTTGTGCAATTAATCTGTTTGCACATGCCAAATAAGAACTGCATCCTTTATAAGAGACACATTTTGGTTTTAACACTTTTAACCAGTATGTACATAGTAGCTTCAGAACTAGGTTTTGTTACTCGGCTCTGATACCCAGGGGAAACGTTTAGTAAGACAGAAAGAGGGGGGCGGGGGGTGGTGTTGTTCACATGGACACACCTAACAAACCAGAGGGCAGATCTTAGAAATTCCCACAGGTGATGAGCTGGGTTCGTACAAGCCCTAGCAAGACCAGACACGATGGGGGTGGACTTTGTGGTTTAAGAAGGAGCATTTTCAAGAGGTGGAATGAAGGTTCTCCCATTTTGCTGCACCTGGGTCAACATGCACTGTCTGCAAACAAAGTGCATGCAGAAAAGAAGAAAGGAGAGGAAAAGGGCGGAGAGGGAGGTGTAAGACTGCTGCTTTTGTTTTGGCCCTGGAGAACATCAGAATGTCACACACAAACAATGAAAGACATGCACACACACACCAAATGCTTATAGAGGCAGTCAAATGCTCAACGAGTTAAAGAGAGGTCAAAAGTTTCAGGTGGTGTAAGATTTGTAGATAACACTGTCTCCATAATGAACATCAGTTCCAATCTGCCTTTATTAAATGAATGTGCAACATTTTCGTATATAGTAACAGCCATCGTAAGGTAGTGTTGTTGTCATACACATTAGAAACGTTACCCGCTAAGCAGTTAGTCAGGTGGTTTGTGCTTTTGTGTTCATTTTGTAATAGGAGCCAAGTGTAGGTTTGAATCACAATAGAGTCAGCCTAGTATTGCACCTTGTTAAAGAGGATACAACAGCCAGGCTTATCTGTTCATCTGAGTGTGTGTGTATGTGTTTGAGTACTACCCTGACTACAGTATTAAAATTGGGCTGTTGCTGATATATAAACATTGACAGTGACTAAATACATGCAAATATTGTATTTCTTACAATGTAGAACAGTTGAGAACACTATCCTACTGAGAATCCCATCACACTCGCACTCTATCTCTATAATCTATATAAAAACATAAATCCCACACATACGCACCACTCCCACTCCTCACCTCTGAGCTTCGTTCTTTCACTGCAGGCATCCAAGAAAGACCAACTATGTATCAGCCACAAACACACAATTCACACACTGTTGCTTTCCATCAACAAACTAACAACACTCCACTACATATATTCACTTATGAGGAATTCTTTCATATTTGGCAACTAGCAGTGATGCCCAGCTAACAAAGAACGTTAGCAAAATGTAGGGTATTAGGGTGTGTTTTATTTTAATTTCTTTAGTTCTGACGGAGAAATCTGATTGGATGAGTGGCATTTCACAAGTGATGATATATAGCATAACAGCACTGGGACTTTTCACTATGTGTATCATGGTTGATACATTAGTTATTACAATTGTTACAATTGTTCTAATAATCGCTAATTATACTAACCCACATTTATAACTGTGTAAGTGTCCTGTAAGCACTTTAAGCAATAATGTTATATTATTTTAAATAATAATACTCCGAAGTAATTGCTTATAAATTGTTCAGAATTGCGTCTGATTGTTCTAATGCCAATACAAATCTTTCTAGTGTCTAACATAAGGCTGAATCCCAAATCCCTAAAGGGTAATATTTGGTGAGTAGAAAATGTAATATTGGGTGTGTAGACAGGGTAATATTTGGTGGGTGTACACCCTAGACCTAGCTTTCCATTTAACTTTCCTTTACGCTTTCCATTTTGTATTCAACCCCAGAACCAGGAAGTTAGTTCAGAACCAGGAAGTTAGTTTGGATATTCTAAAGAGTAACAAAATCTAAAGTAAATCTGAAAGGTTTCTCATAATAAATGCCATTTGTATATAACTGTAATATAAAACAATATCACACTCGAGATTGTGTTGTTGTACTAAATATCGGCAAAACAGTGATGCCTTTGGCCGCATCGCAGCTGTGCCGATATTTAGAACAAATGCCCTTCCTCTTAAATGAGATTGCTCAAATCTAAGAACCAGAATAATGATGAAAAAAAAAATAGAGCTAGCAATGTTATTGAAATATTGAATACATATTTAGAAGTTTATATGAGGGTTATTCTCTGTGATGTCTAAACACATGATGTACAGTACTATGACAAGCATATGACATTTCCCAGCAAAATAAACACTAACTTTACATGAAGCATAATGTGTAATATAATAAAAAATATTATTTATAAATATACAGAACCATGTAAGAATTTAAGGCTACTCAGAAAAAAATAATACAAACACCTTTTGCTATATCTGTCGAACTTTCATCATGAACTATCCTGCAATAAAGATTTTCATAATCATTTACATTTGCAAGATAAAGAGAACAACTTTGTATATTGTAGTTTGCATAAAGAATCTGAATGATCTGTCTGACAGGCCAAAAGGAAGAAGACCGTTTCAGATTCCGAAACGTGGGCTTTTGTTGCTTCCTTGACTTCCTGCCTCTTGCCTCAGGAAGCAGAAATGCCAATTTTGGTGAAATGTGTGATCAGGTAGCCTGACTGCAAGGCACGTGTGACCGACAGCCTGCAGTCCCAAGTGCTGTGGGGGTTTTGTGTCAAGTTCCAGTGCAAGAACACACAAAAGACTGGGGGAGAAAAAAGGATCTCCTTCGTCAGCAGGAACCAGCCCAAAGGGGGAAGACACAAAAAAAAAGTAGTGCAGGAGAGCAAACAATAGGAGTGCCTTGAAACATGTCAGCTGAGGAGTAGAACCGTCTGGCATCCTGGACCTTTCCATTAACTGATCTGATCTCATTCACAGGTTACTGAAACGAACGTGGACAATGAAAGATAGAGAAAGCTCCTTGATCACAGATACTCCTGTGCGTTAGCGGGTTAAATGCCATTTACTCTGGGGCTCCTCATTTCACACTGTACAGACAGAGAGGCAGCCGAGTGGAAAAGAACCTCATCAACACTCTTCCCTCTGTACACACACACTATCACGCACTTGTAGACACAATTTTTCTCTTCTGTGTGCGTGTCATTTCATTCTTTAACCTTGGTCACTGCACAGCTAGAGCATCAAAATCTAGTAAGAGTATAGAACAAGGGTTGGTCTACAGCTTTGCTCCTCTCCCAAGCTGTTTGTGAGCTGAGGGTGTGAGAAAATTTAGGCACATTTCACAAGATGATTTGAAATCAACATTTTGCAATTTATAGTGCAAGCGCTGTTATTACTTAATAACTGTTAGTTACTGTTGCTACTAGATGTTATTGGAAATAATTGGATATTGTTGAATGGGTATGTCACCAGACGTCCCACAAAAGTTTTATTCTCCATTCTTAATGCATAATGTACCAAAGGTTTTAGCGGCAGAAAACCATCTGACAATCAGACAAAGGAACAAATATTAATCTTAATAAAATACCCATTTTTATCCATCTTAATTGTAACAAGAATAAAACATTATTGCCTAGCACAGAACAACTAACTACAATCAGTACTTTTACATGCACACTTAACTTGACCAGGCTGTTTAATTGGGCTGTTTAATGATTTATTGACCAAAGTGTGTCCGACTCCGCTACAATAGACGGAGATATGTCCCCTTTTCTGCTTGTTAGTATTGCGTTCCCGATTGACCTATTTTGTCACAGACCAAAACAGTCGGCAGACAAATTAGCTAGAGGCAACCTGGTAACATGCCAAGCAGTGAAAACATGGAAAACTATATAATGTTGTACATTTCCTACTTTAGTCTTTATACAAATGAGATGCACGCTACCACTTGTCTTCATGGTGTTATCCAAAGGCAGATGGCACCGCCAAATTGTTAGCACCTTCTTCCACCTTTACGCATTTGGTCGACTTCCGGGAGAAGTTGAGAAGTACGATTTAGTACTATTTCAACCGGACTAACATGGTGACATTTAGTTTAAATGTCCAGTTTTCGTGGACCACCGCAATTAGTCAGACTAACACAATGGCATGAAAACAAACTGAGGCTCTTTGTGTGAGTGTAGGACTTCTCAGGAATGCACTAATCCCAGCCATTATCCCTGCCACTTACAGTTCATTTACTGACTATGTGTGGTTCATCCAGTTACCCCAAAACTGTCTGTGCATGCTACAAACATGCATACAACTTATAGTCTGAAACACATTTTTCGAAATGTTTTTCGCTGTTCCTATGGGAGAATATGTACTGCGCATGGTCACATGGTCTACTCTTTAAAAAAAATATGAGAAGAAGGTAAATGTGGTGGAAGGACATGAACAAGTAAAGAGGTCCAAAGAGACACAGATATAGAGAAAGAGAGAATCCATGTTAATTATACATCACAGGGTAAGGATGAGAAAACAAATTTGTGAGCTTTTTTTTTTTTTTTTTTTTAAATGTCAGATTTCCCTCCAGGAACACCTCCCTCCCCTCACGTCTCCTCCTCCTTTCTTCCCCTCCTCTGGGTGAAACTGCTTAAACAGCTATACACTCCTATGCTAATGCTGAGGCGGAGGGGGGGGGGACATGGCGCATTAAGAAGACACACATTAGCTTAAGAGAGGAGGAAACAGCAGGGGAGGTCAGGAAGCCCAGAACACGTGCAGCTCATTCATTCATGAAGCTGATAAAGGATGATGGAGGAAATTTGATAATACAAGATAACACAGTCGCTGTATGAATTTAATTTAAATGCAACATGTCAGTTTTTTATTATTATATTTTTCAATACTTACAGTATGTGGAGAAAATAACACTGGGTTTGTATATTACCCGAAGTGACTGCGGCGTTGTGGCTAAACGCATTGTGAAAAGTAGGTCACTTGACTCTCTCTTTCACACACACACACACACATGGTGTGATTTCATATTGACTTCATTAAGGTGTGCTTTAGACATGATTTGCCAGTTCTCCACCCCCACCTCAGACCCTTCTCCACTGGGGCAGCGGCAGCAGACCTGAGTGAAGTCGCTTCAGGGTTCCTGTGCACTCAGAGCAGAGCCTCTGTTTCTCTTTCACACACAACACGCACATTGACATGTTCGTAAGGTATTTCCATTGACCCGTTCATTACATTAGCTAGATAACGCTCTCTCTAACCTTACTCAAGCCTCAAGCCAATAACCATATCTTTTAAGCTTTTCTAGTTTTCTTTTCAAAAAATGCCATATATTCCCACACACACCATTTCCAATGAGCATCTAAATGTCTGTAGATTCTGGTCTGTCGGAAGAAGCATTTCCTAGTGTCTATTTAACCTTATCTTACGCATGTTCTTCAAGTGCCATGGACAACGCTGATAAAAACACAGCGCCGTTCCCGTAGAATATCTACCTTTAGGAATTGTGTTTAAAGCACCTAGTCAGACATCCAGACTGAGCCACAATGTTGCGACTGTGATAGGAAAGAGCTGATAAGGCCAACTGTTTTGGAGGGAAGGAGTGTGCTTGCTGAGCATAATCTTCTGTCTACAGAGTATCTGTGCAGGCATGATTTTATATCATGGTAAGGACCAAAAGTCACAACATGAATGACAGTTTTGACCTCATTGAGACATTTTCTGGTCCAAACATAGAAAACCTAGATTTTGTTAAAAAAAAAAAAAAAAAGATACCAAAGGTTTTTCTTTTGTTATTGGAGATAGAGTTAGATTTAGATATAGCATATGATTAATTAGCTGCATTACTAATTATGTCAGTGAATTGTGCTCAAAAGTATA
>JAQMYL010000009.1:11639673-11649870 GCA_030014365.1 Clarias pachynema | reverse complement strand
GTGTAAGACTTATTAATTGTATTTATTTATTTATTGGCCAGACAGTGTATAGGAGGTACTGTAAATTTGAATTACAGTTTACTAAGTAAACAGCTTATTGGGCCATCATTTCTTCCTACAACCAATCGAATAACACTGCAGATCTGGCTTAAAAATGATTAATTATTGCATTGTTATTATTGGAGGACAATCAATATAAGGGTCATAAGACTACATGCCAGGAGGTCCACAAAGGCAGGTGATAGGCCAAAAGGTCAATGATCAGTGAATGAGCGGGCAGGTAGGAATGAATTTGGCAAGCAGAGCCTGTAAAACAAGTGGAAAATAAGATATCTCTTTGGTATAGACAGAAGACAGAATAATGACATCCTTGGAGAAAACTAGAAATGGAGGCCTTAGGAGCCAGAAAGGAGAAGGCCATGGGCAGCACAGGAGAGGCCTCAGGGCATGATTCAGTGTAGACCAAGCATGGAGACAGATGACTATCAGGTGATTGTGAAAGAAGGAGGATCAGAAAAAAAATCTTTGTTGTCCTCTTGTTTACTAGGTACAGCTTCTCTATGACAGAGACTACAGCCTTTTCTGGATAATGCATGGCCAGATTTAAAGCATTCAGGAGGCCATTTAGTTTATAATGAGCCATCTACTGAATAAGCCATCTACATTTTTCATGACCTTAAAGAGGTATAGAAAAGAGGAAATATGTCTTAGTTATGGGGTAACAGGTTTTAACCTGAGCTGAATATAAGATGATAAAATCTATTTTTAAAATTCTAATTGCGTAATAAAACGTGCTGTTAAATGCTTATTTCGAAGAACTAAAAAATGCACACTAAAAACTAAATTACACTAAAAGATTAAATTTTGGAGCATAAAATGTACAATAAAACAAAACATACACTGAAAATAACACTCAAAATGAAATAAATATATTAGGACATATAGTTTAAAAAGGGAAAGAATAACAAGTAAAAAAAAAACCAGTACAGAAATATTTGGTGGAAGCAGCACTGTAATTATCTGTGGCAAAAGTGCAAGACAACAATATGTGCAATAAAAGAAATGTGCAATCAAAGGGGCTATGATGGATTCAGTTCTAGGTAATAATAATATTTATAAGTATGTTATACTACTGCTATATATATGGAAGTTTATGGGTGTGTGGGTGTTATGTGAGCAAGTCTGAGCGATAAGTCCTTGGTGTTCCCTGCATTGAGGGCCCTAATGGCAAACAGGAAGAAGCTCCTCCTCATTCTATTTGTGTTGGCCTTCAGGCAGTGGAAGCAATTTTCTGAGTGAAACAGAGAGAAAAGTCCATTCTTTGCAACATAACAGCATCACCAAAATGTTGCATTCTACTTTATCTGATGCCTTTCCATGCTTGAATATAGTTTTGCTTTTCCGTTATTGTTTGCTCTCCTCTTTAGCAGGTAAATGCGTGCACAGTTGGGTTCCAGTCTGGTGATTTTCTTGTCTTTTACTCCTGGTAAAGTTCTTTGCTGTGCAGGCAGGGTTTTTTGAGTAATTGTCTTGCTGCAAAATAAAGTTACTCCTAATAATATTGGATGGATTTCTCTATGAACTAGCAGACAGAATGTTTCTTTGGAGTTCCGAATTTATTCTGCTGCTGGCAACATAAATATCATCAATAAAGATCATTGAGAAGCATCCATTCAAGAGGTTTGCATCATGTGATACGGCCCCTAATAATTGATTGCTTAACCATGTGGAAAATGTTGATCACGGATCATCCTTTTGGGATTTTATTCAATGTTCTTTAAATGTTCTCTAAGTGTCATTAAATGCTGCTGTTTTACTTGGCAGCTTCAGTATCTGCTTGTTAGCACACTAGTGTAGGACATTCCACATTGTTGTGTCAGCTATGCCCAAAGCTTTTGCAATCGCTCTGATCAATTATTCCACTTTTCTCAGCTTCAATACAGCTTGCTTTTGACCCACAGAAAATCTCTAATGCAGTCGATAAATGCAGCTTTTGCAGGCAACACTGAGGACTCAAGCAAAATAATAACAATGCAATCTAACAGTGCACATACATTTAAAATATTCTGCTCCCTTGAAAAATTGTTGCATTGCTATTATTGTCTGCTATGTTTTTTGTGAAAGATGGAAGCCTGTTATCTTGTCTACTATTCATCTTTTGATCTTAAAGCCAAGTGTCTAGAGCATACTGTACTGTACATGCACAGACTATCTAAGCCCCCCCAAATTCTTACACTTATGCAACCATATGCAATTCCATTACATACAATACATTTCATTTCATGTCCAGAGTTGCATTAATTTTTGGTGAGAACTTGGTGTTGGTGGCCTGGCGAATCAAACCACTTCATAACATCATCTCTAACACATGCCGAAGACTTTCAGTGGGGTTATGTTCAAGACACTGTGGAGGCCAGTTAATGTGAAAAATCTTCCCAGAACTACTTTCACAATTTAAACCCAATGGACCTTGATATTATTCTTTTGGAATATTCCCATGCCACCAGGGAAGCACAATCAGGTTGCTGAGCACTATGAATGATGAGTGCATTGCTTTCTTGATGCTTCTATTTCTCTAGAATGAGATAAATCTTGACTCATCAGACCACATGACCTTTGTGCTCCGGCCCTTATGCTCTGGGGGATGTTCTGCCAGTAAACCTTGGATCTAAACCTTGGCATTCATATCGATGTGACTTGTATACATATAATCTACATAAATATTTTTGCAGACTACAGATTTTTTTATTATTTCATTTTTTCTGTAGTTATTATAATAATAATATTATTATATTATATTATTATAATTATAGATTATTATTATTATTATTATTATTATTATTATAATAACTACAGACAATTCCTGGAGGAAGGTGGGGTGTACAGATGCAACAGTTTTCCTGGACAAAAGGCTGAAACAGCTCTTTCTAGGCCATATGGTTCCTGACATTATTATTCTATCCTATCCTGTGTGTGGTGTGTGTGATTTGGAGGGGTAGTGGTTTAGTGTGGTTGTCTTTGCAACAGCTCTCGTTGCATGGCTGACTCTCACATAAAGAATGTCACCTGATATGTTTCACTTACTTAAAAGAGAAACTAACTGTGCTTCTTAATGGTTGAATATATCAGGAACTCTTATATTGAGTTATTTTTGATTTATATATAGATTTTTAATTGCACCAGATGTCATGTTTTGTGTGTGTGTGTATCCAAAATTGGGGTCAGGATGTCAGTTACTCCAAAGTGGTTTATTATGCTTTTTTTGTAGTGTAAAGTCAATTTATTTTTATGTGGATTTCAGTTTTGTTTTAAGTCTCGAACAAATCATCATAAAATTATATGTCAAACCTTCAGTCAATTTACTAGTACCAGAGAGAGTGTATAGCTGCCACTTTATATAAGACGACAACATGTGGCGACAGACAGGAGATGTTCCTACGTACCAACTACTTGAGAGTGCTATAAGTTACACATGTGAGTACGACCACCTTAAGACAAAAATTTTCGGAAGATCAACTTATGCTGCAACCTTGTAGCGAATGTAAGTACTGTACTCTACAGTCACGATAGAAAAGTGTTTCTCAAGAATGCCTTAATTTGTTCTTAAGAATTAAACAGCAGCTGTACCAATCTCCTTAGAAGGCTGTAGAAAACTATGATTCCCGCCATGAATGTCAACGAACTGCAGAAGTGGCAGGAACAGGGAGATTCATACAAACCCGGCGTTCGTAAGAACATTTGTGGCTGATGTTTTGGAGACAAAGGTACATTCATGCTCATTTACTGCCTCTACATTGTAGAATGGCAATTATTTTCAATGGAGAAAATTTGATGTAGGTTGTAAAAGAAATTGTTCATATTTTAATCAATGTGATTCTTTACAGTCAGACCAAAAATGACTGGACTAGGGGATATTTGAAAACGAAGTTCAGTGTGGGTCCCAAATAAATGCTCAAAATTGAAAATAGTGTGGGCGGCACAGTGAATTAGTGGTTAGCACTGTCGTCTTGCACGACTAGGGATTGGGTTCGATCCTCGGCCAGGTTCGATTCCCACCTCTGTGTGCATTTTTACATGTTCTCCCCATGCTTAGTGGGTTTACTCTTGGTACTCCGTTTTTTTCCAACATTCCAAGGACATGCAGATTAGGCTGATTGGCTTTCCCAAAGTGCCTGTAGTGTATGAATGAGCATGTGAGTATACTGTATGTGTGTGCCCTGTGATGGATTGGCACCCTGTCCAGGGTATACTCCGCCTCATATGCCCCTATGTAAGTCTCCTGATATACGGAGGCTTCAGGCCCCTGTGACCCTGTATACAGGATTAAGCGGTATAGACGATGAGTGAGTGAGTGAAAATAGTGCATTTTCTGCAGAGGCTGATTTAATTTCATAGGAGTCCCGGCTGAACATTTTGATATAAGCGAGATTTAGCTGCCTAGTGCAAAACTGAAAAGTGCAATAATGAGGACACCCTATACTAATTATTATTGTAAACTGAATGTTAAAAATGAAGTCTGGTGGTTTATTTGCAAAATAAATGAATAAATAAATAAATAAATAAATAAATCCAAGTGATCTTAACCTGGCTGTGAAATAATGGAAAAAACATTGATGATATTCTGTATAAAATGGCACATCCAGGACCTGGTTCACATATAATAGCCACAAATCAGTTATTTGTTCTTGTTTGAATTGAATAAATACCATGCTTATCTTGAAATGGGGTGACAAATAATCCACATCCACAAAATTAGGTTGTGAGAAATTGGACAAGGCTTTGAAACCATTGTTTCAGGAAAACCAATCTTGCTTTGTGACTGCTCTAAAACAGAATCTTGATGGGTGGTAATGTTAGTGCAGTTTGAATGCAGTTCGCTTTGATAACCAAAGTGGGTTTGAAAACCCCACAGCGACAAAACAGTTTTAATGTCACGCCCCATTACGCAACTTCAACCATTTTTGTGCAGATGCATTCACATTTGACCATAAAAATAGTAATAAAATTGTCCTACACCCAAAAACATTAGTAACATGCAGAAATATATACAGTAGTCTTATGGCTGACAGAACAAACAAAAAGAAGCAACAATGAAAACTTTTATCTTTAAACCTTAAAAAAAAAAAAAAACATAATACTCACAGCAATGTGTTGATAGGAGTTGTTCATCATGGCAATCAGCATGTTGAGAAGCACAACCAGAGAAATAATGTTATAGGTTCCAAACATGGTGGCTCCAACAAACTCTGTAAACTGATGTTCTGGGTCAACGTTGGTCACATATAGACTGATGAGGCCAAATATGGACCAAAACAAAGACTGGAGGGTTTCAAATAACCTAGAATCATAGAACCAAAGAGGTTAAATGAAATATATACTGCTTTCCAAGACCAGAAACAAGACCAGATTTAAACTATTCATTAAACTCTCCATTCACTCACGTTGAGAATGCGTTATTCTGATGCACACAGCGAATACCCTTGCAGTTCCCTGTCTTGTTTGAAGCTTCAGTCTCATAGTAAAAATAAAGTTGGTTTAGGCCATTCGCGAAGGCCAGAAGCACCAGGCAGTAGATAAAGAGGAATTTAAGGATGTCCAGTAGCATGCGGCCCAGAGAGATTTGAAGAGGTCCCAGGTGGGAGTTAGCTGTAAATAGTGAGATCAAGCGCAGAGAACTGAAGATGTTGGCAATAGCAAATAGTGCCTCTGCTACCAGAGTAGGATGCCACATCTCCCAATCCTTTCTGGGTTTCTCTCCACTGTACTGGAGAGAAAAGGAAGACTAACAATGATCTAACAGTGGACTTTAAAAAGAACATTAGGAATCAAACAATTTTCTATAATTTATTATCTTACCTTGGTGTAAGCTACAATCTTTAGAGAGATAGTGGCGAGATAGAGAGAATTCATGACAAAATCCATGAGGTTCCACCAATCATGAACATAATCTTGAAAGCCTCCATCCCACATCTGTTTAATCTCTGCCCAGATAAAGCCTACAAACAATGAGGTTAAAAATTCATATCGATTTTGCAGCTCACAACACATCACAATGTTTCTAACATATCCTCTCCATTTCTTCCCACTTATGTTAACAGCTTTGCCAATCATGCCTCTCTGTGTCAGTAGTCTGTATTCTGTTTTGTTTTCTCTTGATATATTTAACTAAAGTACTTGTTATGAGTTTACCGAGCACCCAAGGCAGTATCATCCATTCCACAGTGGTGGGAGCTGGACCTTGCCGATCCGACTCGGTGGTGACCACATGCTGGGAGGCCAGAAGAAGGAGGAAGAGGAAGGTCAGGTAAGAGGCAGTGTGGCAGATGAATTTGATGAAGGGTTTGCGGATAAAAAGGCCATAGTGACTCTTGGGGGCTATCAAATAGAAGATGGAGAACAGCGGGAACAGGAGGCCAATGAAAATGCATGTGACGAACTTGCCGGCCCAGTGGCGCCTCCTCCAGCCCGGAAACTCATCATACCAGCGGGATGCTAGGAGCTGCTGACAGTTTGGCTGGGCTACAAACTAAGAGCAATCACAGGAGACAATTAGATACTGCTTTTTTGGGGGGTGGGGTTTAACATCATTAGTCAAGCTAAACGAATGTGTGTGTGTGTGTGTGTGTGTGTGTGTGTGTGTGTGTGTGTGTGTGTACACAAAACAGATAAATGGAACATGTTTCTAAATCAGTATTCACAACATTGTATCAATTACAAGGCTTGGCCATAAAAAAGAAAAGTCACCATTTAGAAGGATCAAATTATTGGGTGGAATCAAGCAAAGAAAACAACATGCGACAGTAAAAATTATAGCTCTGTTTAATAGTGAAAGTAAGAGCATTTCCATAAACACAATGTTTTGAGAACTAATTGGGACTAAATAGTTGTGTGGTGTCAGTGAAGCTAATCAAAAACAGCTTGAATTTGCTAGAGAGCAAAAAGATTGGTACTTTTTTTGCTAGAGAGCAAAAAGACTTTGACTTTGAAAATGGTTATGTGGTCTGATGAGCCGAGACCGACCCTTTTCCAGAGTGACGGGTGCATCAGGTATCCTGCATAGTGGCTACTTTACAAGCCTGTGGGGGGACTGTTATGATCTGGAGTGTTTTAGTTGGTCAAGTCTAGGCTCAGCTACATTATGTGGCACGAAAATGAAGTCAGCTGATGATCCAAATGTACTGAATGACCAGATTATCACATCACGTTTTTTTTTTTTTCTTTTCCTGAAGGCACAGGCATATTCCAGAACTGAAATTGTGAAAGAGTGGGAGCATGAGGAATCATTTTCACACATGAATTGGCACCATATTGTGTGCTGTAATCAAAGCTGGTGTTTGAATGAAATCTTAGATTGTGTGACTTTTTGTTTACGCTGTATGGCCAGGCAGTGTATTTTACTGAACCAAAGTGGGAATCATTGAGGAACACTTTTGAACAATCTATATTCTTTTGAAAAGATAGAAAATCAAAACACATTGCAAAGATTATTTTGCAATCTTATTTCTTTGCGATGATTGAAAAAAAATACTAGTTTATCACTTTTATCCTCAGAAATTCGATATTTGGAACATTATACTTGTAGTTTGTGCCAGTGATAAAAGCAAAGCCACATTTAAGAAAACTCATACAATACGGATGATCAAAAACAAAAGGCCAAAAAGCAAACTCACTATAAGTGATTCCAGGTTGGTCAGTCTGTTTTTAATAAGATAGCATGAAAATCAAATTGCTGGTCAGCTTTGCATGGCACATGTGGCAGACTGTCATGTGCTGCTCAAACAGTGCACTTGGATAAACAGGTGTGAATAGGTGTGTAAATAGGACTATGCTAAATTAGAAAAGTAAAAAATACACAGAAGATCCTCAATCAACTAAAACAAACACTATGAAAGCATCTTATATTGACAAATTTCATTTTGGCTGTTTGTTAAAGCTTTGTGCCATATGAAATCTGAGTTGTGAATGATGTAATGGAATTAATAAGCTGTGCTACGATAGTCAGCTTCTGCCAGGGTTGAGGAGATTTAGGAACAGTACTGTTTAATGTTACTATACGACAAGAATAACATCTGTGACAGACTGCCTCAAGCAAAACCTAAACACTCACATACATATTGGTTTTATTATAACATCATTCCACCAGTGAATTTGTTTCTTTCTTTAGGACATATTCCAGGACTCAATCCCTAGATTTGTACATTTTTGTGTTTATCTTTGACCTAACCCTTACTTTGACCCTAGTGACGATAGGGAAACATTACTATTTAACGCAAATAAAAAACTTTTTTTACATGGTTTTTAGGCCAGTCAGCAAAGGCTTTCTGTTCTCTCTCTCTCTCTCTCTCTCTCACACACACACACACACACACACACACACACACACACACAGTGTGGGTGGTAGTTATTAAAATAGAACACCCTTGAAGGCAGACCACACAAGTGTTAGGTAAGCAAAAAAATAGATATATTTAAATCAAATAAAACGGTTGCATATTACATGCTTGCAATAACTTTATCAAGTCTGCAACCCAATGGCAGAACCATATGCAGTATTATGTTCTTCTTTTGTTATTTTCATCCATTCTTGTACCACCGCTTCCCTCAGCTGTTGTTTGTTTCAGGAGGTTTCTCACTTAAGGCCTCCAATTTTTCCTTGATTTTTCCTTTTCATTTGTTGTGTTGTTTGTTTTGGGTCATTATTATTATTATTATTATTATTTCATGAAACTGTGTGTATCTATTTGTTTCTTATCCAAGTGAGGATGGGTTCCATGTTAAGTCTGGTTCCTCACAAGGTTTCTTCTTATTGTTATCTCAGGAAGTTTCTCCTTGCCACTGTCGCCTTTGCTTCCTCATCAGAGACAAACTGATAATTATAATTTATACATACAGTGGAACCTTGGATTGCAAATAACTCGGTCTGCGAGCGTTTTGTGGGTCGAGTCAATTTTTAAAAATAAAATTGAACTTGATAAACGAGTGAGGGCTTGATATACAGCAAGCATCACGTGATCACAACTGAGCCAATGGTCTTCTCTTTCGTATGCTGTGGGATTGTGGGTAACATCTGGGCTCGTGTGTACTGTTTACTATAACATTGTGACCACGTGTATGCGTGCACGTGAAGCAAATGTCATAAGAGAGGTTCCTTGTTAAAGATCCAGTTTCTCTGACTCTCTGTCAGAAAGCAGTGATTCCGTTAGTGTCTGTGAGCATGCAAGTGTCATTACAGATGTTCCTTGTTACAGAAGTTTCCCTACAGAACAACTACAGTAGCTAGCATTTGTGTTTTAAAATAACAATTGAATGTTGTTGTTAATTAATTACCTAATTTCATATGTGTGGAACTATTTCATAGTTTTAAATCCCCAGTATTGTTCTATAAGGTAGGAAATAAGTAACTAAACAAAAACATTGAATTAGAAGGTGAAGGAACTGTTTATCTTTTGCATCTTTTGCACATGTACTGTATGTGTGTGTCTGTTTGTGTGTGTGTCTGTTTGTTTGGCTACAACATACAAATAGGCATACCCATTCAACTTCTCATTCATGCAGTTATCCAATCAGCCACACATGTGGCAGCTAAACAATGCATGCGAATACAGATCTTCTTCTTTGTCTTTTGGCTGTTCCCTTTCAGGGTTCGCCACAGCGAATCATCTGCCTCCATCTAACCCTATCCTCTGCATCCTGTCACACACCAACAAACTTCATGTCCTCTCGAGCCTCCGATTGGCGCAGTGGTAAAGTGCTCGCCCTATCATCCGGAGATTGCGAGTTTGATCCCCGGGTGATGCTGTATCCTCTCGCAGCCGGAGGTCTAGAGAGAGCTGATTGGCCGAGCTCTCTCAGAGGTGGGATGAGAAGTATTTAGTGCTCCCACATTGATCACGGCTCTACAGCCAACCAGGGGCGTCTGAGAGCTCACGCAAGCGGAAGAAGCGGATAGCTATGTCCTCTGAGTGTGTTACGCCGCTCCCAATGGTGCGTGAGCGAACAGTTTGAAAAAAAGCGGTCAGTGACATCACGTGGTTTACTTAAAATCCTGCACCTTCTTTACTTCTGCTCCCTGTAGCCCAACCGTTCCACTTGGGTCACTCTCATTCACATACATGTATTTCGTCTTGCTGCGGCTAACCTTCATTCCTCTACTTTCCAGAGCATACCTCCACCTCTCCAAATTTTCCTCCACCTGTT
>JAQMYL010000009.1:11624559-11639573 GCA_030014365.1 Clarias pachynema | reverse complement strand
TCGATTACACCATTTTTGTGATCGTTGAGACCCGAAATCAGAATCGAAATCGAAATTCAATTAATTGCACAGCCCTACCCAACCCTACTCACCACCAGGGTTATTTTACACACCACCATTCTGTGTTGTCTGACTTCACACTCCCCTACCAACACTTTGCTGTCACTGATCTCTTTCAGATTACAACGTCGACACAAGATGTAGTCCACCTGAGTGCTTCAGCCTCCGCACTTATATGCCTCTTTTTAATGCATGCAAATACAGATCAGGAGTTTAATGTTGTATAGCACTTATAACAATGGTCATTGTCGCAAAGCAGCTTTTCAGAATCAAAAGAAAATTAGAGAAATGAGTCAGACATCAGTGATCAATTATATCTGACATAATAAATCAGACTAGAAAAACTTTTCACTTTGTCTTGGGTACAAGTTGGGTGGGATTGTGTATTTCATATACTGTGTTCACCCAAAATCATATGATGAATGTCTTCCTGAATAGATTAGATTAATTTCTCTGTAAATTGGCAGAATTCATTCTGCTACTCCCAACACAATGTCCTTTGACAAGCTTGCATGTTTTGAATCATGACCACATCATTTGTTCTTCTCCCTTTGCCCTTTTCATCACTTTTAATTTTGATTTTAATCTTGGTTCCATACCTGTGGCTCATCTCTGAATTATTTAGTAAATTCCACTCTGATTCTTACTGCTGCTGAGTGGTTTGCAGCTTGTGGTACAGCTTATATAGTTCTGCACTGAAAGTCTTCTTTAAACAGTGGATTGTGTTACCTTGACCTTACCTTAATGTGGCGGTTGTTCATGATGTCACTGACTGTTCTGTTGGGATTTTCTTCACCGCTCTCTAAATGCTTCCGTCATTAACGGCTGCTGTTTTACTTGGCAGACGCGGTCAATATCTGGTTGTTTCATACGCTGCCTGGTTTCTTTCTTTTTGTGACACATTGTTGTTTCTTTTCACACTATAGTGTCAGCTGTGCCCATTGCTTCTGCAATGGCTCTGATTGATTTTCACAACTTGCTTTTCTTCCGCAGAAGCTCTCTAACGCAGTCAACAAATTCATTACAGGAAAAATCGAAAACTTGAATAAAGTTCATTCAAAAGCATTAATTCACGGTCCGGGTTTCATTCCCAGCCAGTTTCGATTCCTGCCTCTGTTGCACATGGAGTTTGCATGTTCTCCCCGTGCTTGGTGTGTTTCCTCACAAAGGCAAGCAGATTGGGCTGACTGGCGTTCCCAAAGTCTTTGTAGTGTGTGAATAAGCATGTGAGTGCATTTATGTGCGAGTATGCCCTATGATAAATTGGCACCCTGTCCAGGGTGTACCCCGTCTCATGCCCTAAGTCTTCTGGGACGGGCTCCCAGTCCTCGTGACCCTGTATGTAGGATACAGCGGTATAGATGATAAGGAATGAGACTAATAATAATCGAAGCTCACAAAAGCTTTGTTTGTAAAAATGCCCCCACCCACATTCCATTCACAACCAATGCATCTTGTTGTACAATGAACAATAATGTTTCATGCCATTAAAAAGATGGAGTAACATAAAGACATAATTGATACACAGGAATCGGTTGATGTCTGTTAGCACTGGTGGGTTTAAGAGAGGACTTTAATGCAAGCTGTGCTGTCTGCTGAAGAGTTTGAGTTTAGTGAACAGACAGCGCAATATTGCAGTGAGATATCTGATCATTTGATTTGCTAAAGTATTGAATAACACTAAGAAATGTTTATAACATAGGCACTTTGGTAAACATTTCATTGCTGTATTTTAATGAAATTTTAGTCAAAACCAGGCTTCATGTTGAGTCTTAACGCAATTGCCGTTGGCATATACATGCAAACACACACACACACACACACACACACACACACACACACACACACACACAAACACAGATGCACAGAGAGAAAGAGAGAAAGCATTCGTAAATTGTGTCAATGAAGATGATAATCTCCAGTTCAACTTGTCTCAGGTGGGCCTTGAGCCGCTAGCATTTGCTTTCCGATGGCTGCCAGAACAAGTAAATATTTATGCTTATTCTAAGGGGTCTTTGATAAGAATCTCCAGTAATCGTTGTTCCCATGGTAACAGAGCTTGTGTGCTGATCCTGGGACAGCTTCATTGTTCTGCCGCATCTGATATTAGCAGCTCAGCGTGTTGTGATAGGGCTCTAAGTTAAACTAGTCTTATAAGCCTAAGTAAAATGGATTGTGTGTGTGTACGTGTGTGTTTTAAGCATAAGTGTTGTTTGAAACAGTTTAGTAGACTGAGCAAATACAGCAATAGTTTCATCCCATATTGTAGCCTGTAGGTATTTTTCTTAAAATATTTTGATTTGGTACCCCTTTCTCTTAATTCTGTTTAAAGTTATTACAAAATGTCTACAGTATAATTGAGTTAAATCCTAAGGTTGCAGTGTGATTCTTGTGCACAAGGGGGTGATAAAGATTCATGCAAAATAATAGTATTGACTTCTGTTTGACAAACAACATTAGAGAGCTACAGAAGACCTTCAGTCGAATACAATGTTGCCTAATAGTTCTATTATTCTAAATGTTATCCAACACGGTTGAGATGTACAGTATGTGCTGAAAGAATGGTGTAACAAAGAAATATGAAGCAAAAGAATTTAGCAGTGTGTATTAGGCTTTGGTTTCAGCTTACTGTGGATGGGAATCCAAGAACTAAGCTGCAACCTTGAACTAAGCTGAGAAGCTAAGACATTCTGTTCTACTCAACAGTACATGTCTTATCTTGTCCAATTATATTGAATTTATAGCAATTGGACCATGCGTTACAGTGATTATATTTGGTAAAGGGATTCTTAGGCATGATGGGAACCAGAGTGCCTAAACCCACTTGAATATGATTAAAGTATGTCCTTGAGTGGTCAAATTGCTATAAAATGAGAAAGTCAGTAAGTCAGTAGAGTCAGTAAGACATTGCAGAGGAGTGGACAGAACAGGAGGGCTAAATTATTACGTTGAGTTCTTTGGATGAGGCTCAGTCAATCAAATATATTCTAAAATGGATGTTGTCTTCATTTTATTTAAAAGCAGGAGAGAGACTAAAAATTATTATTATTATTTTTATTAAAAATGGACTTTTTTCATGTACATCTAATAGACTCAACTGCTAACTAGAATGTACCATATCCTACAGGTTTAGCAAATGTTTGCAAAGTTATCTCACCTCCTTCTGATGGTACTTGATGGCCAGTTTGAGTCTAGCCAGATCATTACTGTTGGCCTCATCCTCCAGTGGATTGATGTCATCTCTGTAATTAAGGATGAGCTCCAGCTCTCGGGAACTGCGTGTCTGGTCTAGCAGGTCCTTGGCAAACTGTTTGCACTGGCGTGACAACTCCTCGTACTCAGCCTTGAACTCGTTCTCCACCTTGCTGAGTTCCTGCAGCTCCCAGCTGAGACGGAAAGCCGTGAGGAAGGGATCCTCACTGGACAAGGCGATCAGCGAAGGGCTAGAGAGCGCACGGTAGATGTTGAGACGAGAGCGTGAGTGCCGCAGGCTGTCCACGTCTGATCCGGATACGCACTCCACACAGTTGCAGCGCACCTCGTGTGGCTGCGGTACTGAGACTCCCTTTTGCACCAGAAGCTTGATGATCTCATAATTGTTTGTGTGAGCGGCCAAAATAATCGGAGTTATGTCAGGAGTGAAGTCAGAAAACTGTTTGTCCAGCAGAATAGGAGGCACCTGAGAGGATAATTGCAACAGCGTAGTCAAAAACTCATTGATAATTGTGACAGAAGAACAATTCTTAAACTGACGTTTCCCACACTAAACAAAAATTTCTGGTTTTGTGGTATAATATTAAAGCAAAAGTATTAAAATAACTGTTCTATAGAAATAGTCTGAAAAAAGACATATTAATTAGATGGCACAAGTTTTAATACCACCACACTCAATTTATTGCAATAAATAAGAGCTACTATGCAACACGTGTCTCACAATAGTAATTACACTACTATTATATATAATGTTATAACAATAATATTACAAAATGATGAAACTGTGTTATGGAATTGAATCTGTTCACCAAACATCACCTTCAATATTAAGAAGTGAAAGCACATCACATCATCGGTGAGAAACCCTGCTGTGTTTAATTGCCTGAGATTTTACATCCGGAGGTGCCAGAAACGGATTGCATGTGTGAAGCTGGGGTGTCAGGCTGTTTGTCAGAGCTATTTCAGTATTTACCCAGCCAAGCCATCTTTAATCAGACAACAAGACAACCTAAATCTAGCAGTGTAGCATTCCTCAGATTTATTGCAGAGCTGGAGGAGGCCACAAACAAAATTAGTGGAATGGACGACTTTCTTTAACAGGTAATGTGTATTTCAGTGTCACTGGACTCATGATTCATGTTCTCTCTACAAATACATGGCAAATGGGTTTACTGATGAAATATATAGTCCTAGTCAGCTCAGAAGAAGTGGAGCAAACAATATGTTCACCTCCAGCCACGGGAAGGTAGATTTGATGCATTTGCTGGCAGGCAGTTTCTTAATATAACAAATATGTTTTGCACTGCAATGACAGTGGATAGCAAGGTTATCAATTTAGAGAACCTTTCATGGCCAATGGCCTTATTGTTTATTGAATAAACTATTTAGGTAAAGGGCTAGCAGTGCCTAAATGTCAGTTGAGAGAAGAAACAAAACATTTCTCTTCTTTTACAATCTTTATCTCTTTGATTTGTCTGCTTTCAAGCTCCACAATCCTTAGGCTGGGTACAGCTGAAGCAAATTAGACACTTTGTCTTTTAACACTCAAATTTACACTTTGTTCCTTTCAGGATACACAAGGAAAACTTTGCGTAGGTGTTAATTTGGAACACTATGTGCATTTGAGAAAGAAAAAGAGAATCTTCAAACTGGAAGGAAAGAACAGAATGTTCCCTGATAATGAAGCTGCCACTCAGGACACATTGCATACTTTAATGGATCTCCTTTAGAAAAGACAATTTTGTCATGAACTGTGCTTCCTACCTGCATGCCCCCACTGGGCTTCTTGTGGTTGAGCAGTAGCTCCACAGCACCCACCACCTCTTTGCGTATGGCATGAAGCAGCGCGTCACCCACATATACGTTAAAACTGAGCAAGAGTTCGATGATCTCCAGGTTCTCATTCTCAATGGCAATAAGTAGGGCTGTGCGGCCAAGTGGGTCAATGCAGTTGATGTTGATTTTGAAGTAAATCTCAGCCTCTTCCAGGCCTTGCTTCACACTGGCATAGTCACCCTTTTCAACGGCATTCAGGTAGGCCTTCTCCAGGGGAGACAGCTCAGATTCAGCCCTCACAATCCGCAGAGGAATGCGGTCTCGGTATGAGGAGATCTCAGTACGACGATAATACAGCTGGGACATCGCTGCTAGGCCATGTTACACCAAAGCTGCACATAGAGGAGCGAGTTGAAAAGGTTTTGAGAGGTTCAGAGAGAAAAAAAGAAGAAGAAACGAGGGATATTAAACCTTACAAGCCATACAATTACATGCAATTTACCCAGTCAATCTGCATTGTTTTGTCTAATTATGCTGTCTAGTATACCCTGATTCTGGTGCTTTTGTCTGTGTAGTGTGCAGTCTGTACTGTGTTTTTATTGTATTGCACTCCACTTATCACTCTGCCAAAGCTTTAGTTTCAAACATGACTCATTACATTTGTTCCACTGTTGATCTTTGGCTTAACAATTCCATCCTAAAGTAGAAGTGTACAGTACATGCAGGATACGACACTAAAAATTGACTTGATTTGAGAAACAGATGTAGGAGGACATCTTAATGGATTCTGGGCATTGAGGGTTGGGACAGTACATTAATGACAAAACAGCTTTGAGTGCTGTCATTAGCACTACACATGAACCCATTATGGTTCACTCTCAAGCTTCTTCATCTAATTCTGAAAAGAAGCACTTTTAAGTTTTGTGGCTTTGGTGTTGTATTGTTATTGCTGTTGTTATTGTTGTTGTTGGTCATGTATTATGGTGGAAATGCTTTAGTCATTTAGTGTTACTAGTTACTTTGTGCAATAATACACACATGGGTTATTAAGTTACTAACTTCTTTTGCTAAATATACTACAATTCATAATTTAATTAGGCATCTAAATTAAAAAATATATTATAAAATTTATTGTAAAGTTGTTTTTACTTACTGTGTGATTTTATTTTTTGCCATCTTCTTATTTAGCACATTTCTTATTTAGCATATTTATTTATTTTTCATTTTACATTTCTTATATTCCACTTTCCTCACTGCTTACTGGAGAGGTCTGGTTGAAGAAGTGGTTGTAGCACTTTTCCATTTCATACTCAATTGCACAAGTCTGATACATCTACAGTTATGAACCTAATGATGTTTGGCCATGAATGGTTTGTGTGCATTTACGAAATACATAATGCTTGACAGATATTTTCAGACTTGTAAAGCTAGGTCTTTATAAGAAGAATTATTGAAGATGTACTGTGAAATAACTGACATGATTGATCAAATTATATATCTGCAATCACTTGCAAGATGACACTAATTTAAAAGACTAAACTCTGAAGGTGTGTAAACTAGCAACAAATGCAGAAGGGATACTTCTCCCACTGATGCTTCTATGCCCTCACATCAATTTTGCTCAGTAGCCTAGTTCATTTTTGTATTTATATTCATATTTATTGGAACAAAATCATACTACATGATGATGTAGCAACCCTATTTTAAAAACTGACACACACACACATATATATATATAGGCAAATTAAAGGAAAGGATAACCACCAACATCTCCAATGTGCACTTGCATCGATTCGACAAGTCTCTGAGACTTGCTTAATGTGGTTTTTGATGGTGGTGGTGGTGGAGTCTAACAGTATAACATCACACACCATGGTATGGGACAGACTAATCTGACATTAGTCCCTGACCTCACTAATGCTCTTGTGGTTGAATGGTCAAATCCCCACAGGCATGTTCCAACATCCAGTTGAAAGCCTCTTTAGAAGAGTGCAGCTATTATACCGTAACAGCACTGAAAAAAAAAAAGTTTTTTTTTTTTTGTCTGTTCAAATACACACGAGATTATAATTGGTCAGTATGTATGTTCACATACTTTGGACCATATAGTGTAAGTTTAACAACAACAACAACAAAAAATAACGTTTCTCAGTTGGGATTACATTCAGTATCCGATAACATTTGAGTGGTGTATATCATGTTGCTGTTACACATAATGTCTTGCTAAACACGCTGTAATTGATGGGAAAGGAATTGAATGCATCCTGTATTACCAGATGCAAATGGTAATACTTAAGGAGAGAGGAAATGAGAACTTTTACTTGAGGAAATTGGAAATAGCTGAAAGGTTCAACCTGCTAAAATAAAATACTAAATAAATGAATAAATAGACAAAAAAAAAAAAAAAAACTAAAACAGCAAGTAAATGATAAGTTAAGGAATAAAGTTGCTTTAAAGATTCTTAAGGTCACACCATAATTTATGATAGCAGTCGAATATAATTGTCAAAGAACCTATTAGTGAACCAGAACAAAACTGATGACCCAGATATTTTGTGTAATAGCTACTGAAGATGATATTCTCTTAGTATCTCGAGAAGACTGCAGATATGTCCATGCTGCGTGCATGAAATGCGATTCCCTAATAAGAAAGCACAGCAGCAGATCACCTCGCACCTGGTGTACAGTGGAGTCAGCAGATAACATCAACAATAACAGGGACCATACAGTACGCTTTCAGAAACTATTCCAGAGTTGATCTACAGATCTGCAGGTGGGAGAACGGTATTCTTTGTAATCAGGTTTGTATTTTAAGCCAGTTTCCGTACGCTTTTTCTCTCGGAAGTGAGGGAGAGAGAGAGAGAGAGAGAGAGACGCCGGGTTTAGTAACGAGACACGAGCACATCTCCGCGCGCACCGCACTGCGCTTTAGCCCACTCTACACTCGGCGTGTGTTTACACGGTTCCGTGAAGCACGTCGAAAACTGCAAAAGACTTTGTAACATCACTTTCATTCATGGTGAAATACGCGACTTGGTGTGAGGTAACATTTGTTTCCTAAAAATAAAAAAAAAATAAAACATTTAAAAGAAAGAAAACGGAGACGTTAACGCGGAAGCTCACCTGTAGGTTTGAAGTCGTTGCGAAAAAATTCCGGTACATATGAACTCATCCAGGGAAGACGCACAACAGGTGTTCATAAGTGACGATTCGATGAGAAACCGCTCGTTTCAGCTGGCAAAAAAAGAAGAAATGTGAAGAAAGCCAGGCACTTTCCAGTCTTATGAAAAGAAAAGAAAAACCCGAGCGCTGATGTGCACTGCTGTCACACCGTTCTCTCTCTCTCTCTCTCTCACCCAGCGTGATTACTGCGCGCCAGTCCCGGCATCCTCTCATCTCAGTCAGTGCGAAATGTATGTTAGGATTCGCAGTTCCGAGAGATCCGAACAGTCTCACTGGTGTGTACGCGTAAACTTCTGTTCGGGTCCAGGTTAGAGCGTCTCTTCCTAGCCTGGAGTGAGACGCAGAGATCTGATGAGTCTCTCTCTCTCTCTCTCTCTTATATCCCAATGCTAGAGCTGGGTGTCAGGTTTTAACACTAGCCTGAGCCATCTTTCAAAATAATTAATGTGGGTTCAGTGCAGGAAATCCCATTCTGTCAGGTTATCATTGCAGTACTAAAGACTGGGCCTCCAGCATCTTCTCTCCAAGGCATGTCTTGATCAAGCGCGCACAGCTCAAACCGTGCTCACTCCCACACTCAGAGGAACAGCAGTGCATCTGTGACCTGGTTTTCTCTGATTTACAATCGAGACTACAGCAGTCTCTCCATTTCCCAATTTCATGCCATAGCAGTGGGGTCTAAAATGATAGAACGGGCAAATTAAAGCAACTAGCAGCCAAGGCACAGTTTCTGATATTTTTCAAGGAAACATGTTTGCTGCCAGTGATAGCAGTTAATCTGTTGCTTTCATTGTCTTCCTACCATGGTATAGATATTTTGTGAAGAGCGAGGCAGACCTTGTTTTCATCCAACGGCAAAGCTATGACAATAAACGTTCTGGCATTTTCAGGTCAAATCAGCAGGGTAAGGGCCACACTCAAGGCTGAAAATGGGCACATCTTCATGTTCACACAATACAAAAAAAAAAGTGGTAAGACAATTTTATTGCCCTTACAAATAATGGTCATGTGTAGTCAATGCAAATAAAGAGTAAATGATTAAGAAGCCTCAAGGGGCATGCAGGGAAAGCAAGTAGTGTCAATTACATCATGTACTCAAAAGCCCTCCATTAGCCCAATGCAATAACTCCATTTATTACAGTATAATGGAATAACAATGAAGGAAGTGAAGCAGGAAATCCTAGAAAGGCCCTTTAGGACAACTATAGCAAAAGCCATTAATTTTTTATGTTTTTTTATTTATTTATTTTTATTCTCAGTTTATATTGCATCATCATTTGTAGTAAAAATGTGTCTAAAATGTTTCAGAAATGAAATGTTTTAGTTATGTTTCTGCACCCTCTGAAGATTTAGTATTTTCATCTTTACCAGGATGATACAATCTCTCTTGGTGCTTTCATACAACCACCATGTGGCAGCTGCAAGAATGATCTGATGTGTTGGTGCCAAAAATGGACAAGGATATAAATGCATGCATACATGACTACACACCCACACATATGCACGTGCATGCACGCATGCACACACATACACCGCCCACCAGAAAAATTACCTAATTACATATACATACTCTAACTCATACCAGTGATTTCTCCATATACTGTAATCCTGCATTAAATTATTCTAAAATGAACAAAAATGTTAGTGTTGGTCTGCTAGGCAAATCACAGTAGATTACAGAAGGGTGGCATTTGGGATTTGTGCATGCATGAAGTAAAGCGAGCAGTGAAAAGGTTCCCTAAGGCCACCATGTCTACTAAATCCCCATTACTATCAGCAACACAGAGAGTCAAGGTAATTAAAATTGATCAGCTCTTATCCTTGGGAAAAGCATCTGTCTGAATTCTGTGCACTGTAGTGAGTAGCAATTGAATATGAATTTCGATATTAGTAAAGGGAAACTCAATTAATTAAGAAGCTGAAAACTTTACATGGATAAAACTGAATAGATTTGTATTGTAAAACAGTTTAGATATTTAATCTCAGACATTCAGTGATTTTGGTTCTACACTGAACAGTGAATTTATATACAGTATCAGGTTAAAGAGAGACAGGCAAGAAAATATCCTCTGCACACACTTACTAGACCACACTAGGTAACCCATTGTAAATAATAATCAAGTTGCAGTTTGGTAAAATAGTCTATTATAGAATTATGTAAATAATTGTCAAACATTTGGACATGTGCAGAGGAGGGATGAGATGTGTATCAGGAGGAGAATGTTGGAGATGGAGCTGCCAGGCAAGAGGAAAAGAGGAAGGCCCAAGAGGAGGTTTATGGATGTGCTGAGGGAGGACATGCAGAAGGTTGGAATGACAAGGCAAGATGTGGAAGACAGAGATAGATGGAGACAAATGTTCCACTGTGGTGACCCCTAATGGGAGCAGCCGAAAGAAGAAGAGGAAGAATTGTCATTCCCATGGACCTACAGATAACACTGTTCATATGAAAAATGGATAAAGTCTTGCAACTTATCCTGCCATTGTACTGTACCAGATCAAATCATAAAGAAATCAGGCAAATGAAGTCGACACCTGTACATTATATCCATATGTGCATATTTCCACAATGCTGGAAGCACATACTGTAAATGTCTAGAGTGTTTTTAAAAGATTCAGTATCAATACAGTTAAACCTTGGATTGCGAGCATAATTCATTCCGGAAATGTGCTTGAATATCAAAGCATCCGTATATCAAAGACTGATGATTTGTTCCACAACGCAAAAATATTCATAGAAAAATAATTAAGACAAAATATAAAGTAAAGTTTACCGACAAACTCTCATTCACACACATACATGCGTGTGCACACGTATACACACACAGACATATGGTCACACACACAAGCTTGCCGACAGAGCCAGAGAGAGGTGAGGAGGAGGAAGGGGGCAACTGTGTAGGAAGTCTTTCACACACGCGCACACACACACCAGTTTACCGATAGACACTCTCACTCACACAAACGCAAAATAAAAAATGCTTTACACGCACACATGTAATCACAATGTTACAGTAAACAGTATACACGTGCACTGATGCTGAGTATATGAGTAACACATGTGCACTAAGACCGAGCATGGGAGATGATTACCCTGCTCGTATTTCAAGACCTCGCTCGTTTACAGAGTTAACTACAAAACAATCGCAGACCAAGTAGCTTGCAATCCAAAGTTCCACTGTACGTCTATTAACTCGAATTAGGGAAACCAAACAGGCTCCAGCTTGCCAATGCCCCTGATGTCAATAAAGCACTCATGGCTAATTAGGCAACTCTCCAGAAGCATGCTTCAAAATCTAGGGCAAAACCTTCCCAAAAGAATCTAAGCAGTTATAAGAGCAAAGGGGGGACAAACTCCATTAGAATAACTATGGTTATGGAATGAGCATTTTGAGAAGCACAGGTGTGATGGCCAGATGTCTACACACTGTCTATCCAAAAAATAGATCACAGACTGACAGTTAGTTCAACCTCCTTTAGCTTTGATTACGACTTGCAATGTGGTGGGTAATTCATGTGTGAAAATGATTCCTCATGCTCCCAAAATCACTTTTTCACAATTTGAGTGGAATATACCCATGCTGGAAGAAAAAATATATATATAACATAGCCTGGTCATTCAGTACATTCCTGTCTCATCAAGGCCGAGGTCTCATGGCATTGTGCATGCAGAAATGCTCGTACGTTCACTATTAAACATAACTGTAATTATACTGCAACTTCAACAAGCATTTCCAATCAAGGGCATAACGTTGGCTTTAACATTTGGGTACAAATTGTTGACTGGTCTTTTACACTTTCTCTTGTCATTGTGTATGTGCCTGATATTGCTTGCACATGCAATTATTGATGCATGGGTTGGATGAAACAAGGTTATATATTCATTATAACTATTAGTAATTTTAATTAATCATTATAATATGTGGGGTGTGGAACTGGCTGTTTTTGGGGTGTATTTGGGGTTACCAACCCCCATTCCACCCGTAAATTATACATATGCCTCCAATTACGATTATTCATTTTGTTCTTCTGCAAAGTTGCCGGTTTAGCACTGTATTTCCAGGTTTTTAATAATGCATTCTTATCTCAATTCCAATAGTTTAAATGTTTTCTTTGCTTTATGCATTCCAATAATCTGATTCTACTGACTCAGCTTGGCCAGACAGTGTACTTTATATAAAATAATTTCATTAATATGTTTATTATGCCTTCAGTGCCTGCTTTTAACATTGGATAGCACTTAGGGATCATGTTGTTATGTGGGAGGGTTTTTTTTTTTTTCTTTTCTTTTTTTTTCCACATTTATTATGTTTCTCATGTTCTTTTTCCTGTGTTAGGTTTGAATGTTAAAATGTAAGTTTTATTTGCTCATGTTCAAAAAAAGTGTAATTACAAATGACTGTCTGTTAAAATTCCAAATAATAAAAAATATTTAAAGAATAAAATAATTTCATGCAAACAATTGGCAAAGCTATGACAATAAACAAGTACAAGTAAAACTAATTGAACATCAAATAACCTGTCTAAAATGCAATTCTTTTAGCAGATAGTTCCAATGGTGCTTTTACTGTAAGTTTAATCGACCTAGTCGAGTAGTTTTTAAACTTCAATGCATTTTTATGGCATAAAATACAACCTCAGAGAAACAACAGCATACAGTATAACTTTTTCCCACAGTAGCACTATTTATTTAACAAAAATAAAGCCACACAATCATATACTCTTGATTAAATAGCTTGTAGATTCACCTTTAGCAGCAATACATTGAAGACTAGTTTCTTGTATGACTTTATTAGTCTCTCACATTGTTGTTGAGGAATTTCAGCCCATGCTTCAGTTCATTCAGTCTCTCCCCCCACCCCCACCGCCATGCTTAACACTTGAGTTTCCGCTGTTTCTGTTAAAAATCTGTTTGTTTTTTACCAAACATTGTACTGGGCATTAGGGTCAAACGACTCCACTTTGGTCAAATTTGTCCATAGGACATTTTTTCAGAGTGTGAACTTCAATCATGCTTCATTGTTCTTTTTAGACAGAAGAGGCTTTCTCCTGGGAACCTTTTCAAACCAACTGTACTTGTTCAGTGTTCTTTTTGTGATTAAAATTTTGCTGTCATGAACTTTAACATTTTACTCAGTAGAGTCTTAGATGTAGTTCTTGGGTTTTGTGTATTTTTCTGAGCACTGCATGGTCTCACCATTGAGTGAATGTGCTGAGATGTCCACTCCTGAAAAGTGTGGCAACTGTCTTGAGTGCTTTGCACTTGTGAATAATCTTTCTCACTGTAGAAGTTGACATCCAAAGACTTCTCTAAGACCACTGCTTATGTCTTTCCCTCTTGGCATTGTGTTAACACTTATGGTCTAGACCAGCAAACTGCCAAAAATGGCTGCTTTTATAGAGGTCTGCACACCTACTGATGATCAATTAATCAAGGGCAGATGATTAGCCACACCTGAATGCAATCCTCTTAAATCCTGTGGAAGCAGTAAGGGAGTACTTAGTATTGTCCACGTGTTTTTTGTTTATTATTATTTGCTTCATTTTTGTTAAATAAATAATAGATTGTATTTGCCTAATACTAAGACCCACTATGATTAGATGATTTTCACACAAAAACACATAGAATTAAAGGAGGGGTACTAACTTGAACATAACTGTACCCTATACAGTACAGTACATGAACATACAATACATAAACATTTAACTAGTTATTTGTTAAGTTGAGGCATGTGTTTTTCTATTCTTATATTCTAACATTATATGACATTAATTTAAAAATATCATATGACTTCTAATAAAAAAAAAAAAAAAAACACTGTCTTGGGTCAGACAGAATGCATTTATCCAACAGACAACAAATGTACATTAGGCTGAGCCTCTTGCACTGATTAACAAAGGATACATAGTTCTCTCTGAATTTCCTACTAGGCTCCACTAATATGGAGGCAAAGCATTTGCAATGTTTTCTCATTAGTGTTTAAAGAAGCAATAGATTGCTGGCTAATGGATATGTTCCCTATCACAGCCAGTCATCACTGGGTTCGGCAGCTTCTCAAATACATTTTCTAATTAATTAAAGCAGATCAGACATTAGGTAGGCAGGGGGTCCCTCAATGGAAGCATGCATATATAAACAAACAATTTAAATTTCAATTGTTTCTAACCCCATTAATATCCTACTCATTACAGCATATATATTTTATTTATAGCGATTATAATACAAAACATAAGCTTACTGTATCAATGCGGAGCTTCTTGTCTCTGCAACCATAATTATAATTCTGTGCCCTGGGGATTACATGCCTTAAATTGCCGTGATTGGCATGTAGTTAAACAAACATAATGAATTTTTGTGTTTGTCATGTAATTAAAGTGCCACTATTATGCTTTTTCTAATATTTTCTTTCATGCAGTGTGTCATGTAGTTGTATGTGAACATAAACTATCTGCACGCTGACAGTGCACGATAAATGAAGTTTTTGTCTATTAAAAAAAGAGTCGGCTCACATTCGCCTAAACGAGTTGTTAGCAATTAGAATCTTTTTCTGTTACGGATCCACGTCACTCTGTAACATATTTGCATAATGTCTGCGCACGTTCTACGTCGCGAACAACTTGCCCGCCATCTTACAATTAACGTTACCACACTCTTGTTAATTTGACCGAGCATTCATGCCAGGTTCGCTTAAACACTTTGTAATATAAAAAACAATAAAAAACGAGAGCACACGAAATCCTTTTTAACTGTTTATTCTCCACCATTCACCAAAACTGAACTTA
>JAQMYL010000009.1:11607354-11623453 GCA_030014365.1 Clarias pachynema | reverse complement strand
ATCGCAACATTTGCTGTAATGTAATCGCATAGGCTGACATCGCGATTGCGATTGCGATATTATTAATCGTGCAGCACCAGTCTGCATGTACTGTATGTCTGTCCAGCCAGATTTTGTCAGAGCATCACGCAAAACTGGCTGAACAAAATTTCATTTAAGTTTAACCAGCAACATAAGTAAAATCAAATGCTGGATAAAAGCGATGTTATGAACAGTTATGTGCCAGATTTAATAATCTTCTTTAAAATAAGATACTTGCTCAGTGTAAACAAACACTGAATATTTTTTACTGGAATTACTTAATATTTTAACAGCAGAAATAACAGCACTAAAGTGATATAAGTGAATTTTTACATGCTGGAGTCATTTTAAGACAAAACGTAATCTTTATCCGATCTACGTTTTCGATTTCTCATCTGTGATTCACTCTTTGATTACTGCCCAGGGAGTTTATTTTGCTGATGATGAAAGAAGTACAACTTAGAGTAAACAAGGTGTAAGATACTCAACTTTACAAAATTGTATATTTGTATTAATAAGTAAGGCAAAGAGTTCTGCTGCACAGAAATACAGGCAGACATGCACTTGGGCTTCAACCTGAAATAATAAATAAAAGTTATTATTCCCATATTGCATGTTACTTCAATTTGTACTCTCCTAATTCTGGAACATTTTTATGCTAATGAAACAATAAGGGATTTTCATGCTAAAACTGAAGATGCATTTCAGGCAAGTCAACACCAGGCAAAGCATTGTAGCTCATACACAACTGTCAAACATCCTTTAAGGATCCAGGCTTCCAGGACCCTACATTCTATGGTCATCCAATAAATGAAGAATATAATAAGAATGGGAAATCTCATTACAGCATCAATGTGCAGGCAATAATAATATATTGCTGTGCAGTTTAAAGGTTCATTTCACAATATAGGGCAACTCATTAGTCTTACTCACTGTCAAGATAGTGAGGCTGGCAATGTCATAACCATAATATTGCACCTGAATGGTTAGGCTTTGCTCATAGCTCTAAGATTTTTTCAAACTATACATTGTCCAACAAATATGCACGGAGTGGATGTTAACCACTAGCAACTCCCTTTACCACTATTTACTCTCTGCAAATAAATATAGACAATGAGTTTTCATTGGATTATTATATTTAAACGGCAATTCAATTGAGTGTTATTCATATACAGTAGTGCTTTGAACAATGTTCATTGTCATAAAGGCAGTTTACAGAATCAAAAAACTATGAAAAACAAGTATGAGGAAATATGTAAAAATAATGATCAACTTGTCCCTGATGAGCAAGCCAAGGGTGATGGAGAAAAGGAAAAACTCCAAAAGGAACCAGACTCTACAGGGAATCTATCCTCATTTGGGTGATAACAGATAGCAGGGATTGATCTGCAGTCATACTGTGTCCACTGTCGTTACTGGATGCGCCGGTACAAAACTGTTTGTGGGAAATCCAGTCCTGAACTATTGAGTGACTGCAGTAACAAGTCATCAGAGAACAGCTGTCTGTCACCACACGCATCCCAAGCAGACCACACAGGATGTCCTCTGCAGTAAGCCAGTGGGAATTTAATGCAACGAGATGTGTACCAGGACGAGTCAGACAGGTCCTGAGGGCAGAGGGGGTCTGGATCGCCGGTAGCTCAGGAGCACCATGTGTATTATGCCATGACATGCCTATTAGGTGTTTCAGGAGCCATGACGTAAGGTGGGGTTGTGTCATGGTTTAACCCATGATGTTCATATGGCATTTATTGTACTCGACTGCAAAATGTCTTGACTATTTATAGCCTGTGTTTGAGATTGGTCTTTGCCTTGCACTTCTTGTATTTTTGTCATTGATCCTATTGTGAGCTTGATTAGTTCATTGTTATAGTTCACAGTTGGTTTTCTGTTTAATTCACTGCTGTCTTTGTTTGGTGTCTTGCTCTTTTAAGTTTACTTGATCTGTTAGTTAGCATTAGGATTAGCCTTAGCCTTAGTTTCTAGTTTAAACATAATTATAGTTTTCATGTTCCTGTTTACATCTCATGATTGATTTATTTGATAATGTTTCAACTCTACTGTAATAAAGAACAGACTGCTCTTGCATCCTGCCTCACATGACATACAGTACAGTAATTATACAAAACCAGAATAATTAAATATTGCCTTTTGATTGGACTTCAGGTTTTTATCATTACTGTATATATTGAAACATCTCTAAACACAAACACTGCACTGTACATTTGACATAATTTGTTTCTTATGATATTTTTATATAGTATTTTATATACCTTTTTCCAAAATAAAACATTTACAGTTTTAGCATGTGAAGGTGTTTAGCCATGATAATTTAGAAAATAAAATGCCGAATAACAGTCTTTCTATACCGTACTTTTTATGTTTTGTCCATTTTTAGTTTTTGTACTTTATTACTATTATATTTTTATTTTACAGTTTTTGTTTGGCATAATGTCATTTGACGTTCTTTTTTTTTTTTTTTTTTTTGTAATGTACCGTGTAACTTACCTTTAATTGGTAATCAAGCAGATAAATATATTTTTTTATTATTATTTTTAGCACTTTTACCTTTGTCATTTTACCCTGAAATGCTCGTTTTGCAGATACTTGTAAAGAAGGGGTATTTTTTCCTACATTTTATCATTTCAAATACACATATGTAATACAAACAAGGTCTAGCACTTAACTGATGCATATTAACAAAAGTTTAATAAGCCACTAATAGATAATATGAGTGTGACCAAATTTACAGAATATTGATATATTCTATGCTTGTGCCAAATTTGTTTATTTTTTTGTGTTGGCTACTGAGTAAACTCAATCTGCAAGCTCTAAATTTATAGTACAGTTATCGCTAAGCAAAAATATTTAAATTGTTAGATTTGGACTCATGTTGTTGTTAATTAATTAGTGGGGAAAGCCCAAAAAATTATATAATACATAAATCATATATAAGCTGATTAAAATATGGGTAAATATAAGCATTCTATATTCTGATAGTGGGTTTACATTACATATATTTTGATTCATTAATTCATGTTATAGTTACTATTTATTTTATTTATTTATTTATTTATTTTTTGGGTGGGGGGTTCTCAATTGTTTTGTTTAGAACCTACACTATGTTTCAGTTTGAAAGTATAAAAAATATTTTATAAAGAACAATAAAGAGCATATACGATAAAGAAGAAAAAAAAGAGGAAGAATGCCTTTATTGTCCTTTATATTGTATAAAACAAAATTAGTATTGTTACTTTGATGATGCATTTCAAAATTAGGACACAGAAAAAGATACAAGAATAGATACTGTAATTAGACCAGAGAATAATGCCTGTGCCATCAGGGAAGACATACTCCATTGATGCTATATTCTTGTCATTGAGTACATTCAGCTGATTTAATTTTATTGCCACCTAACATTGCTGAGCCTAGACCTAAGCACCTGAAACAACCACAAATCATATCTTCAGAGGCTTGTACAAGTGGGCATGATGGGTGCATCACTTCATGTGCTTTCCATCCTACCCTCATGCACTCATCAGAATAGGGACAATATGGACTCGTCAGACCACCTTTTTCTTTCAAGTTCAATCTTTATGATCCCTAACAAAACAAAGCCAGAGAGAGAGAGAGGATGAGAAATCAAAAAAGTATGGGAAAATTTTTTTGATTTTACTTATGTTGCAGGTTAAGCTGCAGGAAGATGTCTACAGTAAGTACTGCGAAAGTTGTATTGAATTCTGTCTAGCCAGCTTTGCGTGACGTTGTGACAAAATCTAGTTGGACATACAGACAAACAGACAATGTTTTTGATTGGTTTCGAGTCCTGCCATGTATGAAACAAAGATATAGATGAAAGAGTGAGTTCTGATAAATCTACGGACAAAACCTTTCTTTTAGTTCTATAAATGAAAGTAAGTCTTGGTATATATATATATATATATATATATATATATATATAGAGAGAGAGAGAGAGAGAGAGAGAGAGAGAGAGAGAGTGCAGAAGAGCAATTTCAGGGAGCCGATCAATCCGGAGCAGCACCTGGTGGTGTGTCTAAGATAGAATTATCCGAAAACACATTGATAAATGAATGAAAAGGTCTAGCTCACAGGTGCACCATGAGCATGTGACAACAGTGTTGCAATCTGAAAGACACAATCAAGCCAAGAACAGAGGGTTTTAATTACTCTGTGTAATATTTTGACAAATTCTTAATCACATCCAGCACACACATGATTTTGCATACCATAGACTCACTTGTCAGTAGGTTTTCCCAAAGATTAGCCCAATTGCAGTCTTTCATGTTAGACGCTTTTGACTGACGTTCCAACAAGCTGCATTGTGATTGGTCTGAGGCATGCTTGTTGCTTGCAAAAAGTTGGCAAAATCCCATACAAATACAGCTTTTCTCACAGTGAAATTCCATTGTTGGTGTAAAATGTTCTATTGGTAGGTAATTTGTTAAAAAAATATTATTCACATAAGAAATATTGCATGGGAATTTCTCCATGGTGGGTAAGAACTTTAGGCCATTTATAAAGAAACACACAACACATTAAACATGGGCACTTAAAATGCACATACGCCAATATGCACAAATAAGATAAACTCTTTTTTTTTTTTTTACCTATTTCCATGACCCATTATTATTATTATTATTGTTGTTGTTGTTGTTGCTATTGTATCTTTAATTAGATCCATGGATTATCTTGAATACAAGGCAAGAACACCACATTAGCAACGCATTAGCATGTACATTTTAGAGTCCCCGTAACATCTACCTTCACAGCTCTTGGCGAACTAGAGAAAGCACAAACTGACACTGGGAGAACATTCAGAACTCTATCTAGATAGGAACTCCTGAACGTAGTAGTACTGTTGGTGGTATTTACATGGCAAGTCCTGGTTGTTAAACTCCTAGTAAAATACACAATTTCAGATTTACATGGTCAAGGTCCACATCTGAAAGAAAAACTATAACAGTGCACAGAGCACTGCTTTGGACTGCGTCTTGACATTTTCCTGATTTAGGTAATGGGAGTGGGCTGAACACAGGCTGTCATTTGAGCAATGAAGGTCTGGAATACCAAACCAATGGGATGGAATAAATGAGCAAACATTAAGAGGTGAAGGAAAAAATAACCTGTCTGTTGCCTAGGTAACAGGTCTATGGAGACAGTGTGACTGGTTTGATTTACGGAAGTAGGGGGATTGGCTGGAAGTTATACCTCCTATGACAGGTGTCATCTACCTGTGACCTGCCTTCTCCAGGATTTATGATCTAGAGCTAAATAAGATCTAGAATGATACATATTATGTATCATTCATTCTTCATATCATTCTTTAAGTAAACCATAAAGACCAATCACAGCTGCACAGATTAAGCAGAGCAGCATTTAACTTTAGTCCAACAAATATTTATTGTCCAGCCACACATAGATACATGATCAACATATCATATAAACACAACATAAAAACGGAATCAATTTTAAGTCAACCATTCTTATTCATTAATGTCTCTTAAGTAGCAGCTTGATTCTGATCAAGGTCACAACTGATCTGGAACTATTAAAAATAAGGGTACATCAGGAATGTTCTACCAAGCTTGTTTTTGTTACCAGTTGTGACCCAAAATTCCCTACTGCCTTAGGCTATTAACATGGTTATTATAATAATCAATATTTACTGTACATTACATTGACCTATAGCTGTTTCCATCTCTAAAGCTTAGTGTATTTGTGGATGAGTTATTTCTAATAATCATTTTGACAGGTGGGCAGAATGACAATTTCCCACAATTGAATTTTCAGAAATGTGAGGGATATTCAATTGTTGTTAGCAAAATGCTATCTGTGTTAATAATGCATTTCCAGTAATAAAATGTATTTAAAAGGTTATCATATAAACAGAACAAGTTGTGGATAAAAAGGAGCAACCTGTGTTACTGAGTGGTTGTATCTGAAGAGTTTTGCATTTTGAAGTTTGCCCTGATCCTATTCTTTTTAAATTCACATACAATGAGACATGAAGTGCAGCTGACACCGCATATTTTCCATGGTTTGTTGCCACATACAGATATGACATGAGATAGCAACAAATAGGATTCACTTCAAGCACCTCCTAGAGAGAGAGAGAGAGAGAGAGAGAGAGAGAGCACAAAAACAATAATAAAGTCAATCTTTTGGAGAGTTAAATCACTGAGGCTTATGTTGCTATGGAAAATTCCCCATAGAAACACAAAGGATGTGAAGCTTTACAGAGCCTGATATATGCATTGTAGTAGCCTGTAGGTTGTACGTGTGAAAAAATAATGGCCAGCATTAATATAGTACAATGAGAATCTGAATATACCATGATATTTAAATTGAACATAAGAAGGCTAAACATGTATTGCAAATTATAGAAATATTGTGTTTCGTTTGGAGGCCAAGGGGTAGCTTTCACTGATAAGTGACGTGCCAAGTACAAGATAGAGACTAAATCAAGATTATAAATGGATTTGTTCAATCTCACTTGGCAATTTAATTAGGTTACTTGTTCCTTTGGGCAGAGTAGACTTTTAAAAGGGTTAAAGAAAATATCTACTTTTAAACCTGTAAGCTTTGAGGGAAGTAGATAGCTTTTGATGTTAAAAGTGTATCACAAAAAATTCCCCAAAAACCCAATGCTTTAACATCCTACAAATCATGCTTGTTGCTAAATGCTTTTTTTTTTTCAGACTTAAAATTTAGTTCAAATAAAAACAGAACTAATGTCCTGTATAAGATCAACCTGACATTTTAGTAATCTCCTTCATACTAGAATGATTAAACCTCTCTTACTAAAATATTTTATATTTTATATTAAATGTACACTCCACAGACTGAGTGAGGCTGGAAATTAAAAATCAAGATATATGGTTTGAATGCACTGGTACCTTCCCCATTATAACGGACTTGTATGTATGCATTAATTCCTTATCACAGAACCCTTAGTAAGTTAAAACACTAATAAAATTAGAAAATTAGCTCTTGTCTTGTGATAAGAACATTGCAAATTAGCCATGATAACAAGGATTTTTAGACCTTATGTTTTATTTATCATTTACTTTTTTCATAGGCATGGGTTGTTTAAAAGCTAGCTGCTGCAAAATGATACTGTAGATACTTCTTCAGTGGCATTATTACATCTCTGTTTTATGCAATATATTTTTGCATTAGCTTTAAAAAATAAAAATAAAAAAGTAAATTAAAAAAACACCTTTGCACATGTAGTCAGTTTCATTAGTGTTTGAACAGTGACATAATTATTTTATTTTTGACTATGTACATAAAATTAACGGATTTAAAATCTCTCTTTCTCTCTCTCTATAGAAATATATACACAGTATAAAAATGTGTCTGTATACAGACTGCAGTGAAGAGGTACCAATTTGCTTTGTCAAACAAAGCAGTATACAAATTGCTTCCAATTAGAGTGATGCAATATAAAGGTAAGTGTGAATTTAGAGACTATAGAGTGTTTATCTGAATCATGAATTATTGAGTATGTTATGTATGCTTTAAAAATGATGCAGAAGTCTTTTAAGCCTCTAGATTTTTACACTTCTACTTAAAAAGTATGGAAATCTTTTCCACTCTAAGCTATCCGCTGAAAATAGGCAGTGAAGTATGAAAGCAGTTTCTCAGCTGGTCACCACAATGCCTCTAGCTGTTTTTGACTCCTGTGTGACACTAGTGCTGATGGGTAAATAATTGCAACAATGTACTGTACATTTAATTCACCCATAACAAGTCCATTCATCTCCAAAGAGTTTCAAATGTAAATCTTTTGACTACAGAATTTATCCCAAGTTATTAGCTCAGCCAAACATAAGCTAATAATAACTACATAGGGGCTAATGATCTGATTCTTTTTCTTTTTTTTTTTGTTGAGACATTACAGGCAAATGATAATCAGATGATAATCAACTAACCTGTAATTAACTTGTCTGTGCATAAAGCTTTTGAGCTGGAATGACAGAGTTTTGAAGTTCATTAAACTGTACCTTTGAGATCAAGGTGATTACACTGTGAAATTGCCTGTTAAGTTTAATCAACGTAATTACTTTTTGAGAAAGAGTTCTGAGCTATTTATATATACATGCCCACACGGATGCATTCAAGCAAGTCATGGATCTGACTATTAATCAAGTATGAACCAAATATTGGAAAAATGTTAGTAAAATGGGTGAATATGACCAAAAAAAGCAAACAAGTGGGTGGAAATTGAGCTATGTGAAAATTCTAGTGTTAAGTCACTGTGGTTTTGTTTTTTGTCTTTGTTTACCGCCACATCGAGGACAAGCAATCCTCTCCAAGGAAACAAAAAACCAAGCTATTACTGACAATGCAATTAGTGTTTCCTTGTTGGTTGCTTTTTTTTCAAGATGCATTACAAACTCTTTCTGTAGGTGGCATACACATGGGAAAAACTGTATCTTCCTACAGTATCTTTTTTTTTTTTGAAAGAGAAAGAGAGAGAGAGAGAGAGAGACAGAGACAGAGAATGTAATTATTATTAGCTGTACAGTAATTGCTCTGAGCAAGCAGGCAACAACAGTGACTGTAAGTTTGATAGTAAACCATTTTGATTACAAACCAAAAAATAGTTAATTTAAACCTAGCACAGTGTGGAATTTTAGTTTCAGTTAAAGTACTTGATATATGTCATAACAAATTCAGCTTAAAGTGATCATGTTGCTCAAAACCAGTGAATTAGAAACACAATCTGACATAAACAGGAAAAACTACACTCATAAGCAAGATACAGGGATGCATTTAGTGTCTGTCTTTCTCATTGTAACATTTATTTAAAAAAGATTTGTCCATCAACTTAGCATTTTTATAAATAAATTTTAATTTGAATATGCTGAGCAACAAAATGACAAATAGCACTGGTAAAGAATTTGAACTATTTTAGTTTAGTGCTCACAATGCTACCTTTTTTTTTTTTTTTTTTTTTTTTTTAAATATATAATATCTGTCTATTTGTCATTTATAGGATGTTTTGTTACATTTATATTTCTCATAATCAACAATGTTTTTAAATTTGATTACTTTATATATCAAAATGTACTTCCCTCTTAAAGAAATCATAACATACTGTACCTCATAAAATAAAAAGGAAACAGAACAGAAATGCACTTTTCATCTATTTTCTCCCAACTGTGATTAAATGAAAAGGCAAACACATGCTTCCTCTGAGAAATGTGAAGTGAGTCAAACAAATCTTTTGAATAGCTACTTAGGCTGGCATAGGACAGTACAATATTCTCAAAGAAAAGCTCTGTCTGCCCACTTCTGCACAGAGGCATTTAAAGATGCCCCTGTTGGGTAGGGTAGCTGTGATTGACAGGTTATAAAGTATGCCAAGTTAAAATTTTTTAAATGATAAAAATTTACATTTCATATGCTGCATACATTGCACTTTGCTTTACTTAAGGGAAATAAATAGTAGGAATAGTTAGTAACAGGAAATAGTAGAAAGATGTTGAACCTACTAGAAGGTAGTTTAAACGTAAGGCTGCATATCTGGTGGAAACATCTACAATTAAACTGAACTATAATAGAATTTAGTACATTCTACTGGTACAAAGTAGATATTTACCAAAGTGTTAGAAAAATGACATAATTTTAAAAAATTAAAGTATTAAAAAAAAACACAGCCGCACACACGCGCATGCACAAACACACGCACACACTTTCATTTAATTAATTAAGCATGGAGTCAAATCCCCTGGTTCTGTGTTCTCTATCTGGTTGGGAAGTTAATTTTCACAACTGAATGGTGGTCAGGATGAGGTGATTCTAAAGGAAAAAAATTAGTCGGGTTAAATTGATCTCCCACATCAGATCATTAGTTCTGTTAGTACATCTGAGTAAACAGAGAACAGAATCAAATAAAAATTCAAATCCAGGTAAAAATTCTATTCTATTCTATTCTATTCTGTTCTGTTCTGTTCTGTTCTATTCCATTATATTCTATTTGTCTGCCACTTTTAGCACTTTTGACATTTTCACAAAACAGCTTTACAGAAGAAAAGCCCAATCTGGATATAAACTGGACATTAAAAAAATAATTATATATATATATATATATCAGTGTGTACCTTATAAAACTGCTCACAGTCAGTATAAACGACACTGCATAAGTTGGAACAGAAAACTGGTTGTTTGCCAGTTGGCAAATAAAGCAGCAGGTGCAGATTACTGACTGCTAAGATCAAAACAAAGCGGCTAAGCTGACGTGTATAATCAAAGAAAATTACTTGGAGCGTAAATTGTTGCACCTAAGAATCAATTGTCTTCTAGCTCATAGTTTCATTGTTTTAAATCCGTCTTTTTTATACTTAAAACTTTTGCTCCAAGTCATAATTTGAGTCATTTCTCAGTAATATTTAATAATCTCTTTTGTCTTGACACATCAAAATTGAAGAGAAGTAAAACTTTTTGCTCCTCTTTGCACCGATAATTGTCTTTGCTTTCAAAAAGTTGAAATAGTGGTTAAAGCATATCTGAATGTCAAAAACCAAAGCACATTAATTGGTAACTATACTTTCATGATGAAAAGTGAGACCACTTAGTGGTAGTGGACAATAATTCCCAGCAAAGCATCTGAAAACGTGGTCTTGTTAAAGATGTTGTTATCTAGTTATTCCTTCTTTCTTTTGCTGCCTTTTATTTAATTTTTTAACTAATAGTTAACTTAATTATACATCACACTATTAAAACTTTTAGACTATCGTGTGGCTATTTATTCATTCAGTGCAGCATTTCAGATTTCAGGTGTAAATTCTTTAAAAAAAAATAAATTTAGGCTGTTCAAATCTCAAAATACCCAGCAATTCTGTCTAAGATGTACTATCATTTTACATCCTCTGCATTTACTGCTGACAGCTTCAGCATCAAGCAAGGTTCATGGCACTAAGAAAATTCTCTTTCACAACTTGGTCATTGCTTCCCATAAAAGGGTGCAATGACAGAAATGATTATTGATTGGAAACTTGGCACTCACTTATTCACTTGTTTGCTGTGTGTAAAGCAAAATGCTTTAATGGAGAATTATTAGATAAAATTTACACATTGTATTAATCTCAAATTTTATTTAATTTTATGTCTGTAATGTTGTATGGTAGATACCTCAGGATTTACAACAAAATATTTCATTTTAAATTTTACTGGTTTATTAAGGGGTTGGGGGGGGGAGGGGGTTAACAATGCAACACCTCCTGTCACTTAACAAATTCAGTATTAAAGATCAATACACTGTGTATTAAAAAAAAAAAAAAAAAAAAACAGTAGCAAGAAATGATGCAGGATCATACAAATGGTAATAGGCAAAAACACACATAATGATGACCCAGAGTCATTAATTCTCACTGTTATGTGTTAGCAAGGCCAAGTTAGCAAGGTGAAACTAATGGAAGGTAATTAGACACTTCTCTGGGGGTACTCTAGTACTCTGGGGATAGTGCTCTCTGGTGGCAAACTGGGAAAATTTCATTTGTAGTTGGCATGTAGCATTTACACTAGTAATTTGCACCAGTTTTGCAAAAGTGTTGTACAGTAATTGCATATCTGTTCTTCTCTTTTTTTTGGATTTTTTTTTGGAGATTTCACATCTTACATCAATAAAAATGTGTAACAAAAATACATTTATCTATTTACATACTGACAAGGAAAATCTCATAAGATATTAATACAGAGGAGATCGTACACACCCCCCCCCCCCAACGCACACACAATAAATAAATAATAAATAAATACTGGTATCGTTGCTCCAAAAGCCTGTGAAATGTTACTTAATGGTCCAGGCTAATGTCATAACAAGACAAATTGTGACAAGGCTTTCAAATGAAGGATTGTATTGAAGGGAAAAAAAAGAAATCATATACTGTACTGTACAGCATCCTAATGCTTGAAATGTGATGGAATTGCAAATGCAAATAACTTGGATATGGAGGTAGAATTATCTAACCTGATATAAAAATATTGTGTATCTTGGTACCAAAAAGGGTTAAAACGCAATCACTTTTGTTTAGATTTCGTGAAAACCCATTTTAAAAAAAGAATTGCTCTATGGTCAAGCCTACATTTAAAATATTGATTATCATATTAAAATACACCACTACAACCTTCTGTATTATAAAATGATCTAATTGTCTAGTTTTTAAAAATAGTGCACCTTCTCAGTGCATCACAGCCTACTCAGTAAATGAAGCACAAGGTGCTAATTAGCAAATCTTCTGGTTTAGTGCCATTTCAACATGATAATGAATACTAAATATACCATGGAAACTGAACTGTGAAAACGACAACAACAAAAAACAGCAAAAGCAACATATGCAGAATGCTTATTCCTTAGTATGATTGGAATAGCACGGGCTAAGTCTACAGAACTAAATATTTGCTTGGTGCAAATGATAATCAACAATTAGATTTATAGATATTCAGTAGTGTACATTAATGCGTTAACTTGAGCGTGGATGGTATTATAGTCAGTCAGTCATCTTCTATACCGCTTTATCCTCTATTCAGGGTCGCGGGGACCTGGAGCCTATCCCAGGAGGCTTAGGGCACAAGGCAGGGTACACCCTGGACAGGGTGCCAATCCATGGTATTATAGTGTATGTCAATATAAATACATTACCATATATCATACATTATATGAAAACTAAGAACATATGCACAGAAATACACAATGAACTGTCATTAGAGAGACCATTTCCAGTTTCTCCTTTAATGAAATTCAGTGTGTATCAGTGTTTTATATTAGCACATTGCACAGAGGCTCAGAGATCACAGCCACTGCATTCTCTGTCTCTGGACAGAAATTGTCCTCCTCCTCTTAGACCATCTTTCTCGACCTTAAATTTTGAGCTTAACCATATAGGAGCTCTCTAAGATTAACTACGTATAGCTAAGATTAGTTACCCTTCATAAGACATTGTAATTTATCTGTATACCTCTTTTGCTCTACTTGATTCTAAAAATAAATAAATAAATATTGATGAGGAAGTGATAAACCTGTGTCCTTGTAGTTAAACTGAAATGCTAATTGAATCTTTTTCCTCATGTTCCTCATAAGAAAAAAAAAATCCTCGTCACCTTCTACTCCTATTTGTACAGCATCACTCACTCACTCATCGTCTATACTGCTTTATTCTATATTCAGGGTCGTGGGGGGGCCTGGAGCCTATCCCATGAGACTTAGGGCAAAAGGCGGGGTACACCCTAGACAGGGTGCCAATCCATTGCAAGGCACACACACATACTGTACACACTACAGGCAATTTGGGAACGCCAATTAGCCTAATCTACATGTCATTGGACTGTGGGAGGAAACCCACCAAGCACAGGGAGAACATGCAAACTCCATGCACATAGAGACGTTTGTTAGCACAATGTGACAGTAATACTGTTTATGGCACTGAAATAACACAGCATGTGGTTTTTAAACGTTGATGGGGCGCATATGTTTGACCCCCCTAACTTTATCTGTCCTAGCTATGTGTAAGTGGAACATCATGATTCTGTCAATTCTATTTTGTTTTCTTTTTCCTTTCAGTCCCATTGTTTCCTCATCTATCAATTTTCTTCATTGAAAGGCAGCATACAATGAAACAATATGACCTTTGCAGAAGTTACAGTGTCTGGTAATCTTGATTCAAAAGACCCCTAAAAAAGAATCTTTCTAGCACAATTGATTTTTAAATGTTTTTTTTAAACAAAATATTTCATTATTTTAAGTTGCCGTTTAAGTTGTATCTTTAACTGTTTTTAGATCTAATTAAATCCGATTCTTAACAACATGAGGCATTTATGTTTTCAAGGAAAGTAAAAGATTATAAGCAATCTCAGTATGTATTTGTGGAATTTATGGTAAACAACAATACAACAGGGCAGAATACCTGCAAAAGTACTAATTGGACATATTGTGCACATTAGACTGAATGCATATTATTCCCATTTGTTAAAAGACCTGTGTAATTAAGGCTGAGAATTTGTATGCTATTAAAATACAAGCACTTCAGTAGCTGACAAGTACATGTGAACCTGTTTTAACAGTTAAATTACACAATTCTCTATTCATTTAGAAAGGAATACATAAGCAGTAAATAAGCAGTAAATAAAATGATATTTTGAGACAGAGCTGTTAGTGAACAATCTTTTGGAAGAATGTTGTTAATATTTATGGTACAGTTTATAGAGTTTATTCCAAGCCACAGTAAAGCTTTTTCTACTAGCAATAAGTGTAGTGACTGCAGAAGTGCGGGGGGGGGGCATCCACAAGGCCCCGAATAAAAGAGGGCCCCTGTTGTGCCACAACACCAATACTGAGAGCCTTTGTCACTGAATAGCACTCTCTCTGGCTTCAATCACCAGATTGTATTGTACGTGTGGGGGATGGAAGGGTCAGAAATTCAGTCCTATATAAACCAACACAATCATGACCACTATCAACATAACCTACCATGTACTGAACAAACAACCATAAGTAAAAAAAAAAAAAAAAAATTTTTTTTAAATGAAAGATTAACTTTGCATTTTGGAAACAAACCAATACATTTAAACACTACTTAGCCTGGCACCATGCTTCATGGGATTAATGGGTGATCACTACACTGTATAATTAATCGTTTTCTGTTCCTGCCTGTGCATTTCTTTTTTAAATTCTAACTAACTATTAGTCAGCAAAATGGTATAAGAAATTATAAATAACGTGTCAAAATGCAAGGATTGAGAGAGTAGGAAAAGTTTAATAATGTCCTGTGCTCCTCTTCCATCTTACTTCTTATTTTGCTCGTCCTCTCAATACAGTAAAGATAATGAAAAAACATTAAATAGCATTACTCAATATAACATTAGTGAGTGAAATATAATTAACTTTCTGTTAACTTAAATCTTATGAAAATGACAGTCAGAATTTTTATCTGTTTAATTCCATGTTTACTGCATCTGCCCTTGACTGTGCACTGCCTGTGGTGTAGACATACAGTAACTTTTATTTGAATATTTAACATAGACTGCTGTGTCTATTTTATATTTAAAGGCCAGACATGGCTTAATATAAGCCAGGAGTAGGCCTTAATCAGTACTAGTTAATGTAGGTGTGGTTTCCCGGACCAAGATTTGCCTAGTCCTAGACTAAAATGGCCATTTAAATCAGACTAACAGAAATGTGCTTTCTCTGTCATGGTTTTAAAAAGTCTAAGACTTAGTCTAGTCCAGAATTTAATAGGCTAATTTCCTGGAGGAAGACTAGAGCAACTTCAGGACTAAATTGAGGCTTAAATTAAACCTACCAGGAGGCAGGTTTAACTTCAGATTAATTTCATTTGGAGGACACATGGATTACTTGGACTATGTCAATGATGATCAGCGCTTTCCACCAGCCAGGCAAGTTCTTGCAGACAGAAGTGACCCATTGCAACGTTTTGATGAAATAAGTTTTCGAGATCGTTTCCGCATGCATAAAGTAAATGCAGTGGAGATAATTTCACTCTTAGAACCCAGGCTTTCATCTGTGACCCAAAGAGGACAGCCTATTCCAGTTTGTCTCCAGGTGCTCATAACTTTAAGGTTCTTGGCATGTGGCACCTTTCATCGAGAAACTGGGGATTTATGTGGTGTCAGTGAACCAACAGTATGTAAAGTCATTCACAGAGTGTGCAGGGCCATTTGTGAATTAAAAGCACATTACATAAACTTCCCTGATGCTAGAACCCAGGCTAACTACAAGGTACTATTCTATGAATATGGAAATTTCCCAGGAGTCATAGGTTGCATAGATGGAACCCATATTCCCATTAAGCGTCCCTCTACTCCAGATGCTGAGGAATACAGGAACCGAAAGAACTGGTTTTCCATAAATGTCCAAGGTGTATGCACTCCCCAGTTAGAGTTTTCAAACATTGTTGCACGGTGGAAAGGTGCAACTCATGATTCCCGAATTTTCCTCAACTCATCTCTGTATACTCAATTTGAAAGAAGAGATCATAATGGAATTTTGCTTGGTGACAGTGGGTATGCTCAGAAGGATTTCTTGTTTACGCCA
>JAQMYL010000009.1:11511035-11540545 GCA_030014365.1 Clarias pachynema | reverse complement strand
TTAGGTCCTAGGCCATTAAGTGATTTATAAACAAGTAAAAGGACTTTAAAATCTATCCTAAATGTTACAGGAAGCCAATGTAAGGACCTGAGGACTGGTGTAAAATGTACACATGAACCCGCGGCATGCACTTTCACTTTACAAAAGTCAACGTTTTAATCAAAAGGCTGATAAACGTGTGCACAGATATGAGCAGATTTATCAATAACAATGCAGACATAATCCCCAGCAATGCAACAAACACAAATATATACAGTAGGTAACTTGCTTAATAAACGCTGGCTTTTACAAAGTGATCTGCGTCACTTTATTTAAGTCATAATATAATATAACATATTTTTGCTGTGTAGTGTACTGAGCTTTTTGTACTGTATGCATTGCATTTCAACAAATGTTTCAGAAACCATGCTTTATTATTTGTTTCTCTTCCTTGTCTCAGTGGACCCTTTTTTGTGTGTGTAGGTGTGAACAGCTAAGACATCAGTAGAAGAACTGGTGAAACCTGGTGTCACCAGAGCCAGGTGTTAATAAGTCTTACATATTCATGAAAAGTCGTGGATTATTCAGTGAAACAGAGGGAAAAAAGTTAGGCACATCAGTCACTTTACCCCAAAGAAAAGGTTATTTCTGAGTGTTATAATTTAGTTGTTTTATTGTGGACACACACCCAAGACTTTCATAAATGTCTGTGTTCAAAACAATCTGCCAGGTTGGTTTATTCTCCAGAGAAAACATATGATAAAAATGCAGACATACTTCCCCGGAAATACAACAAACACAAATATATAGGCTAAACGCTAAATGTAGCCTCTAAAAAATGCCTCTAATTCCAGATACTGGATATTTTATTTATTATACAAATTTCTATTACAGTATTAGGGTTTACTAAAGGGAAACAAATGGAGTTTGTCCATAAATAAAAAGGAAATAGAAAAGGAATATTTAGGCCCATACGCAAAATATATTTCACTTAAATATTACAGATTAAAACAAGGAAAGAAGATGTACTGAGCTTTAGTTCATTGTGAAGGGAAAGGAGACATTTCCTTTTCGTTTTTATTTATTTATTTATTTTTTTCTGAATATATCTTGTAAATTTATGAATTACACTCAACGTATCAAGTCCAACAATGAAGTTTGATTTTATTGTTACCATAAAATTTTGGTTTAAGGGACCTACAGAAGTGGCATGCAAGTCTTAAGCGCTGTTTAAAGTTCTTTATCAGGGTGGACACACTAAAATAGCTAAGAACTACAGTGTAATGCCACAAAAGAAAAGAAAAAAAAAAACTATGAAGTGTCCAGTATGTTTGTGTTCAAAAAAACATTTTTATTTATTTTATATTTTGTATAAAACAATGCATAAAACATGCATGTATAAAAGGGATTAACAACAGAATCATTTATATTTATTTCTGTTTGAGCTGTACAGTACATAAACAGAACATAAAATGTTTAAGACTGAATGAATGAATGACCCAAACACAATGTTGCCAATACTAAACAACCACAAAACAAAATCTTTAATCTTTATTTGGGGCCATTTTAACGATTAACATCCATTCACACAATGGTGGACCACATCCATGGTCCCTAAAGTTTATAACAGAATTTTGATTAGAAGAGATTGGGACACACATTTCTCAGTGTTGTATCGTTACCTCTCTGTTTAATTTTCTTTCAGAAAAATATTCTTGTGAGGTGCCTCTTAGATCTTAATTTACTACAGTATGTAATATGGTGTTTCCACAGTGTCCAGACTGCATCACATCGGGATTCATAGAACAGTTTTCATGCATGAGTTTTTTTTTTTTTTTTTTGGGGGGGGGGGGGGTCTATTTAATTTTATTCTTTTTTGCCTGCTTTAATGTAATATTTTGATCAATTGCTGTTCCCTGTTGTCATCATTGTCATGTGTTAATGGCATTTGTTCAACATTATCCCATCATCATGTTGTCAACATTGTTTAGACGTCATTTCATCAAAGTAATTTTAACATTAAAAAACAACTTAGCAGCTCAGGTGGGTGTTTGGAGACAGTAGAGTGTTGGTCTAGCTCCCTTAGGGAAGAAGCTGTTTCAGAGCTTCATGGAGGTTGTCTAAATGTTGTTGTGGTGTTCATTTGGCAATGTTTTGAATGATGGAATAACATTGGCAAATGAATACCACAACAACATGTAGACAACCAAAAATTCCTGCTGGGCTTATACTGTATTGGAGAACTATAGAGAGCATCCAGTCCTGAGCTGTCTCCTAGTCCTTCATGGTACTGTACCTCACAAATGCATAATACCACAAGTTCTATATCTGCAAGGACAGCAGTATTGTCAGACCACTCAACACCCAACTGTCTCCAAACATCCACCTGAACTAATCAAACCCTTCACCATCGTGCATGCATCACATCATACATATACTTTATAATGATTCTCTGGGACACTTTTTTTGCTGTTATGAGACACTTCCTTACTTGCTGCTAAACTTTTCTTAAGGTCAACAGTTTACAGATTGTTGTACTGACTGCTCTCATCTGTCCTGCATATTTATTTTCCTGTGCATTTATTATGCAATGCTCCACTCATCTCACACAGTATTTGAACTTGATGTACAGTAGACTACTTCTTGATACTGCATGTATTTTCATTCACACATGCTTTTACCTTTACAAGTCAAGCTTTAAACAATCTAAGCCCAGTTGTCTCATGGGATCTAAACTGATGACCTTCCACTGAGTAGCACAGAAGCTTGAGTTGCTGCAGTCTGCTATAAATTAATTATAGGCGGCTGACTTCATGCCCTGAACATACTGGGCAATGTAAGGATCTGGCACATTGGCCACATTTCTCCTCTATTCTCTATGGCTTTGTACATGGCCAACGACATTTCTCAGTTTGTTTTTCCATCTTTTAAAGTAGAACACAGTGGAACACAGAACTGATCCCAGGATCACACAAGCCTCTCAGTCAAGACATGCCTCACAAATTTTTTCTCTTGATAAATGGTTAAACAGGGAGAGTTTTCTGCTTGCCTTTCCAATCTCAGTGAACTCACAGGTGAAGCTTTAATGGTCCCTGTGTGTGCAACAGCCATATCTGCCCACCCTCCATGCAGACCCAATTAGATCTTTTTTTAGATAGCTGCTTCTAATGGAAATCCGTGGTTTCTCTCCATGCTGAGCGAGAACTGCAAACAGAAGGGAGTTGCTTTTATTTCACACTGTTTTGTTACTTTCTTTCTTTTTTCTCTTCCACCCCCAGTCCATTTTTTCTTCTTCTCAGATAATCAAAACCTCTTTAAATGTTTTTTTTGTTCTTGTGGGAGGGCTGTAATAGAAGTACATAAAAGCCAGCATGCCTACAGCATGATTACATCTCCATCTTCAAAGTAATTAAGGATGCACAATAGTCCAACATTGCCATCTTCTGGTATTTTGGATACCACTTTGGCAGCATTTCGAGCAGATGTTTGATTGGTGCAAAATGAATTTACGAACCCATATCAGCATATTATACAGAGGGCCGAAATGACTTTTTTATTGAAATAAACAGAAGGTTTTAGAATTTTTAAATATTTAACACAAAGACAGACATTCAATATATTGAATATTTTATATTTCAGATTTTGCACTATTTATAGGTTCCTATTATTATGTAATTAAATGTGATATTGACCCTACATGATTTCACTAATCTCTTCTATTGAAGCATGCATTCAGACGATGAATGATGAATCTGAATGTGATCTAAAAAAGATTTTGCATGAACTTCTGGAGTCTGTTCCAGCTTGAAAATTCACACTGTTATTATTAAGGCATAAAGGGGGACTAAATCTGAAATTCCCATAAATGATCTTTTTAATGTTAAAAATCAAATTTGTAATGAAGTTTAAAATGATATAAAATTAGAGAATAATTGAACATAGAAGCATTTTCATTAGTGTTCTCAGACGTGGTGTCCACTGTATTTCACAGCCTATGGTAAAATTGGAATTTAGTTGGTGGAGTCCTTCTTTTATTATACTGTAATATACCAAGACTATACCATTTATGAGCTTTACATTTTCACATCTTCACATAAAACAGAAGTGGATAAGTTCAGCTGTCTGATGCTCCTCCCAAACAATTTAACACGTGTCACAAAGGATTACATTATCTGCCTATAACATCACATTTTCTCTACTTTTTAAATAACATTATACTTATTAATGCCTAATATTCATTTTATCCTGGAAACACTCACATCTTTTTCGAAATGTGTGAAATGAACTGGACATAATCCTTGTGAACGTAAGGAAAATGTGAAAAACTCCTCAAAGACACTAACTGGAGATCAGAATCAAAGGCAGGACCCTGGACCTATGAAGCTCCAAAACTAATTATTTTTGTGCTAAACTGACAATTGTTAAATTCAGGATGGTGAGGAACAACAAATGAAGCCAGCTAATGCATCTTTATGAAATGCAACTAATACAACACATGCATAATTCACTAGAGTTATAAGAACAGGGAATGTGAAACAAAGCCATTATTCTCACCCAGACACTCTGGCACAGATGGCTGTGGCATCATCCGGATTCAACCTTTCACTTAATACAAATGCTATACACTCAGTGGTGAATCAAGGACAAGTAAAATGCATCTTCAGTGAACAATATAAAGTAATATGAACTAAAAATAAGACTAATGAATCCCACTAGGCATGTTTCTGTGGGTGTTAATCAAAGAGTTGGATGTGAGGTTGTATGTTCTTTGGATTATCCAGACCTGATTAATTGGTCAGCTTGAGATTTCCAAATGCAGTGAGAATTATAGGCAATTTATTTAATGAAAAAGAAACATGAGGTTGTCAACAAAATAGTGTAGTGAAATTCTAAACCAAATCCAGACAGAAGGAAATGAAGAAGTAAACAAAGGTCAACCAGAGGGCTATGTGTATCTCTAAGCAGTCATTGTTTGTCTGTCATTACTTTTCAGCAAACTTTTATTGTGATTAAAACTAACATCGCTGAAGGTCACTGTGAGGCCTCACACTGCCATTAAATGGACTTGTAAATATTTCCCCATTTTTTTTCTTACACGAGAAGAAAAGTAGAAATGCCCCCTGTGGCCATAGGTCAGCTAATGCATTAAAAAAAAAAAAATCAATAACGGTTTCTGAAATGTGTTATGCTCCCTTTGAATGCTTTTTACACCTCTAAGGTGAGAAAAAGCAGTATACATGTGCTTTTATCTGACAATATCTTGGTAAGAATTCTCATTGTAATGAATGTAACTCCTTACTACAGACTTACTTCTATAAATGAGATAAGGAAGATGGACAATGTTTTTAAATAAGCTTCTCTTAGTGAGAAGAATTAGCCTTTATTGCCTAGTTCTTTGTATTCTTAACAAATAAAACAGCTTATAAATGAAATGGAAACCAAAAATATATGCAAAAATAATAATAACAAAACTCTTTTTTCCTCAAGACCATTTAATTTGTTCATGAAAGAATTTTTGTAGCCTCTGAAAGCAAATTTTTTTTACAGTGTTGCAACCAGACTCGTAATTACAGGGAGCAACAAATAATACCATGGTTAAGAACAAAGAACTGTGTGGCCAATTCTGAAGTCCTGACAGCTGGCAACTTTATCACAGTTATTTTATTTCTACTTGAACTTGACTTCAGATCACTATAACTATACCCAAATTGTAGCTCACTTAAATTATTCAGAAAAGGATGTATTACAAAAATTAAAAAGTGAAGCCATCATCAAAAATATTTTAGCTGAACTGTTAAATTGTTGCTCTGTTTCAAGACACATTTATCAATGTGAGTTCTGCTTCATCGTTTTTGCCATTCCTCATTAAAGCTACAGTGTTTGATTTTGTTTATTTAAAAATTAAACAATAAATATGATTAATGAGACAAAAAATGTACAGTAAAATATGATTATTCCAAGGTTCTCTGGGTCACGCTGATAGTAATTCATAGTCAGCACTGTATCAGAATTTGTAGGTCAGAATTGGTGGGAAATGTGTAAGTATACAATGAATATTATGAAAAAATTGAATATCCCTAGCTTTAGACACAACAGACGTAAGGATGGAATCTTGACTGACATGAGCTGCAGGCGATCACCAGAGAGAAACAGACCAAATTGGACCAAATCAACAATATCAGGAAAATCATTTAGAACTGTTGGAATCACTTCTTGGAAAAAGTTCTTTTTTATTATTGGTATGAACCCATTTTTTTTTTTTGCTAATTAACAAGATAGACTGTAACCAGACAACTCATTATGGTTGGCTAGTGATATTAACTCCTTTGTATTTATGCGTTCCAAACTCGGTTATATCAGGCAAGAATTAGTCATCCATGACATCTATTCCTTTGCCTTTTGGGGGGAGGGGGGGCTGGTGGAACTGGAGCTCTGAACTGGAGAACAAAATACACTGATTAGTAAAAAAAAAAAAAAAAAAAAAAACACAAAGCACTGACTATAAAGAAAATAAATATACCAGAAAATCACAGAGTTTTGTTCTCTATGCTGCATTCCAAGTAATTGTCTAGAGCAAGTGGGCAGCTTGCATCTTTCACTTTGTACTTAGCAACTAGTGGTTCTATTCTTCTGCAATGGTTTGGATTTACTTGTACTATAAGGGAAAATCATGGTACATTCTTATCCTGATTACATTTACATTACAGTACATGTCCAGAGTGACGTTCTCATTACACATCTGTGTAGTAGGATTAAGAAATTAACAGTGGCAGCTTGTTTATGCTGGGGTTTTGCTAGAAGGTACAAGGGGTAACTCTTTACCTTCCAATGCATTAACCACAGATCTATATATCAATCAATCTATCTATCTATCTATCTATCTATCTATCTATCTATCTATCTATCTATCTATCTATCTAAGAAAGAGAGATTTTGTACCTTGAAATATTTGCTGGAAGTATTTTCTTCCCTCAGTTTTTCTGAGCCAACAGATGCCTTTTTAATGAGGGCTGTGAGATGATTTGAGGTTTGTAGAAACGTTCCCAGCACACAGAGGTGACACGGTGCTGGCTGTGGCCTCTCATTCTCTAATGAGGTGGCTGAAAACGGAATGACAAAGAACAATGTTTCTCTACAAAACCTGACAGCTGGTGAGGTCACCCTGGAATAACAGAACAAAAATCAAACACTGGTATTAACTACAAGGAGACCACAAGCATGTGATCATGCCATAAGTCAAAGCCCTTAATTTTAGAACAACACTCTGCTATTTTACCCCAATAAACCAGGGTCAGCATACTGTATGTAGAAATTCATTTCAACTTTATTTAAAGCCAGATCCAGGTCTTATTTTGGTTCCACTGCAGCAGTCCAGATTTGTTCAATCCTGACACTGTCTGGTGATTTTCTTGATTGCTTAGGAGTCCATTAAGCTTACCAGTGAAGTCTCAGATTTTTATTATTATTATTATTATTATTATTATTATTATTATTATAGTGGCATTACACAGCCCCCAATATCCAAATTATTATATTAATTAGATATTATTCGCTGATTTAAATGATTACAGGACTTGGATAATTCTCTACCTGAAAAAAGTAAGACTAAATATTAGCAATTTACACCTAGTGAATGAATGTGTGAGTGTGTGGTGTGTGCATGTGTGCCCTGTGATGAATTCAGGGTGTACCCTGAATTGTGTCTGAAGTTTCCTGGGATAAGCTCCAGTTTTCCAGTGACCCTGTATGGAAAATGCAGTATAGAAGATGAATGAGAATGAATGAACGAATTGATGCCTAATGTGTTGTCTCAGCAAGAGAAGCTCAAATAATCAGACAAATGATTGTAGTATTTATTCATATAATGAGCCAAATATTTGTCATTGATTACACAATGTAACGCAATTTTTATCCTGGAATAGTAATTGTTATTTCCTATTAGCTCACACCTAAAAAGGTTGTAAAATGGGTACAATTTCCTTCAAACTTTGTTTTTGTGATGAAGACAATGGTACAGTATTTCTGAAATTCAAAGTATTTATATGAAAACTGGCAAGTGTGATTTTTTTGGCTTGAGTCATAAAAAGACCAAAATTATAATATAAAAACATGTTTTTGTAGTATTCATTTTGTATTCATATTCAAAGTCAAGAATATCTTGATTGAAGCGTTTATTCTGTTCCTCTGATATGCACCCATATTGTCTATAAATCTGTCAAGATGAGCATCAAGTATATGCACTTTGAGGGTCATTCTCCAGCCCATTTTGCTGAAGTTTGCACCATGATCTCTACAAGTTCCACATAGTGATTTCAAAGGAATCCTCGAACCATGGCAACAAAACTTTTTCATGCAGCTTTTTATGTCTTGGTATGCTTTTTAGGATATACCTTGCACTCCATTATCTTCTTAATTTGTGGGGCTACGAAGATCCCTGCTTTTACTTTAGCCTTATGAAAGTTTTGGGAAGATTTCCTGAACATACTTAAGTGCTCTGACAAACTGTTTCATTAAGCCGAATTTTATGTGAAATTGTTGAAACAATACAAAAGTTTCTGCCCACATTGTTTGCTCTCACCAGTCCTGCTGCCCATAGATAAATATAGCATGGATACTTGGTGAAGCCGCTTTGGAGACCCATTAGGAAAGCCACCATTTTTAAGCAGTAGTCCTCGTACTTCAAAGCATCTTTTAACACTGCTGTATTCCTCTTTAAGCTGCACCAAGTGATCTAGTGGAAGATGTTTCGGTTATGAAGCAGCACAGCTTTGAGGTTCCTGCATGAACTGTCAATAAATAGGTGCCAATTCCAATTGCTTTAAACAGACCAGACACATTGTTGCAGAAGCAAAGCTCATCTTGACAGCTGAAGAAGCTAGAAAAATACTTGTGACACTTTCTCTGATCTGCTACATGCACATTTTCATCCACTGCTTGAGTCTTCACATCAAAAGATCGGCTTTGGACTTTGGGTCTCTCACCGAATTGTTGAGGTCTTTCTGTTTGGGGTAGTATGGGTTTCTCCCTTCTACTGAATCGCTGTAGGCTGGACTTCTTCATCCTCTTCTGAAGTGTTGCTCTCTTCCGAAGACAGCTGATCTGTCTTTGGAGGAGTAGGCACAGGGAGCTCTATGCTGTGTGGCAGTGGGGCGATGGATGACGGAATGTCTGGATATATGGTAGCCAGTGCATTCTTCCCACGTCATTGTTTTGAAAGGTCAACCATGCAAAAAAAAAAAAAAGCAGTTGCTTCAAGAAAATTCTGGGAACTCCAAAAAACTTCTACAAAAAACACTGCTTTATTTTATGGAGTTTAAAAAAATTGCTGTTCAGGTTACAAAAGCAAAATTTAAGCAGAACTAATAGTTTTTTTTTTTTTTTTACTTTTCTATGCAGATACAATTAAGAAATACCACTTTTTGTTACATTGTGTTATTAAGATATACTGATATGCACTGAAGGGGGTCGGTGAAATTAATTTTAGAGTACAATCTGGGAAAAGGTTTGAGAGGCCCCTTGTTTACTGCAACACCAGCAGATGGCGCCAGAAAACACACAAGAATGATAACGATAAATGAATCCGTTTGTATTACAAATTATTATTATTGCTATTATTTTATTGTTTTATGACTTAATTAATGTATAAATCTATGGTTTGGTTTGGTTAAAACGTTTATAACTGCTTGGAGGACAGGAAAAGTAACATTTACGAATGCCCTGAAAACTGAAAAATAATAAACAATATATATATATATATTATTATTTTTTATTTATTTTTTTTTTTTTAACTACAGTGACATATTGATGGTGCATGTACAATTAATATATGTGCACGTATGTGTATATGTGCAATATTAACACATATTATGGCATGGTCAGTTCATTTTGTGCGTTTTAAAGGAATGCAGGAAATGTGTCTATCATACTAGGTTCCCAACGCTCACACACACCCACATCCACACCCACACACTTCAACTCAGCAAAGATAGTTAATAAGAAGGGAAAAATACTAAACGTGCAGTAAAACATGGTACTGCAAGTTCAGGTGTGGAAACCTGCGATTTAGTAGACAAGCAGAGTTTACTAACCAATGGGCGTGTCCTCTGTGTTCCCGCTTCTCAGTCAGACATTCTTGTCCAATAGAATATCTCAGTGGGCGTGTCGTGCCAACTCGCGCTTCTCGTGCGTCCACTCGGACCAAGTTAAAACTCAGGGCGCGCGCCAGTGCCGTAAGAATGTGGCGAACGCTTTCGATGCACGCGCACGGGGTTTTGCAAACTTTTTCTAACTAGTGTTTTTTTTCCCAGACGAGGATTTGATGAGAGGAGTGTATCGCTTTGCATGATTCAGGCGTTTCTGCTGTAACTGATCAGACTCTGAAACCATGATGGAACTCTATCTGTGGCTTGTTCTCTTGGCATCAGTGGCAGGTAGTTATAGTTATGCGCGCGCCGCTGATGGACTGTCGTACGCGCACAGATCAGAGCTCTCAGAAGACTCGATACTTGTGGCGAACAACAGGATACGCGTCCCCTTCGGGAGATCGGTTTTCATTGATCCCATCAACGATCTGGTGATTGAAGTGCAGCCGGGAGACAGGTGCAGCTTAATAGTGCTGGATAATGATCCGCTCTCCCAACGACCGGGGCATCTTTCCCCAAAAAAGTTCCCGTGTGAATTCGGACCTAACGATGTGAAATACTCGCATTTGGGCTCCAGGAGCCCCGCCGAGGACAGAGTGCGACTGCAGCTCAGGTACGATACTCAAACTGAAACCGTCATCATACCGTTCATGCTGGAGATCGAGGTCCTTTTCACACAACTGGAGATAGTTACTAAAAATGTGCCTCTGACTGTAGATAAACTCCATGGCATTAGCAATTCTATTGACAGAAGAATATTGGAATTTACATATGATAGAAACTCTGAGCAGTGCGAGGTCACACCACTGTCTACTAGCAGTGCTCTGCCTAGATATGGTGAAGTCATTGATAAGAGTAAATTAGAAAAAAAGATGAATTGTGATGCTTTTCTCAAAGCTGATATTCGCTATAAGCATACTTCTATTCAAAAGTCTCCAAACAGAGACTATATTCCAATGGTCGTGGAGCTGAGAAACAAAGAAAATAATTTACTGAAGCAAGAGTTCTTTCATATCATGATACGGATAAGAGAAGGCCTGCTAAACCGTCCTCCCAAACCCAGCTTTGTGGCTATGATGATGATGGAAATTGATCAGTTTGTCATGACTGCTTTAACGCCTGACATGTTAGCTGCAGAAGACGCTGAATCCGATCCTGATGATCTTATATTTAACATCACCACCCCTTTCTCTTTTGAGGAAGGTTACATTGTGAGTACTGATGATAGAAATTTACCAATAACATCTTTTTATCAGCGAGACATCAAGGATCTGAAGATAGCATATAAGCCACCGTCTATGGACTCGGACACGGAGAGAATATTTCAGATTGAGTTTGAAGTTTTGGACACGGATGGTGGAGTTTCAGAACCTTTTGCTTTTATGATTGTTGTAAAGCCCATGAACACACTTGCACCAGTGGTGACAAGAAACACAGGGCAGCTTTTATATGAAGGTCAGTCCAGGCCTCTGTTCACTCAGAATAATTTAGAAATCAGTGATGAAGACAACCTGGATAGTGTAAGGATAACTGTTGTAAATGGTCTCCGTCATGGTGATCTCACCATACTTGGCTCCAGCACAAATTATTTCACACCAGCTGATCTGCAAGTTGGTATTGTTGTCTACCAGCATGATGGCAGTGACACATACAGTGATAACATAATTTTCAGAATGACAGATGGCAAGAATGAAGTGGAGTTTTTGTTCCCTATTTCAATTGTTCCAACTGATGATGAACCTCCCATTATAAATGCCAACACCGGATTGGTGGTATTTAAACACCAAATAATTCCCATTTCACCTTTAATGCTTAGTGCAGCCGATATTGACTCTGAAGATTCCATAATAAAGTTCACCATTGAACCTCCACACTCAACAGTTGGAGAAGTGCTGCTAAGGCAGTCTGAGGCTCCGGAAGATCCATCTTCATGGAAGTTCAATATGGAAGATGGGTTATATGAGAAAGTTGTGACAGAGTGGCAACAGAAAGACATAACAGATGGCAAACTTTTCTACAGACACACAGGACCCCATATCACTGAGCCTGTCAGTGACCAGTTTATCTTTAAAGTTCAGGATGATGCTGATCCTCCAAACCAATCAGACGAGAGCACGTTCTTCATTAGGATTCTTCCTATTGATGATGTTCCACCTGTACTTTTTCTTGGCACTTCTTTACAGATGACAGTCCATGAGTATCAGATGACTAGTTTTAACAAGAATGTCCTTCGCTATACTGATTTGGATTCTGATGACAGAGATCTAAAATACATAATAACCCAGGCTCCAACTGACACAGATGAAAGTCGCCCAGTCAAATTTGGTTCAATAGTTTTAACAGAGCATCCTAACACTGAGGTAAGAGAGTTCACTCAAGCACAAGTGAACCATCATAAGATTTCCTACAACCCACCAGACATTGAGCTGGGCATCACAACCCATGTTGCACAGTTCCATTTCACAGTTGAAGACACTGCTGGAAATAGTGTGAAAGGAATTTTCACCATATTGGTGCAACCTGTTAATAACAAGCCCCCAGAGATAACCAACACTGGTTTCACAGTCTTTGAGCGAGGTATGCATATTCTTACAAATGCTGAGCTTGATACTACTGACCTTGATACAGATAGTAAACAGATTTCCTTTACTTTAAGTCAGATTCCACAACATGGGCAAGTCCAGCTTAGCTTTGCAGATTTGGTTAAAGGGAGGGCATTTAGCCTGCAAGATATCTCAGAAGGCAGAATTTCTTACGTCCACAATGGTGATGAGACAACCAGTGATGCTTTTAAACTGGATGTCAGTGATGGTGTCCATATTGTACCAGTAACAGTAAGAATAACAGTGAAACCAGTTGATGATGAAATGCCAACTCTGACTCTCACAGCTGGTACTCTTGGTTCTCACCTGTCTGTATTGGAAAATGGTGCTGCTGAAATCACTGTCAGCATAATCCAGGGGAAAGATGAAGACACGGATGACCTCAGGCTGACCTTTATTGTTGAGAACGCCCCTTCATACGGAGGGATCATGGTGAATGGAATACCTTCAAACATGTTCACCCAAGCCGATATAATCAATGGTTTAGTGACGTATACGCATTCAAGTGGTGAGATTGGTCTTTTCTCAAAGCAGGACCATTTTAATTTAACCCTCACTGACATGTCTGACGAGTGGGCTGTAGGAGGAAATAAAATCACTGGAGTATCTGTTCATGTTTCCATTCTTCCAGTGGATAACCAGGCCCCAATCGTAAAAGTGGTTCCAACATTTAATGTCACTGAAGGAGACAAAAACACAATTGGAGACCACCAAATAATTGTTGAGGATGCAGACACACCCACTGAAGATATTTTGTGTACTATTGTCGTTCAGCCAAATTCAGGTTATATGGAGAACGTCTCTCCAGCGCCAGGTTCTGAGAAGTCCAGGTCTGGCACAGCTATTAGCGCTTTCAGTATTAGAGATGTCAAGGCTGGTCATATACACTATGTCCAAAGCATTCATAAAGGAGTTGAACCTGTAGAGGACAGATTCACGTTCAGGTGCTCAGATGGCGTTAACTTCTCAGACAGACAGTTTTTTCCAATTGCAATTATCCCAATCAATGATGAGAAACCAAAAATATTTGCAAGAGAGTTTGTGGTGATGGAGGGAATGAACGTCATCATCGACACACCCATCCTGAATGGAGTTGACGGTGATATTCCTGCTGAAGATTTGACTTTTATCATTTCAGAACCACCCAAACATGGATTTATTCTTGATCAGTTGATCACCGGCTCTCTCCCAGTTACCAACTTTACGTTGGAGCAAATCAAAGAAGCTTCTAGTATTATTTATGAGCATGATGATTCTGAGACGACAGAAGACAAATTTAATGTTATTCTAACAGATGGAAAACATAAAGTAGACGGTACTGTTATGATTATGATTATTGCTGTAGATGATGAAACTCCAAGACTGGCCATTAATGATGGTTTGGAAATTGAAATTGGGGGGACAAAGGAAATAGATAATAAGATTCTGAAGGCAACTGATTTAGACTCAGAAGATAGCACACTTACATTTATCATTCGATATGGACCAGGTCAAGGAATCCTACAGAAAAAAACAGACCACGGGTCATTACAGAACATCACAGTTGGGATGAATTTCACACAGATGGAACTGGATCAGGGTCGCATATTCTATACTCACAGTGGACAGGAAGGTATTCGGGACCTTATAAAGTTTGATGTAACAGATGGTAGTAATCCACTAATCGACAGGTATTTCTACATTACTGTGAGTAATATTGATGCCGTGTTTCCTGAAGTTGTTAGCAAAGGAGTATCTCTGAAAGAAGGAGGAAGTGTGATGCTTACCACTGACCTACTCAGAACAAGTGATCTCAACAGTCCAGACGAAAACCTGATTTTCACTATCACCAGAGCCCCTGTCAGGGGACATCTGGAAAGCACAGACACTCCCGGAATGCCCATTGTCTCCTTTACTCAACTTCAGCTGGCTGGAAGTAAAATCTACTACATCCATACTTCAGATGATGAAATCAAAATGGACAGTTTTGAGTTTGAGGTCACTGATGGATATAACCCTGTTTTTCGCACCTTCCGTATATCTATAGTTGATGTTGACAACAAAAAACCTGTCTTGACAGTACATGAACTTCGTGTGTCAGAAGGTCAGTCTAAACTTATCACACCATTTGAATTGACTGTAGAGGATCAGGATACTGCAGAGGAATTCCTGAAGTTCACTGTCACACGGTTGCCTAACCATGGTAAACTGCTGTATAACAACAGCCATCCAATTACCTCTTTCACAAAGCAAGATCTGAATGAGAACCTAATAAGTTACAAACATGACGGCACAGAGTCCTCACAAGACAGCTTCTTTTTTACTGTCACCGATGGAACACACACTGATTTCTATGTGTTTCCTGACACAGTGTTTGAAACTCACAGGCCTCAAGTCATGAAAATCACTATTTCACTGATAGACAATGGGGTACCACAAATTGTGGTAAACAAAGGTGCTCAAACATTGAAGGTCCTGCCAACAAGCCACCTTGGTTATCCTATCACCAGCAAAGTGCTAAAGGCAGAAGACAGGGACAGCAGCCCAGAGACTCTGGTCTTTCACATCACCACACAAGCAGAGCATGGCTACCTGATCAACCTACAGAAAGGGAATGATTCCATCAATACATTTACTCAAGGTAAAAAAAGCATTTACAATATTTTATGGTTCTGCATTTATTTGTCTCACTCTATTAGTTTATAAATTAGTTTATAAAATCCATGACGTCTTATGTAAATTTAATTTCCAACTGATGTGATGAAAAACACAAGATCAAGGTTTCCCCTCTTGTGGTCTTAATCACATACTGTAGATTATATGAATATTACAAATTAAGAATTTAACCAATCTAAAAAAAAGCCATTGTCAGCTGTAAGACTTGTTGTCAGAGTTGTAACAATTTGTTGTAGCTATTCATACATGGTCAGTGCTGGAACATCACTAAATGTTTAAAATAATAGTTTTGAATATTTCAAGAATACAGTCATAATAATTTGAGAACAGCTAAAATGAGAATAAAGTCAATATGTAATATTTCGAGATATTATATTAAACCATAATTATCATAATAAGTCATACTACCAGAAAATGCAATATTTAGAAAATAATATAATACAAAATATGATCAAAAGTATGTGGATACCTGCTCATCACCCCATATGAGAGTCAAACAGTTAGAATCACATAATTATATACTGTAGAATGTCTTTGTATGCTGTAGCTGATAAACGGGAGTTGATTATAACTGGAAGGAGATTCTAAATCTGGAAAGGATTTTAGAATGTTTAGAATGCACACATGTGAAGGTCAGGTGTCTATATTTTTGAGCAATGTTTGTGGTTTAAAGTGAGGGATGTTGAGGTTTGGTTTAGATATACTGCTTTTCTATTGGTTTTACGAGTGAAGAAATATTTAATCTTATAATAATCCTATAATTATAATAATCTTATAGCACCACATTCAGTTTCTTTAAAACTAAGAACCAAATGAAAAAACTGTCTCTTTCGCTGAACGAGAAATTACAGCCCTTCGTTGCCTTAGCTATCGATGATTACATCTGCATACTATTCAAATAGGTCAAATCAGTATTTCCTCTAGAAATCTTTTTCGGAGGTAATAGAGTTTTTGCATATGTCATTTACAATTTTTGGTTATTTATTTCTCGTAAAACACAAGATTTTTGGTTTGATTGCCATGGGTGTAGTACAGAATAGTGCTGATTTGGAGAGGCGAAGCCCCTGTGTTATTTCAGAAGCACCCTGTCTGTTGCATGACTGTGGTTTCCAAAGTCACATCTGATAAATATTAATAATAATAATAATAATAATAATAACAAAAAGCTTTTTATGCAACTTCATTATGTACAGTAAGAACAAAAAAGTTGTAAAGTTGAAAAAAATATCAAGATTCTTTTGTAATACTGCAATACTGTGCATTTTAAGGCATATCACTTAATGAAAACGGAACATTAACCTTTAACCATTACCCAGACTAAAATCTCTGTGTGTTAGCCCTAGGCTTAAGTACTTGATGGGACAAGTGGAGCATTTTATGTTATGTTAGTAATTAATTAAGCATACTTTCCCTTAGAACATCTCTATGTGGAGTTTAGAGCTTTGGCAAGTTATATTAATATTTAGTATTTTTAGGCTATTCATAAAATTACAACTACATAAATGTTCAAAATTTTGCCCACAGGGTGCCTCCATTTAGTTTTCATTTTCAGCTTAATAAGGAATCTTATATCACATATAAGTCTTTACAGAAAATGATGATTTCATAACATCAATACAAAAACATAAATTTTAAATTGCTAACTATTTTTTGAATCTGTTGCATATTATCTGTAATCTACCTTCTGGGTAGTGGTGTCTCAGCAGTTAAGGAATAGCATTACTGATCAGGGTTCAGGCCTCTGTACTGCCAAGTTGCTAATGTTGGGCCCTTGAGCATGGCCCTTGAGCATGGCCCTTAATCCTCTGTGCTCCAGGGACAGTGTATCATGGTTGATATTTGCTCTGACCCCTGCTTCATGACAAGCTGGGATATGCAAGGAAAAGGGTTTCACTGTGCTGTAGGTTATGTGTGGCATGTAAAGGCTTCTTCTTCTATACGCCTCAAGCACCCTTTCGGGCAATTCCATATCTGCCTTCACCGACTTTTATCACAGACTGAACACTGGCTGCTATGTGACGTTCTCATGCAAGTAATAATAGAAAGTCTTAGCCACTGAGCCGCCACTGTCCGGAAGGCAGATGCTGCACCTAGCCATGGGTGTTTCTAAGTCATCCGAATGGCTCACATGGAAAAGAACTGTGGAGCAATTCTCTGATTTCTGATTTAACGAAAAGAAAGAATTGGAGGGGAGACTTTAAGAAAAATTTGAATTAAAGGGAAAACAATGAGGAAAAAAATTGTGGCAGCTCAGAATTAAGGGAGAAAGTAAATGAAGAGACGAAGGACAAGGAATGTCAGAATAAAATAGAGAATGTTAAGAAAGAACCTGATTTTGAGACCAATTATGATCCTTATAATGGACCAATTTGTTCCATCATTATTTGGTTCCTTCAAGTTCGTCCAGAGAGAAAGACATGTTGAGTTGTTGTTTCCTGTCTGATCTCATTACTCTTTGTGTCTCTTTGTGTTCTGAAGCTCTTACATTTACAATTCCTCATCACTTCACGTAAGCACCGCTACCCTCATGTGTCCTGTTCACGTAATCAGCACGCCAAAGCTAATTTGTTATTTTGACCATGTTAACTCCTTTGTAGTTAAAAAAGGTCAGATTTTATCCCTTTCACTGAAGCATGTCCTCAGACAACACAGCAATGGATTTTATCTAAAATCGATCATGGATTTTAGATCACTCCAAGGGTTTGCACTTGAGCCTGTTTTAGCTTGAGTATACGCTGTCATCTAATAAAGAAGGGACATGCAGAATACTATGACATTCTGAAATTCATGTATATATGTCTAATATTCTGCTCTTTACATGTTGTTGTTGATGATATTATCAATAAAAAGCAATAAAAATCAGCAATAAAAATCATCTTAAATTGAAAAAGAATGCTAAACCAAAGCATGTTAACGACTTATCTCAGACCGCACTGTGCATATGTAATGTCTCCCTACAACTTTTTGCCTGGGAGTGTCAATTCACTGGATGTGTATGTGTGGTAAATTTCAAATAACAGAATAAAAACTGAAATATTCAACTGAAGTACAAGTTTGGTAATTTAAGAGCATGACAATAACATGGAAGCATGTCTCATGGGAAAGAAACTTTGGCAAACAGTCACATCACAGCAAATAGTGAAGGGACACTATATATATATTTTTTTAATTTAGAGAGCCCTCTACTCAGAACCTAACATGGTAGTGTCACAGACTTAGAGGCATTAAAATAAATATTTGATGAGGAGAGGCCACACCATTGCAATGAGAGTAGACACATTGCTTACAATATGAACTGAACTTGGCTATGTGCATAAGAAATCATAGCTTTACGATTTTATGAAGCTTCCTTCTGTGGTATCAATAATGCAGGGCATGGGGCATGGTATAGGGTAGGAAATGGAGATGCTACTTTTATGCATTCCCAGGTATTTGTACCCAGTATTGTATTAATGCTTTTGTAGTCAATTACCTCAATTTAAGAGATGGTGTGAAACAGATGTCAAAGAATTGGGTGCTGGAATCCTATCTTTAAAATTCCTGGGCTTATCTGTCATTCCAAATGGGTACAGTACCAGTTCTACAAATGGAACAACTTAAATTAGCAGCTTAACTGTTTGATTGCTTCCCTTACTGTTTCTTAATGCACCGCTTTCATTATAGCTTATGACTTTTGAGTAATAATAGAGTATATCAATCATTTATTTGATCTTTATGTATGTATTATGTATGTATGTGCTGGATTTGCTTTCTACTGAAATTAACCTTTTAAGAATTTTTGTTTTTGCAGTGAACATTAATGACCAGCAGATCTACTATGTGCTGAAAGATAAGACCAATTCCACCAGCGACACTTTTATTTTCTACGTGGAAGACAATGGTAAGTTTGTTAAGTGTATCCATTCATTCATGTTTGTTTCTTTGTTTATTTATAATATATAACTATATTATAAATAAGCATGTTATAAATAATAATAAACTATTATATTACTTTTAACGAACATTGTTTTTTTAGATATTTCTAGATAATACATTTCCTATGAAACCTCTTATTAAATCTTCAAGCAGAAGCTCCCCAGTACCGAAATTGTAAGCTCAATGCATACAGTATAAATGTATTATTTTTAGCTTTGTTTATATTTGCTGTAGAGTTTGAATAAGGTAGTCCGCTTGAGGACCAAACAGTGATGAACTTTATTATAATTGAGGTTTATTTGATGCAATAAGATCACAACAAACCCGTCCGTCCATAATATTGGCTTCTGCTGATATAATCTGGCTGTTTGGATTATTTGCTTCCTCCCTAAATGAGAACAAACAAATCAGAAAGTCTAATTGGGCTTTATTGAAAGTGGCTTTTCTGCCTCTAGCAAGACCAATATTATCCTTTTGTCTGACTCACAAAGTCAGACAGAGAGGTGGCCTCAACAACCATCAGTACAAAATAAGCATTTGATATTTAAGACCAGAGGGCAAAGTAGCAAATAATTACAGGTTAGGTGTGGGAGAAAAGTCCAGGGTAACAATTACCCTGCATATTACAGGGCACCTTTAAGTGTGAACTGCTGGATAGACAAACTTTTAGTGTACAAAAGCAGATGGTTTAAACTCCTATGAATGTATTCAGTTGCACATTTTCTCATGGCTTTTATAAGAGGATTTGTTGTTCTATAATTGTGAATTCTTCTGCTCATGTAGAGTAATTAGCCTTAAACAGCACCGTGTTGGAAACAGTTTGTTTAAATGTGGCAGGACTTGAAGCATATGTAATATTTCTATTGTTCCCCAGCAGTTCATTTTGGTTGTCAGAACATTGTAGGAATGTTAATTCTTTGATGTTAGCCCACTGGTATTTGTTTATGAAATGTAAAATAAATGCTGAGATGATGAATTATTCCAAGACGATTTTTGACAGAACAACAGCATAAACATTTATTTATAGCATTTATTCTGCATTTATTCTGCAACATTGGTGGCTTAGTAGTAGGTTTCTCGCCCACCATGAGGAAGACCTGGGTTCAATTGCCAACCAAAGCCCACACCCCAGCCACTGAATGCAGTGTCGTTCCCAACTGATTCGATGTGCGGATCAGTTTGTCCGCTGTGGCGAACCCTCGACAGGAGCAGCTGAAACACTAACAACAACAGTTTATTCTTTTTTTTGTCATATAAAATACACCCTAGACGTGCTCATACTGTCAGTGTGGGTTTGTTTGTTCTTCTTTTGGCCACTCCCATTATTTTTATGCCAGACCCTGGTCTCACTGTACTAACAAGGCTCTGTGGATACTAATAAATGTACAAATATTGCCTTTTCCCAACAGTAATTCCAGCATCATTTTATTAAATGATGAAGTTTCTTTAGAACCTAATGCACATGGTCATCCAACAACAGGAATTAAATGTTCCACAATGTCTTGAAAATCAAAGGGCACTGCTTCGTATTCTTTCCTCTACTACTTTGCCATCTCTGGAGAGGTTTGCACAATCCCAGTAATCCCACCCATTGGAATTATATTTTCTGTCTGTGTCTTTTAACCTAGAAAGACCAACGGGATAGAAAATAAAGGGTTAAAGGGTTTAATTTTTAGTATGAACTGAGGCTACATACCACTTCAATGTGACCCATGAGCTGTTAAGAGGTTCACTTTTCTGAATGTTCAAAGATCGTCTCTCTGTGCTAAAGCCGAGGGCATTTCTTCTGATAGAAAGACCATAACTGAAGGGAAGTTTCTCATCTTTGTATTTCAAGGTACTGAACCAGTACAAAAGGGCACTGGCTTCTCCAGATTGATTGTAGTAGTGTCACAAGGAGTTTCCTGAGATATGCTCTTATCCAGACATACAGTACAGTACTGTTATCTGCATGTTTAGTTAGTCACAGCTCAGACATTACAAACACTTACAGTAATATTTTCCTATTTGGAGTTACTGAGCTAATTAGAGGGCTTTAAAGATTTTATGCTGCATCACAGCAGTGTGGCCCGGGTGTCCTGGGAAATTCTTGTTAGAGAAGCTGATTTCACAACAAATTTAATGTGTCTAAAGTGGATTTCAGTGACATTTAAGATGCATACTAGTGTGTATAAAAACTTACACATTATACAATATATACACATATATAAACTAAACACTGCTAGGATATGTCTTTCTTTCTTTCTCTGCTTTCCTCTTATCTCTGTCATTATCTCCAATAGCCTCAGGCTACGGCCCCTAGACACCTCTCTTCCTCTGTATAGGTACAAATTCTCAGACAGACACTATAGCCAAGACCCAAGAGGCCATAGTTTGTCTATAAAGAGTGAGCCAGGTAGTGCTTTTCCAAATCTGTTTTGTATCATAACAGGTTGGGTTTAATCATTGAGAACTTGGAGGAAAAAAATCCAGATGTTGTCTTCAACTGAGATTTTTAAAGAATTTGACTTAGTTCAAGAATATGAAAACATTTTAGAGAGCAAAGGGATGTGGTATATGTCTACAGTGGTGGTTTTACAAGGGTACTAAATGAACCTGTAGAAAAAGGTTTTTAGTAGTCCTTGAATGCAAGAATGCTTCCAGGCTTATGCCAAAATAATATAATTATTCTGTAAATCTTTATATGCTTACATATTTTCTATGCATCCAAACTGTTTATTTCGAATCTGCTTTTGCCTTTCATGTCTTAATAAATATTTGACATTGATATGATAAAGGGTTGCCTAATTTTAGATTAGGAGGCTTTCTCTAAGGGCTTTGATGCACAATGAAAAAAAAAAGTCTTTTAGAAATCTCTGGTGCCATGGGCATTTTAAACATTCATATGTGCCATTTAGTAGCAGGCCAAGACTAAGTGATTTATAAATAATTGGAGTGCCATATGGGTTTCGGGGGTCTACGAAAGAGTGTTTTCTAGTGCCTGTAGGACTGAGACAACAAATATAACCCTTCCAGAATGAGGAGAGGATAATTGCAGCCTAATTTTGTATCTACTGTATGCATGGGTCTAAAATTGTCACATGTGCATATTGTGCTCAAAAACGCCGGTGCTGTGCCAGTGATGCATCTGGTGCCATTTTAATTCAGCATGGGATAAAATCATATTTGTAGACACTTTCTGTACTTTTTAAATAAATAATAATAATACATAATAATAATGTCATAACCCTGATCTGCCTTTCATTTTTAAACACTATCAATCCTGTGTCCTTCAGCAAGGCAATATTATGCACAGTGATCTTCTCACGATGTGTCTTTGTGTCCAATAAGGGGTAAATGGATCTCCACTTGGATAAACAGGTAGCTATAACATAAATCGTGCTTAGAGGGGATTTTCCTCTTATTTCCTTAGTTACAGAGCAGTTTGGCGTCTCCCTAGAGTGTTGGCTTTATTTGACAGTCTATTAGAATTGATCTCCTCACTCTGAAATTGAGGCAGCTCCTCTGCAGCAGACTGGGATCACATTAGATAAATTGTTTCTTGGGGGCACTGTTTTTTAGACAGTTATAAAGTTCTTTTAGTGGTTAGTATATGTGTGTTTGCTTTAAAGCCCTAATCTTTACAGGGATGTACTCTGGATTGTACTTTGTACAACATTTCTTAAGCGTGGCGCTCATAGGGCTACCTACATGACATCTACACAAGTTTTTCATGGCACAACAATGCCTTACACAACATCTGGCATTAGCTCTTGTATATGTCTTTTTTTTGTCAAATGTCAAATGGCTGCAACACCTTAGTGAAGTGACAGATTTTTGATGAAATAAGGTTGTTGTGACATTTTCCAGGTTTGACTTACATTAGAAGTGATGACAACCCCTATTATTTAGTTCAGCAGTGCTCCAGATGGCGACTGAAATGGTCGAGGACATGCTTATCATTCTTATATAGACAGCCACCAGCGGTGATCATCCTCCCAAAAAATATAATGAAAAAGCAGCAGTTTTTAATCCTGTTATAGTCTTTTTCCCTGGGTAGCATGAGAGTACAAGAGCGCATGGTAATGCAGCAGGGCTGTGAGAGCACTCTCACACATAAGAGTTCATTTGACCGTTCAACTGTCATACGCTCGATAACGTTTCACAAGAGCTCTTGTTCTTGATCGCAGCCCTGCAGTATTAACATGCGCTCCTGTCTGCACATGCTAACAAGCAGGTGGTGAAGTGAATTATAAAAGAGGTAATGATAGAAAATTCGTAGTAGTTTCTAAATAGAGTTGAATTTAGATATTAAGAATGTCCTTACTTCTCTTGTTTATTCTCAGTAGTTTTTGAAACTCACTCAGTGCCATGCCTACCTGGCTAGCTAGCCAAAGTTAGCTAACGCTAGTCATAGAACATCAACAACTGACAAGAAAACTAAATGGCCAGACTAAAAATCTCAGACTTATTAACTGTCCTTAAAATGAAATGTGCATTGCTGTAATTAATTAAATTTAATTTAAGTTAGCTACAAAGATAAAGTACTTTCCCAAAAGGAAATTGTATCGAACAAGTAAGCAGCAAGCAAGAATTGCAATGAGGGAGGGAAAAAAAGGGTTTACAATTAAGGTACATTAATAAACACTATTAACAATTTAAGGTGCATTAAAAAGATAGAATATGCTGTCAAATAGATACTGCTTCTATGTACACGTGCATGATGATTGTATATGCAGGTGGGAATGAAACTGTGCATAAGATGCACTACGAGTAGTAATGGAGAGAATGAACCAGAAATATATAACCAGCAAATACCAATAAAAAAAGAGGAAGCAATGAATGAAGTATGTGACCATAGTGCATTGAAGACAGAATGTATATGAGCCTATTTATTGTGTTGTCAGAGGAGGAGATTCCTCTCTTGACACAGAGCAGGGTTATTGTAAAGTCTAATTGCTGTTGACAGAAAAGACTATGTGTAGCGTTCTTTGTCTCTCAACGCAATGAGTTTTTTTTTTTAAAGGTTTTGACAAAAACTGTAGACTCACCATAACACTAAAAGTTACACTTTACTGTATGAATAAAACAGAGCTGTCTTTCTGTTTTATTATTTCAAAGATGAAGAGTTCAGCCAGCATTTGCTCCACTTTATCTCATTCCCTCACAACCCATTTGCTTCCTGCCAGCTGTTTAGGTGCTCAGAACATGGCACCCAGAGGACAGAATTGCACTGAGTCTTTTACTCCCTGTTTAACTATTACAAATAGCTCCATTAGCTTCCCTGCTATCCTGTATGCCCTAAACCCACACATCAGATTTATTGGTGGAAATGTAGGAGTACAGACACTTCAGGTGGCTCGTTTAAGTCTCAGTTTGCTCAGTTTGCAAAAGGGGGACCATTAGCAGCGTGCACAGATAGATGTAGTAGGAGAAGGAGGGGAAATTACAAACTGTGCATCATGATGCTGCTCAGTGAACCTCTAAGTAAATAAATAAATAAATAAATTATGAAGTATTTAATGTTTAAATCAGCATATATTCATTCACATATTCAGTGAAATGTAAGAATAGGTTTGAAAGACATTACCAGTGAATTTTACACGTAAATAAAGATTATTAAAAATATATTGTATCTAATATTGTTTCTGTTTGATGATGCTATTTAGCAGTAAAACTAGCTGTGACTGGTCTAGAGCCAGAACAGATTGTCTCATTATGTTGCATCATATCGTTACTTTTGAAAGAGAAAACGAAAATCCGATTATAACAATGATTACAGGCAATGAAGCCAAAACACATTTTGGTATATAAAAGCCAAATACCATATGAATAAATAATAAATATGAACAAAGAGGAAAGAGTATATAGTATCATAAGTGGTAATTTTTGGAAACATTCCAATAGTTGCATCACAATTAGGACTTCGATCAAAGAAATCACACTGCAGTTATTTTGACAATTATTATGAGTACAATTTAAGTATGTGTAAATGTGTAGCAAATGTTTCTCAATATAAGGATCTTTGCCAATATGTATTATTATGAAAAAAACTTTCAGGCAAACTTTGCATAAAATCTTGACTAACCATACATTACCTATAGCCACGCAAGATTAAATAATTGCGCAGGTCCATTTACATTCTTATGTCATTAATTGTGCATCACTAAACTATACATCTAAAACTGCCAAAACAGGCTATGAAATATTCAATACATGGTTCCTAGACATTTTAATTTGCACACGTTTGAAGTCACTTTAGAAATCATACTGAAGGTGTAAAATGATTTTTTGACATAGCCCAGAGTCTTTTAAAAGTGCCGAATTAAATATACTGCTTGGCCAAAAATAATTAAATAAAAATAAATAGCAAAAAAAACTAGATGACCTACATTGCTCAAACGTTGTAAATGTTTATTTGTTTTTGAGATTTTTATGGACATTCATTCTTAAGTTTGCTAATGTTTTGACGCAGTCAATTAGTAAGGGTATATCAGAAATACTTGAGATTTATCTTTGATATTCTAGGATTTTTAAAACCTCCTTAAATTCAGATTTCTTTAATTATACTATTCAACACTTCAGCCAACACTTCTTGTCTTTTGAAAAATAACCCTTGGTTGAATCATAGAAATTAAAAATTAGGAATTTATTATTCCCCTTAAAATGTAATGTAAATTAATAGTTTTTCCTTTGTGATTAAGCAAAGCAAATTATTGAGTTTATCATCACTGCATGACAGTTTAAGGGTGAAATAAATGTCACTTAAAATAGATTTCATATAATTAATCCAAACCTGTGATGATTAATGTGATCATTACGATTTGTACAATTCATTCTACAGTATAATAGACAAATATGAGTATGTTTAAGTGAATGCATCCCATCTATCATTTATTTATTTATTTTTAAATATAGTCTTTTTTTGCTACATTGTATTACATGTGATGACAGAAAACCAGTTTCATCACCAGTCTGAATATTAGATTTTAGGTTTTGTAGACTCTCCTGAAAAATCCAGTCTTAGATGTTTCTACTTTAAAAAAAAAAAAATACAAAAAACTTAATTTATAATTTCCATTGTCTTAAAAGAGACTAACATAAAATTGATTTATACAGGCTTGTATAATTCATCACTGAACACAAATAAACTTCACTGCATATAAATACATAAACCTTTGAAGTTAAGCCGCTAACTCTGGGCCCATATAAAGTAACTATGTAAGTAAGAAAGCTGTTTCACTAAGGTTGTTCTTGAGTATGGTGATGCTAGAAATGTTTGGATACACAGAGATTTTTAAAGTTTGCGAGAAGCCCTGTAACAATATTTTGGACAATGCAGAGCATGTAAAAATCCAGGCTGCATCCAGGCCTCCCATATCACCATGCACAGGATCGGCATGGTGGCTTATCATTATATGCAAAATTTGAGGCTTGCATGAAACAGAGGGCTGAAGTGAAATAATTATGTTTTACATGCATGAGGAATCGGCAGGACAGAAGCTTATCTTGACCCACATATGGCAGCTTGAGACATGACATGAATGGATGTGTGGGTGACTGTGATCTACTCATGCATATATGTGTGTGCGTGTGTGCGCGTGTGTGCGTGTGTGTGTGTGCGTGCGTGTGTGTGTGTGTGCGTGTGTATGTGTGTGTGTGTGTGTGAGAGAGAGAGAGAGAGAGAGAGAAATAGTCCAGTCATGGTGTGTACAAATGAAAGTTTCATTACCTAGGTTAATTTTGGCTCTGAAATAGTCCGGCTTGTCGCAGTTTTTTCTTTCTCATTTTTATTAATTCTTGGAGATTGTCCTTCTGCATTTGTTATCTTCCATTATATTTAATAATAAAGATCTGAGATCTGACATAGGTTATGCCAAAATTCTAATTTTACGGGCAATCCTTAACCACTATTCTACAAATCTAATTACATGGATTATAATTTGATCCAAATAGGAATCTCTAGTAAGATTACAATGTCTTCGTACCGCTCTGAACTGTTTTGATTATTTTTATTTCTGTGCTGTACATGAAATGTTTTGCCAGTATGGTACGACCATTCATTGCTTTTAAAATGCAGTGATTTTCATCCATTATGAAAAGACAAGGCTTGATGTGTCATATGTTTATTTTGCATTTGAAATGTTTAGTGCTGTAGACATTTAAAATTAATGTGTTTCAAAATCCATAACTGCACTTTGGCAGGACAGGGTGATGCAATAATTGATTTCTAATAATCTCTGATAAGATAAGAATCATATTTAATATATGACATTCAATATACTGAAAGACATTCAAGTTTTTTAATTAATCAATGCATTTTTGTTTGTTAACCCACACAGTGATCTATCAATAATTAAAGTAGAAAAAGACATCTAACATCAGGTTAAGGACATTCATTACTTTAATTTACATAATTTCATTTCATTTATTATGAGGAAATGAGGGATGGCTCAAGACTTTTGCTCGGTACTGTATGTCCTTATATTCCTACTCTAAACCAATTATAACATTGCCTAACTTAAGAATTAAGAAATCTGACAGGTCCACCTTCCATAGTCAGGCAATCATTTAGCAGCATGGCAATACAAACTTATACCTAATGATAATATCAAATATCATAATATGGGAAAATGTGACTTTGATCATTTTGATCATTAACCCTGTAAATAAATAAGGAATTGTACTGTATATGACCTAAGGTTGAATTGTTGCCCCTGTTCAGGAGGAAATAAGTTGAAGGAGCAGCACTTCCACCTGGACTGGGCCTGGATCTCTCTACAGAACCAGAACTATGTGGTGGATGAGCAGGCTGGGGTTCTGGAGGTTGTGCTCAGACGCAGAGGATATCTGGGGGAAACTTCTTTCGTAGGTGAGTCTGTGTTGAACATCAGTATTGGAATGTTTTTGCTACACACTGAAGATATTTGGGTTTGAGATCAAAAGAAAAATATGGGATGATAGGGGGTTCGAGCATCACCACCGCTGAGTTGATATCTGTGGGGCACTTGGTACCCTTAACCATACATCCATATAAAATACCTACCCACTGGAGATTCAGGGCATCCCCAGTGCCAATTCCAAGCGTGGAGAACTGGGTGGAGTTTGACATTATCCCAATAACCTATGGATCAAATGACCCGATGTGGCGACCCCAAGAATGAGAATAAGGCCAAGAAAACAATATGAATGATATATCTGAATTTCAACTTTCATTTTCTTTTAAGCAGCCTAAAACGTTGCAGAGTTGTTTGAAGCCACCCATTTATATTGGAAAGCGTGACTCACAGCTCTGAGTGCCTACTTTTGATTTGACCTGTGAAGACTGCAATTGTTGTTAAAGAGGATAAGTCAGCATGAAAACCAGAGAGCTGTTTATGGGAGAAAAGCAAGTGATTTAGAAGCTGAGACTAGATGGAAAATCAATCAGAGCCAATACAATACTATTCAATACTGTTTCTACAATGGCATTGTCCAATAAAGACAGAATCCACTGGTGTACTAACAACTAGACATCAAACAGGTCGGCCGAAGAAAACAGCTGCACTAGATGCAGACAGGAACATAGAGAGTTCTGAGGAAAAACCCAGAAACAGAATTCAGTAACAAAATCAACAACCTCCAAACGTCAGCGAGAGTATCACAATCCAAGCTTTGAGGAAGACTTCAAGAGTGAACTGTATAAATATATAATTATAGAGGTCATTCAACAAGATCCAAAATTCTGATCTTATATCTCATATTCATCTTTTGATCTATTTAATCTTTCCGTTACCTTATTTACTTGGATTGTATTGCACGCAGCACGTAGTACCAGTCATAACCTTAGACACCTTGTTTAGTTATTATTTGTTTTACTTTTTTTATTATTGAGTTCACTGGCCCAGTTTTATTTTCCAATAATCCCCAATGAATGGTGATGCGAATGCTGAGATCACTAGACCCTGGCTAAACATAATATGGATTTCAGTCATTAGCTTTGAATAATCTTTTGCACTGAAGTGAGACTGAATTCATGGTGTGAGCTGTTATTGCTCCGGCTTATCGGTGGTGGTTTTTATCTAGTGTATGAGATTTTTTTTCTTCTTCTTTTCCCCTCAGTCTTAGAGGCTGAGATGAAAGTGTATTGTATCTGCAGTCTCTAGAGCAGTCAAAATAATTGTGTGTGTCTGTGTGTGTCTGTGTGTGTGTGTGTGTGTGTGTGTGTGTGTGTGTGTGTGTGTGTGTGTGTGTGTGT
>JAQMYL010000009.1:11487346-11503043 GCA_030014365.1 Clarias pachynema | reverse complement strand
TCCATTATGTTGATATTTATATTATTATATTATATTATATTATATTATATTATATTATATTATATTATATTATATTATATTATATTATATTAGTAACCTAACTATTGAGACTCATACTATTCAGAGAATAATTGTACACATTTTTCTTTTATTCTTCTTCTATATCATAAATTATGTATCATAAACTATGCGTTTCTCCTTTTTTTCATACAAAAGTCGTGTCTGTGTTTTTGTGCATAGAAAATCTCTAAGGGATTGTAAACAGATAGTATATAATCTCTGTCTTTACTCCGGTCACCCTGCACGGGGTGGTGCATGAACCCCACGCTGTGCCATTCATGCACTGTTTATATTAATAGCTGCTCGTTGCATGCTCCCAAATGATGAATATGGGTTTTGTTCTCTGTATGATTCCAAGTAGCAACATAATAACACACATCTGTGCATATTCTGCACATTTCTTAGACACTAAATTATATAACTTTATATGGGGATGTCTCCACAAGTATCAACCCAGAACAATAAGGCAACTCAGTCCTTGAAAAACAAATGTATTTACTGTTTATTTAGATAGTGAATGATTTTGTACCATGGAAATAATTTAGTTCATGTAACATTAAGCCTGTACTGATACACACTTCCTCTCTTAATTACCTACCAGTAATTATAGCCAAACTATCCATATTCAGAGTAACTGTACTTTTTTTTTCTATGCGTAGAACAACCTTCAACAATAAAAAGTGTAAAAAGTTAAAAAGTTAAATTCAGCAGTGTAACTGGACAATTGAGAAATGAAACTGAAAAATTCTGTAGTCAAACGTTGAGGAACGAAAGTAAAAAAAAAAAAAAGTAAAAGCCTCAGGATTCAAAAATGAATTAAATGATTTGCATGTAATTTCAGTTTTTTGCTTTAAATTTATTTATATCTATTTATTTTTTTTTATTTTTGTTCAATCTTTTTTTTGGCATAATATGCGTAGAAGATTTACAGCAGTTTAGCACCTACTTGTATTTTGTCCATGGAGGAGCTTTGATGTCTCTCTTGAAAAACATGCACACATTATAATGTATAATGTATACAGTATATTTAAATTTCTATTTTTATTTCTATTTTTATCCTAGGTAAATTAAATTTTCTATCGTATTTCTTTTATTTATATTTATTTCTTATTATAAGCTTTAATTCTCTTTTTAAGGTCACTGGCGGTCGTATAAGCATTTCACTGCATCTGGTACTGTGTATGACTGTGTATGTGACAAATAAAATTTGAATTTGAAATGAATAATAATAATATTTCCAAATACATACTGTCCATAATGAGACTGATACATCGCTGTTAATGTGAGAGCATTCTTTTCTTTCATTAATAGTTAAGTGAAGAGAGAATTCTTCAGTGTTCAATTGAAGACAGACACTGACTCAGCTGTTCACACAGTCAGGGTCAGTACATCAGTACATCAGTACATCGGTGCTAGTACAGGGAAGAGTCTTGATACATTTTAAATTTGCATGAACTCATTTTTACATTTGGGAACAAATTAAAACCAATCTATGCATGTCTTTAATCAGTGTTATACTTGACTCATAATTATGCAGATAAGAGGCAACTTTCTTTTTTTTCCAGTAAAATAAAACAAAAATGTGTTTCTACTCTCAATGTTGCAGATGGTATCACTGCTTTGATTATTCTTTGTAAATAACTGCAACATTCCCACTAATTACACACGTATGAATTTGTCAAACATCATGTCACTACAGTATTTATTCCCTTTATTAGAAAGTAGCTTAGTGGTTAGTACTGTCGTCTTGCACCTCCAGGTCCAGGTTTGATTCCTGTGTTTGTGTGCATGGAGTTTGCATGTTCTCCTTTTGCTTGTTCTCCTCCTCAGATTAGGCTAATTGGCGTTCCCAAGTTGCCTTTAGTGTGTGAATGTGTGTGTGACTGGTGACCAGAGATCCTACCGCGGTCATTAAAAAGGAATAAATGCAATGGTAATCACCAGTGGTCCCTAGTTGGACTGCAGAGGTTCATATTAAATCTGAGTTGTATTAAGGTAATTTTTTAAAGAGTTAAATATGTTTAATTGATAGTCTTTATCAGTGAGATAAGATTGTTGTTATTATTATTGTCAGTGTGCTGATTCGGGAAATCTGACATTAACAACATGAAAAAGAAAATGTGTGACCTTATACAGTAACTGCAGGAAAAGTCTCATTGTTACTAATAGGTGTTTGTGGATCCGGCTTTACTGTAGCTTTGCGGAGAAGCGTGTGACACAGTTCAGGTGCAGATTGATTCTCTAGTGTGTTATGGAAGATCAGGTTGAGTCTGAAAGAGGTGAAGAGAGAGAGAGGGGATAATGTCTAGGGAACATGTGGACTCAAAAATCCAGGATATCTTGCTCATTAAGACCTGAAGGTAGTTTGTCACTTCTTTGAAAGTAACCAGCATGATCTCCAGTAGGTGCATTGTTTTTTTTTCCCCCTCATCTATCTCCCTGTATACTCCCCTGGCTTCTCTGTGTCTGCTGTGGGGAAAGTGTGTGATGAACAGTCTAGAAATGTGAGTGACAGATCAGGATTAATGAGCATAAGCATGGTGATGTGGGACAAGAGCAGAAAGCACAGTTTGAGATCTTATTTCTTTTTGATTTGTGTTGATGCTTTTGTGAATGATGGAAAATAGCTTGGCTAATTTACCGCATTACCCAAAAACAATCTTTTGTCGGGTTGACCTTCCCTCCCTCAGCCAGCTTTATGCACTATAAAACTCATTAAAATGTTTACTTGATAACGGTATTTGAAAGTACAAATACCTGTGTTCACTCCTATTCACTTAATCAGTTTCTTCCATTGTGGCCAATAATAATTGTAGAATGCACAAAGTTTTAGAAGAAATGTGTTGCATGAAGGCTCCTAAGGACTACATGTACTGTATATAGTCTTGGCCGCACCGATGATGTTTTGTTGAGTGCTACCATGCTTAAGTGAGGTATTTGATCAACCCAAGCTCAGTAATAGTGTTTGGAACAGTCAGCTCATCTTCAATGGTTCTTCAAATTGGCTTCTTTTCAGCTGTATTTTTTATTTTAACATTGCTGACATTTAAGTGTGCCAAGAGAAGAATAACACTTCTCCTGTTTTTGGCAGAGTCTACAGTCTTCATTCCTCAGGCAAGAATTGTTGTCGAGGAAGACGTTGGAGAGCTTCTGGTCCCGTTACACAGAAGAGGAGATGTAAGTGAGGAGCTCATGGTGCTCTGCTACACGCTGCAAGGTATGTTCAACCATCTGTGCCGGCGGTAGCAAATATAGATTGATGCAGGAGACGGGAAGAAAGACACTGTAGCATTCAGTATTCAATATGCAGTTAAAGAAAAAATTGTCAGGGATGAGTTGGTGTGATAGTAACTAATTTGTTTTTCTTTTTATATTGCTAACGATTACAATGCTTTATTTCTTATTAATGAATGACATTTTTACTGGTTATAGTTAAATGTAATAACAGTCAGTGACGCACTATAGTTGTAACACTGGAGACACCTTGCAAAAATAATGCATTTTCATGAAAAGTCAAACATTTTTCTGTTAGATAATGACACTTTTGAAATCTTTTTACTATTACTGTACTCTTAGACTATGTGAAGCATCTGCCTTACTGCTCCATATATATATATATATTTATATCTGCCAAGAACAGTTAGAATGAGTCCAATAATATAAACCTGTGATATAAATTACACCTGAAAAATTGTCAGAGCGAAAAAATAATCAACACCTCCTGACCAAGTAGATTCAGGGTGCTGCACTGACTGCATTTTTTATTCGAGTGGAATATCTGACTGTTACAAAGTGCTCGACCCCTTCTGACCAGGCGGAAGAAAAGACTCAACCATGCTGTAGAACTCATTAGAAGACTCATTAGTGTAATCTTTTCTTAATGCTACTCAAATATATAAATATTACAAGGGACTTTCAGTTCAAATCGGGACTTCACTTCTTCATATAATCCCGTGCTACACTAATGCACTTATCCCAGTGTTTCACTAGTGCTTGGATACCATCAATTTAGAAAGTTTTCTCAGTTTGTCAGAGCCATGATCGTACTGCCTGCTTCATGTCTGAAACTCTGGCCTCCCCTTTAATGGCTCAAACATATGAAAATAGATTGGAGAAAGGTCAGGACTGAACGGGGGATGTTGCAATAACTCGCAACTGAGTTCCTGTAATGTACAAGTGGTGTTTGTAGAAGACTTGCAGAAGACATGTTGCTCTTCTGCAAGTTGGAGACAAGTTATCTGTGGATTTTCAAGGGGCAGGCATTAGATTGTCATTCGTGGACGTACAGCCTTCTCTAAAACGTTTGCACCATTCAAGCACTTTCCTGCGGCTAAGATTCTCAGGGCCGTACTGTGCTTGAAGTCTTCTGTAAATGTCAATCAACTTCTACACTCACTAGAAATTGCACCACACGTCCCCTTTCGACTTAAACTCCCCTTGTATTTATTTGAAGGGCACGTACAGTTTTTTTCTTGCTTGTTTACGGTTTATTTTGTGTGTATTTTGACTTGGGCTTTCTCTGCAGGCTCAGCTACAGGTACAGTCCCCAGCACTGTTCTTTCTTTCTCGGACTATATCTCCAGACCGGAGGGACAGACCAGCATTGTGCGTTTTGAAAAAAAAGAGACGGAGAAGCTTTGCCGTGTGGTGATCATTGACGATTCACTTTACGAGCCTGAGGAAAGCTTTAACGTCTCCCTCAGCGTCGTCTTAGGTGGCCGCCTCGGCTCTGAATACCCCAGCACACACATCAGCATCCTGCCAGACATGGAAGATGGTAGGAGACTTCACACAAATGCAGCATCTTTCTTGCTTACATCAGAGGGAATATTATTTTATTAGCAGTTTAAGGCAATAATAGAAAGGACAAACTAGACTTAAGACATACTTGATATAAACAAGGTAGCTAGATTAACTCAAAATAATCCATTTAAATAAAGTCTCATCAGGTCTCAAACAAAACTTAATGTTTTACACATAGCAAACATTACAGACATTATCAGTGTTGAGAAAATTAACATTCTAAAAGAAAATAACCAGAACAATAATATGCATTTATGTGTGTGTTTATGGATTACATCTACTTTTTGGACAACATCTGCGGTTTGGTTTAACATCACAATTTATCAGGTACAGTATACATGGATGTCATTTCCTCTACAAGCTTTATTTTCCTTTATACGCCTGCAGGAATAGTAACAATGAGGATGTTCAAATCTTCTTCAGTCTAAGGGGAATCATTGTGTTCCAAGTCGTAAACATGGGATATTTGTGTTTTCAGTTCTTTTTGTGTTCCTGGTTTAAGGATTAGAGGATTACGGATTAAAGCTCATAGATTAAAGTCTGAGCTATTTCTGCGAGTTCTCAGGATAATAAATGTTCATCCGGTGTATCTAGAGACAATATTGTGTGCCTTTGTATGTATATTATAACCTGAACATGGATTAGCAAAAGAAAATTATATGCGCTTTGGGTCAAACAGGTGGATGGGTAGAAGTTGTCGTGAGGTTTTTTTTTTTTAATCCACATGGAGCTGAATTTAACTTGTTGCTATGTTCTGTTTTTTTGTTAATGTTAGTTGGAGGAGGAAAGTGCTCCCAATTTGCGTAGGCTTGGTAGCTTGTTTTGACTTGTTTTGCATACTGAGAACTTTAGAGTTCTCCTATATCAGAGTCTCTTATCACTGAATCTAAATTACAGACCCTCAAACATTAGTTGGGTGGATGCATTTTAGGGTGCTTATTAAGAGGTTACTTGATATTGTTCGAGTTACGAGAAGCTAGAAGGTGCTATCACGGCCTCTTGAATTAATGGTCAGATGGATGTCATGTCAGAGAAAGATATAGAGTAGATAAGGTAGTTGCAAAATACAGAAAGTGAGACTTTCTAAACATGTGTAGTTCAGAATATACAGTAACATGCTTTAGGACAAGAGACCTCGAGTAAATGTTATGTAAAAGGTAGGGTCATAAAGCATAAAACATACAAAATTTACCAATTTCTACCCGATATAATCTATAGGTCAATACTATATAAATTACATCTAACACATAAGGATACACAGAATTTTCAGTAGAATTCTCTGCTCGCTAATACACAGCTGCACACCCCCACACCCAGGTGGAAGAATGTGAAGTGCTACATCTTTTGAGGTGATCATGGGCCTTGGGGTGTGAAAGGAGGGGTTGTGGGATGAGTGATGGGGGATGGGATGTCCAGGTAAATAGACTCCCAGGACCTTTCAAGACTAGCTGGCTTGGTCATTTCTGTGTGTAGGGGAGAGCGAGAATGTGATGGCAGTAAGGACTTCAATCTTGTTATCCTGACCTTCTGCTCTTGCCAAACTCAATTTCACCTCAATCTACTTCTCTATCTACTGCTGAATGATGTGTACTTGTGTGCACATGTACTTATATAAAATGGGCTCCAAAGGTCTGAGGATACAGTAAAAATCTGGGGGGTTTTTTCTCCTTAAAATTTCAAATAAACATAAGGTTTAAAGTAAAAAAAATAATTGAATGAGTAAGTAAGTGAGTGATTTGTTGTCTTGCAATCTTTTTTCCATATCGCTCCTTGTTTTTGCTCTATACCTCTATTCTAGTTCTTGAATCCACCACTATGGATGTTTATGATCTTTTAGGGGTTCCTGATTAACTAAGTGGAAATATACAAATTAGTTTGTTAGCTTTTGCCAGACCTAATTGTTATCTTATGTCATAAAGGCTTCTTTTACTCACAGCGACAGTTCTAGCCCTTAAACCTTTTTACTTTTAAAGGAAATAATGACAGAATAACACACACCTGACTACGCAGCAACTAAACAACAGAATGACCAATTACTTTTGGACCCTCAAGGGGATACACGATTCATCATTCTATTTAATCTCCAAACTCCTGCATTAGACAGCAAAAAAAAAAAAAATGGCAGTGAAAGGCCAAATTGTTATAGACCTGACTGTACAGTATATGATGCAAAATGTTTTATATTTTCCTGGGACAACAGTAAAATAACTCACACAATTAAAAAGCTCTTAATGCTTGTATACTGTATTCATGTATGCACACCCTGCACAGAAACAATGCAATATATTTAGAAAGATAAATTTGACCTTTATGTTCTGTGTGGATGCATTTTAATATGATATGTGCTTTAAAACAGAATAAAGACGATATAAAGTTAATCCTACAGGAATACAGTTATATATATTTTTTGTAATGTATTTTAAAATATTAAAATGCAGTAGGAAAAATGTACATACTATATTGACATATTGGAAAATGTATTGTGTAGGTGCCAGATTTTCTGTCTCTCTCTCTGCTCTTCTCTCTCTCTCTCTCTCTGCTTTTCTCTCTCTCTCTGCTCTTCTCTCTCTCATTCTCTGTCCACTTTCTCCTCGCTCTCTCTTTTTGTGAACACTAATGGATTTTTTTCCCCCCCAAACCAAACACGGCCCAAAGCATGAAGTTGTTTGTCCATTAGCACTGAAGCACTCCTAAGATTAAAAGCTGGCTTAGCTGGTGTTGAGTTTCTGCCGAATAGGGCACTGGTTGATTGTGTGATGATTCGCTCAGTGCCGTCAAAGTGAGACAGTGTTTTTCTGGTTTTCTTTTCCTAGCCCTCAATCATTGTGTCCAACAAGACCACACACTAAGACAATGCAGAAGGTGGGCTTGAGACATCAATAAGTGAGGACTCGCGAGCTTATTTACTGAATTGAGATGGAGTCGCTATTAGTCACTCTTCACCAGCAGCAACAGAAACACAGCTGCAGGAAGAAATGCCTTTGGTGCTGTTTCCTGAGTCCTCAAAGATAAATATATATATACACATTTCACAGAAACATGTATTGGCCCTCCATAAGTCTGGAGAACGGCCTCAAAGAGCTTTTGTCACTTTTGTTGCATCTAATTGCAAACTCAAAGCAGACATAGATGCTGTTATTCTACTGGAGGGTGAATTACTGGTTTTGTCATGAGTACTTACACAAACTAGTCTCTGAGAATCAAAGCATTTCATCAAGTGTGAAGCACTTACATGAGCTTTCAAGAAAATACCATATTATACATTAAAGATGACAGCGTTGATATGTAGCCTTAGCATATTTGCAAGGCTGTAATGCTTTTTTTTTCTAAGATGCTTTTGTTCAGAATCACTGACTGCTTCTGAATCACAGTACGTCACCTCACACCGGCTAAGAAAATCTAATATCAGAAGGTGATCTCAGGGTGGAGAAGACATCCAATATAAATATTCATTCGTATCTTCATTTATATTGTTTTTTTTTTGTTTTTTTTATCTTTTACCGGGGACCTATTACGAAATTCCATTTTTTAAAAACATTTTTGGACGGTCTCATTGGTATGTACTAGGGTGTGTACATACATAAAAAAAGCATCATGAGAAAAACACATTCCCTTCCTTTAAAAAAAAAAGCACATTTTTTATTTATAAACCTTTTTAAAAATTAAAAGGTGGCAAGATGCTCCTCCGACTCGGAGCTCAGTTCTGGACAGAATTTGCCACCATATTATTTGCCCAAAACAGACAACAAAATAGACGGAATAGGAATGGGTTTTGAATTAGCCCATTGAGAGAGATACATCAATTTGTGTATTAAACATTTCACATCTGAATCCAATCCTTTCTCAACAAGAGAAAGTTTTGTTTTGTTTTGTTTTTACATTTTTTTTAAAAGTACTTAATCTCAAGGTATCAGCTGTGACCAACGTCAGGTCCTGAAGCTGTGGGTGTTACTATTTACCATTAGCCTACTACTAACCTGCGGAAAGGCTGCTGTCATCATCATGATCGGTGGACTCCTTTTTGCTACGGTTGGTATGACTGGGGCTGGGGTCGTCCACACCAATAGTGCCAGCTGTTGTCCGTGTTTTGTCAAACACGGTGCCTCCCTCTGCTTTTAAGTTTATTTCGTGTGTTTATTCTGCTTTTAAGTTTATTCCGTGTGTCCTCAAATGTTTCATTAGATTTGACGTGTTTCCTCCTTTACACGCAACTGCTGTAAAACATTTTTGACAGATTCCGACACTGCACGTCACGGTGTCGGAATCCTTTCTTTTGAAATATAGCCACACTTTCGACCGTTTAGTTTTAGGCATTTTAACGAAAGTTGTTTAATTTATCAAGCTAAGATAGCGGTAGACCACCTGCTGCCGTCAGAGCGAGTGTAACGTTAGTTGCTGCATTCACGCGCATCTCGGATAGTCTCTCATTTCCTGATGATTTGTGCTTTTAATTTTTTAATCTAATAAACTTTTAATCTACAAAAATAAAATGGGCAGTAACATTACACATTACTGCAACAATGTTTTGGATTTGTATTATCAAAGCTTTTCGAAGTTCTCAAGATTTTTCATATTAAGGAAATAATTGATTTTTCCGATAATTTCTGACACCCCATGAATGCAGTATACAAATTTTACTAGCGATCATGTGTGTTGATGAATATGATGCTTATTGCAACTGTGTCATCATAGCCCCAGAGAACAAATATTTCAGTCGACAGTTCAGGCATTTAAGTGGCACCGAAATGAGGCACCGAAATTCGCGTTCTGTTTCGGCCCGGTATATACCGGTTATATAGGTTTTCGGTACCCAACCCTATCCAAAGAACACATCACTTGTGTTCTTCAACAACTTCACTGGCTCCCTGTTAAATACCAGATACTTAAATACCTTTAAGGCTCTTCAAAACCTAGCACCATTATATCTCTCTGAACTCATTCATATCTACTGTCCTCACCTTCTCATACTTTTAGATCCTCTTCTGCTATTCAGCTCACTACACCCATTGCCTGTCTAACTGCCATGGGGTCTTAGAGCCTTCAGCTTCTGGAACACAAAACTCCCTCACGACATTCAATATATCGACTCTCTCACCACCTTAAAAAAAAAACACTTTTTTAACTTCTATAACTAATTCTACTCTATTAGTTTTTCTTATCGCTGTATTCTATAGTAATACTTTTTTATTGTTCTTTAATGATTTGTTGCTTTCCTAACTATTTTCTAAGGTGTCCCTGAGTGCTTTGAAAGGTGCCCATAAAAAAAAATAAATAAATAAAAAAATATATATAAAAATAATAATAGTTTGCATGTTATTCCCATGCTTGGTGCGTTTCCTCCCACAGTCCAAAGACATGCAGATTAGGCTAACTGGAATTTTCAAAATTGTCCATAGTGTGTGAATGAGTGTGTTAGTATGTGTGTGTGCTTGTGCCCCCTGCCATCGATTGGCATCCCATCAAGGGTGTGCCCTATTTTGTGCCATGAATCCCCTGAGATAGCCTCCGGGCTTCCTGTGACCCTGTACAGGATAAGAATGGATGAGTGAGAGTTGTTACTGAAAAATCTTTTTTACACTTGTTTTTCAGAAATTGTGGATGGAAAGCCTCAAAGACTTTTAATGTCCGAAACATGAGTGGAATAGAAAAAGAGTATATTTTTGGGGAAGAATACTGATTCCTGTAGCTAGCAAAATGCATTTCCACAAATGCCTATTTGGATGTACAGTAGTTCATTTTTAAGCTACAGATGCTGAAACTATGCGTTTCAGATGAACAATGAACAGACACATTTTGAAGACCTTTAAGACTTAAAAAGGAGCATGATATGTAAGCTTTAATTCACCACTGTCAAAAGCAAACCAGAGTGACTTCACTGACATTTCAGACTCAAACCTGTCAATATTTTTCAGCATGAGAATTACACCCTTATGAAAAGCATGTGTCTGGAAAACAGACTTAGGTGGTTCTGTAGTGCTTTTCAGACTAGGAGGCATTATAATGGTCTTAAACTTTGTGATGTTGCTCTTGCAGTCTGTGTACTGTACAGTCATACACTTTTTCTGTCTTACTATGAAGCAGCTCAGGGGTAGCCAAACATTGCACATTTTAGACCTTCTGCTACATTTCAAAAAAGCTTGAGTTGAAACTGATAATGCACAGAACATATATTTTTGTGCTGAATTCTGTCTTTCTCGAATCATTTCTAACCATTCGCTAGTTAAAGACAATTTTTACATGTTTCATTCTACCTTCATTCCTTGGCTCAATAAGTCAGTAAATTATTTCTGTGTCCAACTTTAGTGATGGCAAACCTGTCTGGGTAAATCTTGGTAATGCTTGCCTGAGATCTCAGCCTCTTACTGTGCCTACGAACATAGACAGGTGACAAAAAATACCAACAACATAATATGACTTAGAGAGGTGTTCTGCAACAGTGTTCCATAGTCCATCTTTACCATTTCTTACCCGTCATTGGTAATATAAAAAAAAGTCCTAAAAAAAATCCAGTGGAAGAGGTAACATACAATATCAGGAGTTGATGGAAAACATTGGATTTTTTTAGTTAGTATTGGATTAGTCAATATTTTTTTGCGGACCTGCCTGTTCCAAACAGTGCAAAGCATTTTCGTGCGGCTCTGCCCCTCATGAGACCAGCGTCGTTACAGTAACCCCCCACCTACGAATCGCTCCAGACATCTGAGAGTCAATCTGGACCCTGCGAAACTCTTGATGGGTTCAGGGTCCAGTGTATGCCGAGCGGCAATCGCTTAGTCACCCAGGCTGGCACCGAGGGTGAATGTATGGGGGGAATGGGGGAGTTGGGGGGGGGGGCAAGGTGCGAGGTGTAAACCGGTTTTGGCTGGGCCTACGACAGGGTTTTACATCCCAGTAGCAGCTCTGAGGGGCAGTAGTAAGGGGTACTGGGGCAGGAGGCGCTGGGACTGGGGGTTGGGTGCCCTTAAGGCAGCTTAGGGCGCACTGACATCCCCAGTTCGAGACAGAATGGGTCGGACAGTCGATGCAGGGGTTGTGATGATATAACCAGGGGAACCCCAGCACTACTCCCTGTTCTGGCAACCGGGTTACCAGAAACAAGATTCGCTGTGATGTGTTTCAACCTTCCTCTGCACCACGCACCCCAACCAGGGCCAGGGAGACCAACGGGATGGCGGAAGGGAGCGGGCTAACTGGAATGCCCGGTGCCGCAGCTAGCCTCCCGTCAATAAAATTTCCCCTGGCCCCCGAATCGATTAGCACCCCTGTTCAGGTTCTCCGGATCCCGGTCCCTGAGAGCGTAGCTAGTAGGAAGAGCCCTGCATGATGGGGTCTTGACTTTTGAGTCGAAACTGACCCCCCTTTTCCTGGGGTGACCCCGTTTGTGGCATACTGCCTATCCGCATGTTCCTTCCCATGTCTTCCAGCTTTTGGTCTAATTCAGGCTCAAAATCAGGGACCAGATATGAAGCCTCAGGCTCTGTCTCTGTCCATGGGCAGAGGTGAGACTTCGCGCCTATAGCCTGGGGAGCGACCGGCTAGGCCTGGGCAGCAGCCGGTTTGTTGGGTGGAGGAGATATTCCCCGGCTCTACCCCTCATGAGACCCGCGTTGTTACATGTTGAGCTCTGTTTTACTGCATTTTTACGTGGATTTAAAAGCAATCAACTGCATCATGTCAAGAATTAGGCGCATAAAATAGTGGATATTTTTATCAACCAAACTTTCTCCAATTGAAGTGTAATACATAGCAAAAAGGAATGTTTTGGTAGAATTTTGATACTGATACCAGTGAAAATTTATTGTTTTCTCGCAGCTCCGGTGTTCTACTTCGGTGGTGCAGAGTACCATGTGGATGAGAGCCAAGGTCACATCGATGTGCAAGTGTGGAGGACAGGAACGGACCTCTCTAAAACAGCCACCGTCACTGTCAGGTCCCGTAAAACAGATCCAGTGTCAGCTGAAGGTACAGATCTACATCACGTGCATTGCAGGAAGATGGCATGAAAATTTATCACATATGCTTGGTATATTTTTAATATGAAACTAAAAACTATATTATGATTTTATTTCCTTTAACATTATCTATAGTCTCAAACACAGCAAGCACGCACGCGCACAAACACACACACACACACACACACACACACAAGCACACACACACACAGGCACGTACACACACTGGGGGGCATATGGAAAAAAAAAGAGATTGTTTTTAGTCTGAATATGGATACGCAACATCTATGAAGTGGACTAACTGTTCAGTTCTAAGCCAAAAACACATGTGAGATGCCACATGCACTGTTATCAAAGCAGACTGTGATCGAGATGAAAAGCAAAAAATATGGCAAAGGAAAAAATATGTGAAATAATATGATGAATATTGAACAAAAATAGGCCTGAGCTAAATACTACAGCAAAAATAACAGTTTGCTCAGACCAAATTACTAAATTTTCTGCTCGGGTAAACTGCAGAGGCCTTGACAAATAAATACATATTGAGGCAATTTTTTACGCTCTTTCTCTTGGGGCAAAAGACATTTTTGGGCTGTGAAGAGTTCGGGGCACAAAGTATCTTTGTACTGCAGTTTATATCACTGATAACACTATGCTGAACAAAATCTTACACATATTATTTGCAACTCTAGATTTTCTTTTGACTGTTACGCTTTCTGTGTGTGCTAGCACGATAACATCTTCAACTTTGCAACACAAGTTGTGAACACGAGGTTTGTGTAAAGGCGCCAAAAAAGGGTGGGGTGGAGGTGTGTGGAGACGCAGCTGGAAAATATGGGTGGTGCTGCATGGAGAGTGTGAGAGAGGAGAGGTACAGTACAACACTAGCATGGATTCACAGATGAAACGTGCCATCAAATTATATTGATATAAATGGTACTGTCTCTCATCCTATATTCAGTTCAATTCAATTTGATTTATATAGCACTTTTAACAATGCCCATTGTTGCAAAGCAGCTTTACTGATTAATAAAAATTTTTAAAAAGTTTATTTTAAAAAGTCAGGAAATATACAGTATATAACTTATAATTATCAGATTGTCCCTGATGAGCAAGCCGGGGGCGAGGAAATACTCCCTGAGATGCCAGGAGAGTAGGAAGAAAACTTGAAAGGAACCCGACTCAACAGAAGTTCGAAAATTGAGAGTGTTGATACACTATCTAGCCCTAACACACACACACACACACACATAAATATTTTGGAATACCCTGGTATATAGAATAAAAGGGCTTCAAATCTGCAAGTCACTGTTACGATTATGAAACCATTCGAGATGAGCAATGTGCCATAAGGTTTTTATTCCTTATATAAAACTATTATGAATGCATGTAGGCAGCACTCCTCAGGCCAAGTATTTCATCATGATGTGTCTCTTCCAAATGCCAAACTTGGAATAAAGTTACTCTTACCATTATCCAACTCTTCATTCAAAGCAACGAAACAAAACGAACAAAAAGTTTAGTAATTTATCTATTTTTGTCATTTGTGTTTTGAGTGAACAATAAGTCTATTTATAAGTTTTTCTTTTTAAGGTATTTATCAAGATAGTAATCCATCTCACTTTTCATCCTTACACACTACAGATGTGTTATGGATGCCTCAGCAAAGCAAACTCATTTATCATAATAAGTGATGGATGATGATATTCTTGATGTGTGAGTGTGAATGTTGACTGGAGGTCCTACCACGGTCATTAAAATGGGGGAAAAAATCCTGTTGCCTCCATGGTCTCTATAGTGTTTCCTAGATGGGATAGATGGATAAATGTTGTTCTCTGTGCCACAAAAGAAAAAAAGAAAAAAAAGAAACCTATTATTTAATTAACTCATTAATTTACAGTTTAAATAAACGCATTAATTTAATCAAATGCGAATAGGAAATGATGAACAGAAAATTTTATCCTTTACCAAAATACTGCCGGTTAAAACAACATACCTACATTTTAAGCTATATTTTTACTTTCCTCCTGTACATAATGACAGCAAGTGCATTCTGGTTAGTCATGTTTTACATCTGGGATCTCCCTAATTATTTATGTAACATTTTAGTCTCACTCAAGTCAATGTTTTAATGTTTAGTTATTTTCAGCTCCAGTGTGAATTTGAATTTGTGCCTTTACATGAGTTATGAGCACACGGCTTTAAATCGTGTGGGTAAAATGAGCAACCACAGCATTTTTCATCAGTAATTAATGTTTTTTCTCATATAAAAATTAGAGATGTTGTTAGTCCTTTGGCTGCTCCTATCGGGAGGTCCGCACAACAACTTGGCACAGGGTTAACGCCGGATGCTCTTCCTGACGCAACCCTCCCATTTTATCCAGGCTTGGGACCGGCACTGCATCCAGTTTCTGCAGCTTGGGCATTGCCAGGGAATTGAAGAGACCTACCACTAAATCACCAATGCCCCTCATATAAAACTTACGGAATATACTTTAATTATTAAGGGCAGTAAATTTATTTTTATGAAAAAGTCCTTCAGTTATAGCAAATCTAGAGTTCAAGACAAACTGTTTGTATTGGAGTGGTACGACTACGGTATAGTACGACTAAACAATAATACCAAAAGTTCATGAAAAAAAGGTTTATGAACAGTAATATGGTTACAGTAAAAGAATTAAAAAAAAAAAAACATTATCAAGAAGAAGCCAAACTGCATAAATCCTCCTTTTATTATTATTATTATTATTATTATTATTATTAATAATAATAATAATAATAATAATAATAATAATAATAATAATCAATGTGCGTATGAGTGTGTGCCCTGCGATGGATTGGCACCCTGTCCAGGGTGTACCCTGCCTTGTGCCCGAAAGACT
>JAQMYL010000009.1:11444409-11462776 GCA_030014365.1 Clarias pachynema | reverse complement strand
TATAGTGTATAGTGTATATATATAAAAAAAAGAATTAATGCAAGGAAAGCATCCAGGGCCTGAGGCACAATGTGAAAAATGTGAGGGAATACCAGATTACACTGATTCTTTTATCCTTCCTTTATGAAACCCTTACAGACTACAAGACCGACCAATATTAAACAGCATATACAGTACATTACTTTCAGGCGATTTTCTCTAGTCAATACCAGACCAAACTCTTGAACCCTGAGTTCACACAGAATTTCTCATGAACAATCAAAACAATCTGGACACAGTACAATCATGAAACAGTTCAGCATGAACCACTAGTTTAGATCTGCTGTTTAGATCTAAGACGAAGTCGATAGTATAACAAGTCTATGTGACACCAGTGATGTGTCACTTTATTCATTGAAAGTCCTCAAACTTTTATTAGAGATGATCATTTACTATAGGAACAAGTAATAAAGACTGTCTGCCCTGATTGTCAGCATTCATCATTACTGATTCAGCTGCTAGACATCCTTCTGATAATGTACTGTAACTCATTACCACAGCAGGGATGTTTGTGCTTTTGTTGGAGACAAAGGTTACACATTTTGCTGACTTGCAATTTATGACTAATTCAAATATAGAACAGAATGCCTTTACTGTCCTCATGCTTGTACTGTATCATGAAAGAGGATTGCATTTTCTGTTGTTATAAGATTAGAGATTGAAAAATGTAATAATGAAATAGAATTAGTGCTAAAACATAAGAAAAGCTAAACAATTAAAATTTAAAATGGCAAAAACTGACCCAAGTTTCCTCAAGCAGGTGATACAATCTACGGGCGAGTGATGGTGGATCCGGTACAGAACTTGGGGAACTCGTTTCACTGCAATATCGAGAAGGTGTATTTGTGCACTGGAGCAGATGGATACGTGCCCAAGTACAACCCTACCAAGTCTGAGTTTGGCTGCTTGGCGGATTCTCCTTCCTTACTATACAGATTTAAAATAATTGTATGTATATAAAGTATCTCTCTACAGAAAATACCGCTTAATTTTTGTAAGGCATATTGTAACAATTGTTAATTAATGCAAAATGAAGTCTGTAGCCTAGTGTGTGCCCTGTATAAGTGCAACATGGCACTGGGAAATCCTGATGTGCACAATGGAAAAATGCTTACCCTTTCTTTAGAAGATCATGTTTTAGAATCCTGATGTTGCCACAGCTGTCTGTGGTTGGACAGACCAAGGAAGCAAAATTAACAATGCTTCCTGGATAGTAAGGATGGCATACATTACCCTGTCATTCACAGCAACATTATCCAATTGCTGGTCTCTTTGAGCACATAATGCATAATGTTTTCCCCTCAGTCCATTATGTTAGCATGTGAACAACATGAGCAGCAATTTGAAAAGGTGCAGTAAAAGAAAACACCTGCTATTACTCATTATCCTTGTTTACAGGACAAAGCACAGCCAGAGACTCAGGCTCTACGTTTTGGTGATATAAACTTCGACGCCGTCCTGGCAGCGGACGACCCATCAGCCCTCTCTCTAGTGAAACAGCCCGGCTCAGATGGGTTCAGACTGGACTCGGCTCCCTTATTCCAGGTCTCCTCTGTGATCACCAAATGTTGAAATTTGCAATAGTAATTTAAAACGTGCTTTGATTTGACATTAGCATAATAAAATGAGAAAAGCATTTATTATGCATACACAATGATAAACACATCATTAATCACCAGCTTAAATCTCCTCCAGGTGACGGCAGGCCGAGAGTGGTATATCCACACCATTTACACCGTGCGCTCCAGAGAAAATGCAAACCGTGGGATCGGCAAAAGAAGCGCGGAGCACCATTCCTTCGTGGCGCACAACAGCCGTGCCAGGCGCTCTAACCAGGACGTGCCTGCCATCGCTGAAACGATTAGTGCTGAGCACAATCGAGGCACCAACATCATGCACATCGCTCTCGAGCACCAGCAGGCAGTGCAGACTGGAGAGATTCCTGCTGAAAGCCTGGTACAGCATGAAATGGACAAGCATGGCAGTGAGAAAGAAGCAATGATGGCAGCAGGAGTCTCAGTCGGGCTCCTGCTCTTTGGCCTCATCGTGGCTGTGCTTTTTCTAATACTGCGGTCGCAGAGCAGACCAGAAGAGGAGGTAAGAAAGAGGTCAGAGAAGGAGGGACTGACCACCTCAGGCAGCATGCAGCCAGTTATGTTAAGGAGTGGATTTGAAGGCAGCGATGGCTCTGAAGTGTGACACCTACAGGATTCAGTGCTGATCATTGTGTGCCATCTTGGACGCATCACAAAGCTGTGTATGTGCAATTTAACAAGTGCCTCAGAAAGATTCCGTCCTGTGGAAAATCCAGCTGCATCCTAAACATCTGGATGAGTGGTTTTGATTACCTGTGCTATTCTAGTATGAAAGCAAAGAAATGTACCATACTTTTTCAGAACAGGCCTCTACTGTGTGCTCAAAATATAATTTGCTAATTAATGTTTTTAAAATGTATATCCTGATTCTAAAGGACCAAGGACTGCAGTGGAGTTTACTTTTATATCCCAATTGTTACATTTTGGCGTATGTTATTAAATTTTGGGGATACAGTATGTAATGGGTTACCTATTTAGAATAAGACAGACAGGCTAAGGATAAGCTTAATAGGAAGACACATTATGGGATACTTAGGGAGGAACAATTAATAATAATGAACGTTAAAAAGGGGTAAAGAGAAAAAAATTAATAGGATCAAATTATTGGAATTTGCATTCATTTTCCATTTACAGTTTACAGTATGATCAATAATAAGTAGCAGAATAAATGTCAACACGTGGTTACATTATGTTAGTAGAGAGAATCCGCTGATTGTGCACGTATATCAATCTGTACTGTATGAAACACTGAAAGCCTGCTGTGAGTTGTTTACATAGCTGGGTGTAATGAGGCAGACACATATTTATGTTGATATAAAGTGTGCCATGTTAACAATGTCATCTCTTTTTTTCATTATCATGAGCTATGTATCTTATGTATATACCGCTGAACTTGGAGTGATATTACTGTATGTATTAAACATCTGAATAGTGTTGATCCAGCCTTATTTATTTCCTGTGGTGTTCTCAAGTGTAATGTTAATGAGAGGTTTCTAGTATAATAAAACATTTTTTAAAAATTACTTATAACACACACATCTGCATACTCGCACAAAAATTTTTACATTGCAATACAAAATAAATTGGTTAATTACAGTATGAATTGGTATATTTATACTGTAAACTATAAACTACAGTATAAATATACATTTGTGATATAGATTGCGGACATGATGTACTATTTATTTGTACAAGAGATTTACTTGCAGGCCAGCAAGAGTTTATCTGCCAATCATCAGAGGCTGACCTTGACACGAACACAGCACCACTGGAGAAAGCAGAAATCATCTCAGCCACCATCTCAGCCTTTCAAAAAGGTGCCACACTGAGCATGTGCAATGTAGTTCACTGTCCTACTGCCATTTGCAGCATAAAACAGGCTTGTCAGCATTAAAATGTAAGTTGCCCTAAGTGCATGGGTCATTTTGCTGAATGGATTCGTTATAAGCATTATAAGGGTCTCCTCATACATATGTTTAGTTGCTTAACTTTAAAAGTCTTGTAAATCCAACAATTATTTGATGGCTTTTTTTGTGTGCATTTTGCACTCATGCATGTTTAGGGTCACGAGCGCCTACTGTATTTCAGGGCACTCAGGGCATGAGGTGGGGTACACTCTGCAGTTAATTACCAAGGGCAATTTGTGTACAGTCTTACTACTTGCTATGTAATAGACTGAATATTTCCCATCAGTCCGAGTGCCTTCAGGTGTAGCTTGTGTATGCAACTACATAGATAGACGGATGGATGGATGGATGGATGGATGGAATCTAAGAACTGCACAAGCATCTGCGCCATCCTTACCCGGACACTGACGTCAATAATTAAGGCATAAGTTTAAGGCATTGCCAGACGTGTCTTTCTGTTGCGCCCGGGCAACACAACAACCCAATGATCGTCCCAAGCACCTGCACCATCGCCAGATGCGCACAACATACAACCTGTCTGCCTTTTGAGCATGTTAAGACCTCCAAAAAGCCCCGGTTGCTGATGTCACTCAATGTGGGCCGGGTTTGGCGGCGATGTGTAGTGTGTGTGAGTGTGTGTATAGTGTGTGTGTAGGATGTGTGTATTTAATAGTTCTATTATAAATGTGCGTTTTTCAAATGACCCAAACTTTTCAGCTCAGTGAGATCTAGAAGTCTACCGAGTTTGACATGGACATGTGCCAGTGTGTTTGAGCTATGCAGCAAAATCTCCTGTAGTACTGCCAGGCATCCTAATGGCAGCAGATTCCAACCTGTGTGCCGATTATCTATGAGTTTTGAGCATGTTAAGACCCCCAAAAGGGCCCGGATAATTGAAAAAAAAAGTTTTTTAAATTAAAAAAAAGAATCTTTAATAGAACAAGAGGCACATTCAGGACATCAGCAACTTTAAAACAGAGCATTATCAGAGCGATGACTATGACATCAGCACGACGCTATGACTATATCGTGCTGATTTCATAGTATCTGGGCCCTAATAATAATAATAAGAAGAAGAAGATGATTTATTATTATTATTATTATTATTATTATTATTAAAATACTGTGCAAAAGTCTTGTCACCCCTCATTTCTTCATATTTTGCACCCAAAGTGTCAGATTTGCACTGTAAATGTTATCTTGAGGAATAGTTCTACAATCTTCCTGAAATAATTTTTTGCACCTGACAAGTTTCAGAGGCACCCAGTGACATATAAAGCATTCAGGCATAAAAATAATGAAATTTTTTTTTTTATTATTAATAATATAATGTATTAATTAAAATATACCATGAATCAGTAAGAAACAGGTGCAGATGATCAGGCCAGTGATTAGTATAATGTGACGCTCAGTGCTGAGTGGTTGGAACAGATGAGAGGGGAAATGAGGTTGCTGCTGAAGTTGCTACATAAACAACCAAGTTTTTTAATGGAATATTTAGGCCCTTTCCAGTTTGTCACACGAAAATATTTCTTTTTATTTCTTCAATTTAATCTTCACGATTTAATAAAATTTAATTTAATATAAAGACATGAGGGGTAGCTCAAGACTTTTGCACCATTCCAGTCCCATCAGTCTAACTTTCATAGGTCTGTCACAACAACAATAATAATATTAATAATAATAATGTACAACTGTTACTGCTAACAGAAACAACATGCTAAACAAATTGTATGTAATAGTAAATACTACGATGTTGTTTTATTTACTTTTTGTGTCCTACGTCATCAGTTCCTGTGCACTGCACTCCCGCGTGCGCGCGTGTCCTGCTTTCCTGTGCACTCTACAGGAAGCTGCTCGCTCAGTGACATGGCTGCCGCTGCAGATAAAAAGGGGGAATTACAAAAAGAACTGGTTTGTGCTATTTGCCTGGATTATTTTGATGATCCAGTCATTTTAAAATGCGGTCACAACTTCTGCCGCATGTGCATTTTAATGCACTGGGAGGAAAACGGAGGAGACGACATCGGCTACCAGTGTCCAGAGTGCCGGATGGTGGGTTTTGTTTTCGTGTCCTTCGCTCAGGACTGGTAGTTAAATGAGCGTTTGCGCTAATTCTCCGCGCGGCTAAGTCACTAAGCTAACGGTAATGAACTGTAACGTAAAAGGTAACTTTAACCGTCCTCATTAAGGTTACTGTTCCATCAGTGCACCTCAGCAAAGCTAAAAATAATAATAATAATAATAATAATAATAATAAAATAACTGTCATATATATTTATCACAGGTCTATAGCATTTTTTAATGATATATATGTCATGTATTTATCACAGGTCTATAGCATTTTTTAAATTATATAATATATATGTCATATATTTATTACAAGTCATTTATTTATAGCCTAGCCTTCTTACTACCGTGGAATAAGGCTGCATTTCTGCTACTGTACATAAACAACACATAGAGAATTAGATATCTTTAGCTTTAACTTACTGGACAATTAGCAGTTGCTGCAGATGCTGCTAATGTGATGTCTTAAACTCTGCACGTGGGCTGTTTTAGTGATTTGCCAATTACACACAAAAACATCATCCGTCTATCCATTCATCTTGGACCCTCTTTAATTCAATGATGGTCTGTGGAGGCCAAAGGTGATCATTGTATTTATTCCCATTCCAACACTCACGTGCATTTACACACTACGGGCAATTTGGGCGCCTAGCCTGCATGTCTTGGGACTGTGGGAGGAAACCGGAGCACATGGGGAAACCTACCATGCACAGGGATGTAATGCGAACTTCACAGACACGAGGTGGGAGACGAACTCATAAAGGTGCAAGGCGACAGTGTTTCCCACTAAGCCACTGTGCCGCCACATGAAAACATGTACCATGCATTTTCACTCCAAAATATCCAAAATTATTATTTTTTTAAAAACACAACCCAGTTCCATCCAATGACATTTTAATGCCTTTTAACAAAAACCACAAGACAAAGACGGCAAAGGCAAGGAAAAACTTCATGAGGACAACTTGTGGAAGAAACCGTCAGAGGAATCTGATTCAAAATGAAACCCGTCCTTTTCTGACTTGAGACGCATAGTGGAATTATTTCTCCATTATATTTTTTACAGCTTAGTACTATAAAATCAAACAGCAGTGAGTATTCTCAAAGCTATGCTAACGAAATTATTGTGAATAGAAACGATTCTCATGTGCATAGACTGTTTTGGGAAGAACAGATCTACTTGGTATCAAAATGTGGGAACCAGCCACAGCAGCAGAAAGTGAGTCATAAGTGCAGAAATTCCAAGAAAAAATAGAGAGTCAAGATGCATCATGCCAGTCCAAAGGCAGAGAGAAGCCACAGCAGTAGATGTGTCAGGATCTAGCTTTGGCATCATAGGAGGCAGTAAAGCATTCATCCAGTGATTTAGTGATTGAGAGTTCAAATCCTGGCAACACCACAGCCAACTAAGCCTGGGAGCCAAGAATGTAAAATTGGCTCGGGGGTTTGGGAGGGAGGATGGGCCTGCTCTCTTTTCCATGTCAGTCACAGTCAGACTAGTGAATCATGAGCATCAATGGACTCAAGCTTGCACATGGGGACTGAAGATTGCCTTGTGGCACAACATGAGCAGCAGTTCAAAATCATGCAGAAGATGCATAATCTTTCCTTGAAACAAGTCTAGAACTGTGGCTGTCTTTCTGAAAAACTATGGATGTTTGACATCTATCACTCCATAAACATCATAATGCCTCAAGCAGGAGAAATCTTAATTGTCCGCTCATGTATGTATTAATCTAGCAGTGTTTGCTTCACAGGTGTTTGGAAAAATGAGCTTCACGAAGAACTATCTGGTGAAGAACCTGGTGGATAAACTGAGTGAGTTTGATTGTCTAAAGACGTGCAAACCTCCTGCACCAGCCAAACCGGCTAAAACAGATGGGAAATGTGAGAGGCACCATGAGGAGCTAAAACTCTACTGCCACACAGACAGGAAGCCCATCTGTGTGGTGTGCAGAGAGTCGAGAGATCACAGGTAAAGAGCGTTAAGCTGTAGTTTTATTTTTAAAACCAGATCTGGTTATGGAAGAGCTCTGGACACATTTGGCTGAATGATGAACAAAGCTCAGTGTCAATCTAGGATGGGAGTGAGAGAGGGAGAACATAGAGGGTGACTGAGAAAAAGAGGGGATGGGGAGAGCAGTGAAACTAGAAGCAATGCAGCATTTGACTTTCTGATTGTCTTTACATCAGGTATGCAAGAAGGAGACTTTTATTTGTACTGGTTTAGTATCATGGAAATATCTCCACTGATGAGTAGGTTATTAATTTAATATAGATCACTGCCATAACAATAGCATTAATAATTGAAGCCAGGGTGCATGGCTGCAGAATGACTACAGTTCCCCCAATACTAATGCTCTTTGAGAGAAAGCTCTAGCAGTCATGCAGCGTATTTTTAAGCAGCAGAACTGGATTGTGAGATAAAGCTAATTTTCATCTACCTGTAAAATTTGATTATAATAAAATTCTCACAGGTTTGGATTTTACACAATGCATGTTTTTAATGGTCTTTGCATTATATCATGATATATTAAATGGCTTTTAGACTCCATGATGTTGCTCCTGTACCTGAGGTTGTTGAGGACATGAAGGTAAGCTGTCACACCAGACATTGTGTGTCGGTTTCTAATGATAATGATCAGGAATCATGGTAATAGTTCTGACTGGTCCATTTCTTTCTTTTGGACACAGGGAGGCCTAAAGCTGAGGCTCATCAAACTGAACTGGCAGAAGTCCATGTGTGGCCGAGTCAAAGCCACGGATGAGCAAGCCAGAGCAGATGTGAAAGTATGTAAGAAGTAATCATGCTGCCCCATATCACGGTTTTTGAAATGTCGCATGTTCTCCACGAGTCCGTGTTGGTTTTCTCCGAGTCCTCCAGGTTCCTCTGACTGTCCAAAAACATGCACGTAGGCTGATTGTACATGTGTGTGGAGAAGTGTGTGAATTTGCCCTGCGATGGAATGGCAGCCCGTCTGTTGCGAATTCTCCCATTTTACAAACAGTGTTGTATCTACAGTGAGAGAAAATAAGGATTTAGAATTTACTGTGCTTTATGTCCATTTGCAGTGTACATTTTTTACACACAGACCGTCTGCAGACTTTTTCTTGTAGATACGAACAAGACAGCATATATACATAATCATGGAAACATTCTGTATGTTTATAGAGAAAATTGAAAGAGGAAAAAGTACTTAGTATGGTGGCGGAAATCAATCGGTTGGCTAATGCCATCTCTGTGGTGAATCATGGTGTTGGCAGCATCATACCATGGGACTGCTTTCCAACAGCAAGGACAGAAGATTTTTTTTATTTATTTATATATATATATATATATTTTTCATTTTCACAGAATTTCCCAAACCTTTATCTTTTATAGATTTACTAAGTGTAAACCTTCAGTCTTTACCTCTTAAAACTCCTGTAAATCCTCCTGTAAGTTATCATTTAGTTTAATACTTTTTAATAATTTTAATACTGTGACACCTAAATTAGTTCAATAGATCTAGTCCAGTTTAGCAGATGTACTTTGTTCATTTCCGCACAGCTAAAGAAGCAGGCTCTAAAGGAGAAGATCGAGGATGATGTGGGAGCACTGGTGCAGTTCCTGCTGGATGAGAAGGACAGACTGTTAGAGAGGTTGGAGGCTGAGGAAGCAGCTACTATAGCACTGATAGATGAGAATCTTAAAATGGTGGAAAGCGAGGCAGCTAAAGTGGACAAGGCTATTTCTGAAATTCAGAACCAGCTCAGCGAGGTAGCAAACTTTGAGGTATGTCTCGTGTTTTTATACCTGCATGCATGATGTTTTATGTAGTTTTTAATTCCTTACGGTTCGTTGCTTATGGATGTCTTTTTCAGAGCATCAGCAAAGCATATTCAAGGTATGTAGACAACTGTATGTTGAAACAAAGTTGCAGTTTAGGTTTATTATTGTATTTCATTATTTATTATTATTGCGGTGCTGTCTTCTTGATTTGTAGCCCAAGTCATGTTAACCTCACAGTACAGGCAGTGAACTGTCCGCCTGATTTCACCGAGTTCACGGGACCATTTCAGCTCATCTTGTGGAAGAAGATGATGCATGTGTTACACACAAGTAAGTAGGGATGGGAATCACCAGGGGCCGCCCGATACGATATAACGATACCTAGGTTCCGATTTGATTTGTATTGCGATTCTGTCAGTGTTACTATTTTAATAAATATCCCAATTAAATCCCAATTTTAATTCCAATTAAAAATAAATATCCCACACAGGACACTGTGCTTGTCTGCCAACATGTCAATGGTTTAGAGACACCTAGAGGATTATAGAGGAACTGCAACATTCTATCACATCAAATGCAAACAAATAATTTTTTTTTAAAACAATTTTGGAGTCAGTGACACAGAAGAATGGCGTACTTTTTTTCCTCTCTAAAAGTAAGTAAAGAGCACTGTCCTTCAATCATTGCCTAATATTTATCAAATGAGTTCAGAAACACCGGACATTTAAAAATCACCGGAACACACCTGACATTTAAAAATCCTGTCCAACAAAAACATTTTGAAAATTACAAATATGCACCGAAACTAAATACAGAACATGGCAAATGAATCAAACATTGACTCATCACTATGACCGTTTGTAATTTCATTCCAAAATGTTGCACGTTTGAAGTTCAGTACAGTACAACAGCCAATCTAATATTAGTCACTCAGGCCTGTAACTGTAAAAGTCTCTATCATTGTCATTTTTGAGCATTCCGTCTGATAAAGCAGACAAAATATATGCTTTCATTGAGGCATCTATGTTTTTGATTTATTTTCTTCCATTCCGCATGTTGCATGTACCACGTTGGGTGGTGGGTACATTATTACTTATATAAAAGTCATCACTACAGATGGGACTGGAGCACTATTCGTATCCTCAATACTCCTAAAAAGACAAACAGCTCATGTGTTCTTAAGCCCAGCCGTGCTCTAGATTATATGTTTGTACAATTTTTAGTCACAGGACCAGGTGCAAAGAGAGAGAGAGACAGTGGAGGAAGGACAGTTGATTGCTTCTATAACATAAACAATAACAGGAACTCATCTCATGGACAGTCAATTATTTAAAATATATTAATGCGTTGTATTTTATTATATTTAATATTTAAATGTAACCATTATATTGCTTTTCAAAAGTGTGATGTGTTACTCTTGTGTTAGTATTAAATTAAAAACACAAGAGTAAAACACTGTCCCATGCTGTTACATAAAAATAATCTACCTCACCCTGTATTTGTAAAATCATAGCCCTACATAAATCATTAAAAAAACTATAATCATGAACAAATTTCAAAAAGAAATCCATAAAATTTTAATTATAATGAATAAATGTAAGACCACATCTTTGACCCTCATTAACGTCCCCTAGTTTAGGATTTCCACTGTTTATTTAAAGGAAATATAAAGGTTAAGTAATGTACATCATCCTCCGCCCTTCAGTGCCACAGAACCTGACGTTGGATCTGGACACAGCACACCCGTCTTTGGCCATTAGTGACTTCGACACAAAGGTGGAGGAAGGCCGAGCGCGTTCGCACGAACCCGACTTGCCACGCCGCTTCACACGCTTCTTTGGTGTGCTGGCTACCGCGCAGTACTCCAGTGGCCAACACTACTGGGAGGTAGACGTGAGGGACAAGGGAGTCTGGTACCTGGGTGTGACAACGACACGCAGCAACCGAAAGGGCTTCGTTAGTCTGTCTCCATCTGCTGGTTACTGGAGCCTGAGCTTACACGATCGCCTTTACGCTAACGAAGAGGACGCACGCGTGCCTGTGGCCGATTACTGGAGCTCTCCACGTGTCGGTGTCTTCCTTGACTATGAGCGTGGCCACGTGGCTTTTTACGATGCCGTCACCATGAAGCGTGTCTACAGCTTCGCGGCATACTTTGACGAGCCCGTTTCTCCCTTCTTCAGTCCTGGCAAGAACGACCCAGGCAGCCGCTTGCAGATCTGCCACTATTACTAAGGAGAGACTACCCGCGTATCTTAATAGTTTTGGATGGGGTGAATCTTCCTGCAGATGTTCCTCTACTACCAATAAGGGCGTGGGAAAAAATGTGATTGGAGAGAAAGTGGTACTTTGTATTATGAGAATGAAGCTCGTGTCACTGAGAGGAAAGCAGAAAGAAAACAGCATTCATTGTATTTGCGATCATTCCTAGGCATTCTTCTCTCAGGAGGTAAGCTGCCATAGTGCGGCTCAGACTTAGAGCTTCTTCACGATCTGTTCTTGCGAATTCGGGAGAGTAATACTCTACTCTGCCCAATCCGAACAAGTCTGTTTTTATTACTGTTGGATTACGATGTAGCCCTGTTGACATTCAGGTCGATATGCGCTGCAGGTTTTAAGCAAATATCAACATGAGCTGCTTTTAAATATCTCATTTCATCTGTGTTTTGTGTCCCCTTTAAATGTTAGCTTTTAAGCAAATGAATTTAGATCAGTAGGTTTTTAAAGTAGTTCACTGTGAGCATACGAAGGAGCTCTAGAAGTGTTTTTTTTTTTTTTTAAGTATAGGTTGCATTCATTTCACATTTCTATTGAAATGAGTCATTATACTTAAATTCCCATCCAAGGTTCTGAGTTTGCACAGGCTGCTATGCAAGTTTAAGACATTTCCATGATAACTACCTTTTAAAGGCCCAATTGTTCTGCTGAAATAAGCTTGGGAAGTGTGTGTAATGTTTACAGATAGGTGTGCTTATTTGAATATGTGATGTCTGAATACCTCTTAATATTAGTTGTTGTAATTGAGGGATCAAGCATAGCTTGTGTAATCCAAAAAAAAAAAAAAAAAATGTAATCAGATCCAGCTCATCTAGACGAGCTACAGGGAAAAATTCTTATTTTTGTCCATGCTAAAGGATTTTGTTTCTGTAGTAAGTTGTTAATAGTATCTGACTAACATGACTAGACCTAAAGTAAGAAAATGTGCAGATCAGTAAGAAACTGTTAAACCCAGGCTTCACATCCAGGTCAGCTTCAGGCACTATTGGTACAAATCTATTTTTTCCTTGCTTTCTGTTTTCTATTATCCTTTTATATTTATTACTGTAAACGATGTATTTTAGTATTCATATAGTTCTCATTAGAAATTGAAAATGAACGAGACAGTCTGTAAGGCAGCCTGTGTGCATTGTATCTGTTTTATGCTTTTCTCAAAACTTTTTTTTCTTTTTATCCCCCTTCAATCTTTATATGTTTTTGTGATTTGTATTTGAAGCACAGCAGACTAGCAGAAAGAAAAGCAAGTGGGTAGATGGCGCTATTGCTAGCTATTTTTGTTTTTAATGAAAGTGTTTGTGTGTCTAACTGCTTGTAATTCAGCCTTTGTCTGGAGGTGTCTCCCTACTGTTACACATGTGTAATAAATGTATGTCATATATCTGCGTTTAAAGTCATTCTTTTTACATGTAAAAACAGTGTACACAAAATTTACAAAAATATACAATTTTATCAATCAAATCCAACTATTTAAATAAAGCTTTTTATGTACAATTACATTTTGGCTACTAATTGGAGCTATGAAACGTTAATAAAATTGTCATTATATTTAAGTTATTTACAAGTAGACTAGTTTTTGTGTTGGTCAGAGTTGGATTCAAATTTAATTGACAGAACAGTTAAACAATCCAATCGTTATAAGAACATAAACAATTTGATTTTGATGTGATTTTCACCACTGAAACAAGCTCTAGCACTGGGTTAAAAAGTAACACTTGTTTTGGTTCACGTGTGTGCGAGAGAGAGAGAAAGTGGTTCTGAGACAGAGAGACACATAGGTGTTTAAATAACTTTATATTTACAATTTTTAATTACACACTGTTAAAATGGATTTGTGAAGTCATCTCATGTCTTTTTAATTACTGGATGATTTGTAATTAATAATGGGTTCTAGTTTATGTTCTGGAAGGAGTTAGTGATTATCAGTCAGTGCTGTGTCTGTGTGTGGGTCTTGGGTGTCTCAGAGATGAGGTTCAGCTAAATTTGCTCTCTAACTTCTTAGCTAACAGAATAATGTAAGACAGAAACTGACTATGGATCAGTCCTGTTACTCAAACTGGTCCCGAATTCTAGAACTATTGTGCATAAAATTCTAACTAAACTATCAGATATTAGAATAATGCTACAATGCATAGAAGCCATTCCCATAATGCACTGCAAGCATGCACGAGCTTTAGCGCTGAGAAAATTGTGAGGAGCGAGCTGATTTACGTACACGTGTGCAGTAGATCATAAAATGAAGTGTAAAACTTGGCCCCCCCCCCTGTGTGATGGGTCAAACAGAGCCAAGTATGAGGGTGTAACAAAGTCATGTGCTGTAAAATGTGCTCGAACTTCGAAATTAATATAAGGATTAAAATAATTTCTCACACAAGTGTTCAGGATGCACACGGATTTGGGGACCTGGGAAAAGGAATTTAAGGACTTTGAAGTCACACAAAAATGTGCAGAGCCGCAACTGAACCACTGCTCTGAGACGCGTGTCAGAAATACTCAGGTGTTCATTTACAGTTATTAAATGTAACAAAATGCATTTTTTTTTTTTTTTTGGAAGAGTCGCAACATGCACAACTCTCCTGGGATTTAACTGCAGTCCAGAAACAGGTAAACTGGATCATTAAGCAACAGCTACACACAAAATGCTCTCACACGACACTGCTTTAAACTCACACACACTCGCTATAACTGTAATAAGTGTAAGTGATAGGAATAATTAACTTCCATTATAGCCTGAACAGCACCTTATACCTCAAGACAAATGGATGAGGCTCTCAAAAGCGAAGAGTGGGGAAACAGAAAAAAAAAACAGGCATTGTTGAAAGCTTTGGCTGGTGAGAATTACAGTATGTGGAGCTCCTCCAAAAACAACAAAATCAAAGAACAAATCTGTACAAAATCAGCAAATAAATGTAAAAAATTAAATACGGATAAAAATTACGACCTTTACACTGACACAGTAAGCACAATGACGCTGTATAAATTGAAACAATTATTTACAAAGGTACTCTGTATATGGGACACAATATGTGCAACCACATCGCAGTGTGATTAACATTTATCTGAACATTTCTCTCATATTTCCCCCCCTTTGTCACCAATGGTTCCTTTTTATAGGACTACTCTAAATAAAAAGTAGTATCATGAAATGAAATAGAAAAATAAATCTGATCCTTTCAGCCGCTGCACCTCACTGTACACATGTTTCACACAGTAGACACTTGTTTACTCTGAGCACTACGTCTGTACAGCTGAAGCATCGCAGCAGATGAGGACATTGATCAGGGGGGTGATGAGAAACTAGATTTATGGTACATGTACAGATTACATATAGTCTCTCATATATATACACATATGCATATTTACAGACACGTGTTTATGCGCATAAATACAATACACACAGATTAAACATCCACAAATGATGTTTGCACTCAAAGACAAACAGGATGAGTGTGTACCCAGAGACACGGGAAGTAAAGCTGTCAGAGGTTCTAGTCCTAGTTTCATTTCAGATCTAAGAAACTAGCAAATCATGATTAAGGTTAAGACACTGGATTTGAAAATAGTTGAGTTTTCTTTGAAGCCTGTATTCATGAAGCATAATAAGTATATAATAATAACAGATCTTTACCAAATATTTGTAATTTGGTAATAGTGTAATTACCAAAATGCTCTCAATTATTGTAATTACTCAATTGTAATTACTCATCATTAATTCCGTAATAACAGGCAGATTAAGTATACAAATTTAATAATTTAATCAATTGCTGAGATCTGAAGTTTGTATTTTAAAAAAATACAATTAATGAATATGAATTGCAGATTTTTCTAAATTCAGCTGCAGGACCATGTACATGTTTATGTACAGGTTCTGTAATTAAGTTAAATATTTGCATGTTAGCATGGAATTAATTATAGATCTTTTATTTTTAATAAGCAAATGTCTGTAGTTACCAAGTTGCAAAAATTAAAGCACTAGCTTTATGAATACATGCTTTAGAGAAAGTGCTGTACAATCTGTAAAATCTTCTCAATTTTACCAATTTAATATCAATCTTGAAGTGAATTATTGTACAAAGTGTGCTTATCATATCACTCCCCAACATCCACTCAAACAATCATAAGGTCTAGATCACAATTATAAACAGATTAAAAAAAAAAAATTAAAAAAAAAGGTATGCTTTGGAGCACTCTGCACTGTAAGAGAAAAATGCTCTTATGCTTTCTGCTCACCCTCTTCAGTTTGGTTAAGGGGTCTGATCTAAGCGGAACAAGCAAAAAGGTCGCGGAGAGAGAAAGCAGGAGAGCCAGAGCACTACTGTAAGTAGCGATACACTTTAAAACAGTGGTTCCCAGAGTCTGCAACAACCACGTGACCTTCAGATGTGAGCGCCAAACCCTGCGGCCCATACAGCGGGTCTGCACTTGTGTTGATGTAGGACAGGAAAGAGCCCGAGCTGTCAAAGACCTGGGGAAAGAAAGTACATGCACCTTGAAGATTGTGTTAGCAATATCACAACCTCCTATATATATTTTTTTATTCCTTTTAGGGGGCAAATAGTTATTTGTTGCTGCTGGACTGACTGTTTATTTATTTATTTATATTATTATTATTATTTAAGACTGTACACTGCCTGTCAAAAAAAGTTGTGCACATTAATGTTTTATTGGATCTCCTTCAGCTTTAATCTACCTTAGCATTTTTGACCATCTTGGTAGTACTGGGGTTTGAACCTATAACCCTCTGATCAATAGTCCAACATCTTACCCAGTGAGCTACCCATTTATTTTGGCCGAGATCACAGACAAAAAACAGACAAAAAAAAAAGGCCACATACTATTTCTACACAACATTTTGTTGAACAGTCTTTTGCTTCAATTACCACATTCACTGTGGCATCGTTTTGATCAATAATTTATTTATGTCAAGAGTTGCATTAATTTGTCTCCAAGATCTTGTATTGACTAGAGAGTCTCAGACCACTGCGTAAACCCTTCTCCAGCACATTCCAAACACTCTCAATGTTGCTTGTGGCCAATCAATCTGTAAATTATGTTTCATGTTTCCTGAACCACTCTTTCACAGATTGAGCCTAATGAATCCGGGTATTGTCATTTTGGAATATGTGGAAGAAAAGAAATCCATTGATTAAACAAAAAACTAGTCATTGAATATATTCAGGTCATCAGCTGACTCTATCTTACTGCCACATACACACACCTGACCAACTGAAGCAATCCCGGATCAAAACACTGCCCCAAAAAAACTGTCAAAAATTCTTGTCTACAGAAGGGGATCCCCTGCAGGAAATGTTTGGGTACCACCAAGTTAGGGTTAGATATTCAGCACTGCAGTACTTATCCAATCAAAGAGTATTAACTATTTGCCTACTTGACTCCAAACGGTGGCTTCTGTTGGCCAGGCAATGTATTCATCTGCCAATGTAGACGACACCACTTTGAATGCACCATTGGCACAACACCATGCTTGATTTTTATCAAGAAAACTAACAGCTACATCTATTGGCCAGACGGGTTCACACAATCAAGTGTGCTGTTATAGAAACATAACCAACATTATGGTGTGAGGCATTACCACCCCAGGAATTATTATATTCTCATAACAGCAGTTTATTTCTCACAACAAAAATGTGTGTACTGTATATATAAAACAACAGTATACTTTTTACATTTATTTAAAAGTTCCATGATGTGAAATGATCAGAAGACCAGTTAGTTCCAGTTATACAACACTGGAGCCTTCTTAGACAAATACCATATAATGGTAACTTTACAGAAAACTTTACCATAACTATTACATACATTTTATATCTGTTTATTAGAAGCCTTTGCAAACAAGTTCTTGTAGCAAAATCATAAATTTACAAATAGCATAACCTACTAGACCAGAACTGAGTGTTCAGCAGCATGATTGTATTCATTTTTATGAATGTTATTGTTTAATGTTTATAAAATGCACAATTTATGGCACTGTTAATGTGGGTGAATTCAGGAAAGACAATTATTTTGTTGCTTTCTCCTGTTACACTTCTTTTGCATAAAAAAGTAAGAAAATCTTAATTGAAATGTTGCTTGCTGCTGCGCCAGAATTACAGCGCCATGTCGCTCACATGACCAGCAAGCCCAGGTTTTAATAAAAAATTAAAAATAACATCACAGTCTGCATTACACTGTGGAGTTACAGACAATGCAACACTATTATGTGCTTTGAAAATCCATTATTTGCATTTGAACAGATGCTTTTAGGCTTGAACTTTCATTCTAGAGCACATCCGCTACATGTTTGTTCAAGGCTTTATTTTCAGATACAACATTTTGAAGCCGATATGCATTGTGTGAGTCATGAGTGAGTGCTGAATGTTATTACCTGTATCCTGCTGTTACCCCAGTCTGCTACAATGATGTTCCCATTTGCATCAACAGCCACTCCTGTCGGGGCATTAAACTGCCCATTTCCTTCACCATGTGAGCCAAATTTATAGAGAAACTCGCCGTCTGCACTAAACACCTGAGCAAAGAGCAGAAATCTAACCACCACATCATAGAATAATCACAAATACACCCAACAGTCAGAGGTGGAAAGTAATGAATTACATTTACTCGCATTACTGTAATTGCGTAGATTTTTTTGTGTACTTCTACTTTTTAAAGTAGTTTTTAAAATCTGTAATTTTACTTTTACTTAAGTATGTTTT
>JAQMYL010000009.1:11406957-11418675 GCA_030014365.1 Clarias pachynema | reverse complement strand
ATACACACATACACACACACACACGCATACACGCATACACGCACGCACACACGCACACACGCACACACGCACACACACACTTTTTTAGTGTACTGTATAGAAAAAAAATGTGTTAATAGATTTGCATCAAGGCCCAAATTAAATATTCATCCATCCATTCTCTATACAGTACTGCCTCTCGTCTGTAAAGGCATTGGGGGAAAACACAACACTCACACAATACAGGCACTTTGGAAATGAAATAAAATCAGAATACAAGGAGGTAAAAAAAGAATAAAACAACTGCAAAACATGTGGTTAAACCTTTAAAACCTTGTGTTTTGTTAATCAGTCAAATTCACAACAATCAATACCTTGTGACCAATCAGAATTTAGAATTTACCTGTGTGTACAGTATATGTACAGTAGTTATAAAAAAGAGTGTCATTTCAGCCTTGTCTCTACAGGTTAAATTTATTTCCCCTAGCTATGACTCATGCAGTGAAAGGAGAATAATTATGAAAAATGATCTGCAGACATTAATCGCCGCATATTTAGACTTAACTTTGTAGGGCACCAACGAAAATTCAGACATTGTGATTCTTTAGCAAAATGGTAATTTAAAATTAATTAGTTTAGCACTTTTAGTCCACATTAAAAGGCCTGTATAAAACTAAATTAACAGATTGTTATTCTTCGCATTCATTTTTAGTAAACATTTTATCCTGATCAGGGTCTCAGGGGAGCCAAGGCCTTTTTCAGAAACACTAGATGTAATGGCTGATTGGTCTATATGCATGATGGAAGACTACCACAGGATTATATATACACATACTGTATATGTAATCAGCCATAACATAAGACAAAACAAAACATTAAGCCCAATATTGTGTAGGTTCCTTTTGTGCCACAGGAGCGGCTCTGGCCCCCTAAGGTCTGACTTCACAAGACCTCTGGGGTTGTACTGCATTTCATCGTCTTTGTCCATGTACTTTGCATTTGCACAATGACAATGAAGTTGAATCTAATCTGTGGTGTCTGGCACAAAGACATTAGTGGCAGATTCTTTGGGTGCTGTGGGTTGTGGGGTTGGGCCTCCATGAATCAGACTTGCAGACTTGTTTGTCTGGGACAGTAAATGGATGATCAATTAGATTGAGAACTGGGGGAATTTGGAGGCCAGATCAACAATTTTGAGATATTTGCAGCAGGGTGTGATGCACCCAATGGTCTGATACCCTTCTATCATGGCCAGCATTGATTTATTTTTTTTGCAATTTGTGCTACATTAGCTTTTCTGTAGGATTGGATGGGTCATCCTGGCTTTTTGTACCCGCAGGAATAAATGAGCCTTACTGTAGGTGCTATGATCCTTACTGGCATATAACTGAAATTGAATAAAATGAATTTTATTCAGTTTACTTGGCAGTGGTGTTAGTGTTGTGGGTGATCTGTTCAAGTGTATTTGAATAGTGTGAGGAAACTTGAAAAGACCTTAGAGAATGGAGTGCCAACATTAAGCACTGCGCCACCCACATGGTGGCACTAATGAATTTTCAAGACAAAACTTACCTAGCCATTATGATATCTCTGTCAAGGATCACACGTAAACATAAATTGTGGTAAGCTCTTGAAGAGACCTGTGCACAAAATTTATACAAAATTGAAATGAACATGAAACATTGATACCAAGGCACAAATGACAAAATGACAGAACAGAAAAAAAAAAAGTATGATAAAATTGCAAGAAAATCAGTATCAATATTTTATGAAAAAAAAAAAGAACTTTCAATAACCTCATTGCATGTGTGAACATCCTATAATTGGGCCTGTGAGCTAATAACATTTAGAGTCAAAAATAATTTGCATACATCAATGTTGCACTGGGCAGTGGTGGCTCAGTCAACCGAGGCTCTGGGTTGATGATCATAGGGTCAATGGTTTGAGCTCCACTAACACCGTTGCTGCTGGTCTTTAAACCTATGCCCATATACTGTATAATACCCCAGATTGAATAATGAATATCAGCTTCAAAACAAATGGGTGGGTTGCAGTAGGAAGGGCATCTGGCATAAAACTTGTGAATGATGTCACAATGATCATATTCAGTGTGGTCACCCCGAGAAAGGGAAAATCCAGAGTGGGGGGGAAAAAAAAAAAAAAAAAGACATGATTTCGATTAACCCCAAATAAAGTCCAGCTGTTTCTGTAGGAGGCTTCTTGAGGACATATAGGTTTCATCTGACTGCTGAAGGCCTTCATCAGATGGAGTAAATGGAGCACCGCAGTAAAAAAATAAAAATAAAAAAAATAATAAAAAAATTGGACAAAACAAAAACTTATTACGCTAACTGACAAGAGTCCTACAATAACAATAAAGATGAAAAAAAGAACTGAAGGAATAAATGGCATGATCTGGTCACTTCCTGCAGACAATGACAATCAAATATTCTAAGCAGGTATTCGGTCTCAATTTTAATCCCTTCTGGGCCATGGGGTAAAGAAGCCAGATGCAAGACGTTTCTGTACATCAAATTCGCCCTAAACCACGTGACAATATGTGTTACAGAATAATACCTTAAAAGTTAATAAAAGATATGTTTGGCTACAAACCAACTAATCGCCCAAGACAACCACACCTATTGCCACGCATGGTATAATCATGGATTGCATCATGGATAGCCCCAAATAAGGTATTTTGGCACAAAAACTGCAGTTGTGCCCAAAAAAAAAAAGTTGACCTTCCAACATAATAGCAACCCAAAGCAAAAATACTAGTCAACACAATGGCTTTAAAACAAGAGCAATGACTTGGAATTGCTCAGTCAATGCTCGGACCCAAATCCTTTTAAAACCTCTGATCTGAAGAGATATGCAGGAGAAACCCTTCACAGGTTGTTTGATCAGGAGCCATTTTGCAATCTTTATACTATGTACAAGTGCACCTTTAGCTTGTAATAGAATAGATTTTTTTTTCTTTATTATTACAAATATTTTAGACAATAATAATAATAATAATAATAATAATAATATTATATAATAGAACATACAGTACCTGTATATTATATTAATATATTTTTTAATTCATGAAAGTGTGTAATTTTAACAGACATGTGTAGACTTTTAAATACCCACCAGACAACAATATTATGTACAGTATGAAGCAACAACTGGACCCCAAATTGTATGCAGTGGGAATAAAGTGCAGTAATGCTGTAGTCGAGTGTATGATTAACGTCATGTGACATGTCAGACGTAGATATGAGATTTGATATTTATGGCTGCTTATGTTATGATAGTTTGTCTGCACCAGCCCAAATTAAAAACAGTCAAGGCCACATCCCTGCTTGCCATATGGGCCAGTCATGGTTCGGCCCTTCAGAACGCTTCTTTCTCGAACTGGAAGACAGGTGTGGTAATCCTGACAGTGTATGTGCCATGTGTTTTGCATGGCTTTGAAGAGAGTGAATACATTTGTTTTTATTTTAAGTTTCAAAATAAGATTCAGCTTACCTCCCCTATAGAAGTTGCTGATTTTAAAGCTCAAGTTTACTCAAACAGCAAGACTCAATCACCAGTAAATACAGTAGACATGAAGAAAAGTTATGTACAATTATTTTAGCAATTTTCCTAAAGAATAAATTTTGCATATTTTTTAAAGCATATATTTTAACATGCCAACATTGATTTCATTACACTGTCAAGGTCTAAAGCCAAGCAGTTTATTAGCCATGTTAATAATGAATTATTTTCTTCAACTTTCTACTCACTCTCACTTTCTCCGCATTAACACATCATCCAGCTCAACACTGCTATATGACAGATCAACTATCAGGATATACAGTACATAAAAGATAAATAATTTAAAACCTAAAAATCTTTAAAAATGATAAATAATTTCCTCACCTTTAACTGTAGCAGAAAATTCAATGAGAAACATATAGAAAACAAGCTCTTCTTACTTAAAAGTCCTCCAAGTCACCTTTTCGAGTGATTCCTCTGTCTCAAGTTTCTTCCTCTCTGATGTAGCTCAAGTTTCTTATGTCTGCCTCCACCCCCTGACGCACGCGCATGAACACACACATGCACACATTAGTCCAAGCAAGACACTTTCTAAAAGTCTTAACATTATAGGCAGTTGAAGTTTAAAAGTTCTTTCACTAAAAGCTGAAAAAAAAAGAGTGAATTCCATTTAACTGCACACATACCACAAGTAAGAAAATTGCTTTTTTAAGACAACGATCATCTAATCAACTTGAGCTACACAAAGTACTCTAGCAGTGGTTAAATACATTCTTTCTATAGCTAAAAATTTTTTAGGAAGTCTAAGGAAAATTAGCATTATCTCCATGTCTTCAATCTATTCAGTGGAAGTGAACTAGTCTGTGTCTGCTTTATAAAAGTATGAGAGAATAGGCACTGAAGTTTAATGAAAGAAGAGTCTGTGTGGGGCTACTTTTTTTTCTAAACGGGTATTATTTCACTGTACCACTAGCCAAATAAGATCAGGCTGTAAACACCTTCGTCACCAAGGCAACACGACAAACACTGTTTAAACGTCACAACAGCAAAAAGATATAAAATAAAAAAATAGAAATAAAAAGACAGAAACAGTAAGATTACAGATACATTAACCTGTCGAGAACCTAGTGTGAGCCAAACAGCAGAGCACCACCCACAGTGTGGAATGATATAATACTTTAGACCAAAAAAAAAAAAAAAAACAGCTATTAAAAAGAGACAACTATTAAGACCTGGGTAAAATATAGCTACTGTACTTGGAGGACAAGACCTACGGTGTTCTTGAGTTGAGATATATATATATATATATATTTATATATTTATATATTTATATATATAAATAAATAAAATGTAATATGTAAAATCTGTGAGCGGGAAAGATGTGTACAAAAAAATAATCTTTCAAATATTAAGGTGGAATGTCACACTTTATTATATGAAAATATACACAACAAAGACAAAAATAGAGCGACATGCAAGTGTTAAGGAGTGCTGGGGATGGACCCTCAGCAGGAAATTTAAAGTGCATCAAATCCACAGAACTAAAACATAAAATTGTTTAAGAATTTAAACAATTCAATTAAGAACACTAATAGAATACAAATAAATAATAACCACTTTTGTGGAAAGGATCGATTTAAAGCCACAATGACCACAACTCCAAAACAAGTCCATATTTGTCTTGGGCGCCAGTGGTCATTGGGCAATGCGCAAGAGCACACAGTGCTAAATATTTTTAAAAACTGGAAAAAAATAAATAAAACCACACAAAAACAAGATAGAGTAAAAATGTAAAGGTTCCTGCTCTGCATTATTCTCCAACAGAAGCAGGCCTTCCTCTCTCCCCAAATCGCTGGAAGAAGGACTTCAGTGCAGATGGCTCTTGGCTTTTGGGTTCTCGTCTATGGCGTCTTGGGAAGAGAGCCCTGAAATGAAAGCTGGGCATGGATTCAGGGGTTTCACCCACTGATGCAGACCTTAACAGAGCACCCTGAATCGATGTGCCTTTTAATGGAGAATCTCGAACACCCACAAGACTAATCACAGAGGTAGAAACGCTATGCTCATATGACCTGCACATGTGTGCCAGAAGAGGGCCCTTTAATGGTGTATCAGGCAATGCCCAAACTCCATCATCTAATTCTTCATCTTTAGTTGAACCAATGGAATGCCTGCGACGCTGCATGGGTGAGGGTGAGGCGTGAGGACTGAGGACAGTCCAAGGTGATCCAAAGCCATTCTGAAGCGCCAAATCCATCTCTTTTCCTCCTCTGTGATAAGGGGAGGAGACATTTGGAACATTTAGGTGCGGTGCAGCTAAAACAGGGCACCTAATCTGACATGGCTCCTTCTGGGAAATCTCTTGTGCTTGATCTTCCTTTTCATTCTTCTTCTCGTCATCAGTCTCAAAACCATTTTGGCTTACAAGAATGCTCTTGCTGCGGCTTGTTTTGCTGCTCTTTGGAGTTGCTTTGTCTTCTATGGATGGAGATCTTTGTGAGTCGGCTGGTGTAAGTGCTACATTCACATGACCGCATATTCTTTCAGTGTTTAAGTATTGCTCTTCATCCTGTTTTTCAGGATAAGAGACAGTAATCTCTGCTTTTTCTGGGCTACCCTGGATTATCTGACAACTCTTATCCTGCTCCTCAGTGTGAGTCATCTCATTTTGTTCTGTCTTGGCAGGAAGTTCAAGGGTTATTTGGAAGCTCTGTTCCTGCTCTTGAAGTAAAACACTTGTGTCCATTGTGTTCACATGACCAGAAGTATTCAGAGCTATATGAGACCTTCCAGCCAGTAGGTTGCTTTTGTCCAGCATCTGTGTAGAACTTGCTTTGTTGGATGAGGGCTGTCTTCTGCGGGTTGGCCGAGTGCTGAGGAAGCTGGTGAGGACAGACTCCAGGGCTTCATTTTCTGATTTTTGAGAGGATTTTCTAGAGCAGGAGGCGATAGTACGCCGCTGGACTACACGGCTGAGTGTCTCTCTTTCCCTCTGCTGTCTTCGGCGCCTCTCCAGTGCCTCTCGTTCTGCATTTTCCTGTTCAGCACACACACACATATGCAAAAAATGTAATGTTGCATAATGTAATAATCTTATCCCTGACAGATTGCAAAATTATCCCATATGTTGGTTAATATGGCAATTTTGAACATCCACTGTATTTAATAATAGAAAGGTTGTGTTTGTACATTGGTCAGAACTCGCTCTCAATTATATCTTTACATTACATACATCTGAAGACCAGAAACCAGCCTCAGAAAAATTTCTGTCTAAAAAGTATGCATGTCATTCCAGATAGATTTCATCACAGCATCAAGCAAATATTAAGGCAGTTGCCTGAAGGTAAACCTGCGCCATAAATGAGATCAAAATGTTGAGTAGAAATGAAGTTATGAGCAGTTATGTGCCAGATAATGTCACAGCATCTAATGTTTTTTTGGACCAATATAGAACCTTTTTCCTTGAGTATGTGGAAGACACAGGAATGACCGTAATACACCTACAAGCCAGCAAAATGCTCAACAGACACACTTACAAAAATTACATACATTTGCTAACCAGACTCACCTCCCCTTTCCTTTCCTCATTTATCAATTAATTTCGACTATTATAAAATTGTGCTGCTTTGCAAAACTGAATTTCTCATATTTTTTATTTAATATTATGAGATGGAACCCATGGCCGATAAAATATACAGAAAGTTTCTCACATTTTAACATCTGCAGTAGGAGGGACAGGTGAATTGTTGGTGGTTTCCTTCTAACATATATATATTTATTTATTTATTTATATTAGTTTTACATGAATTTGCAAACTAAACATTAATATTGCTGTGCAGGATTATATACAAAATGCCAGGTTAACCTACATTATTCATATATACAGAATAAAAAGCAGACACAATGCACTGGGACTTTTTGCATGTTGCGTCAGTGCTTGATAAATATTAGGTGGAGCTGAACATGCAAACAATGTAAACAAACTCTTTTCACATACGCCACTATGCAAAACTAATGTCCAATTGGGAAATGTCATACATTTTAGCTTTTGCTGAAAGAGTTCGAAACAATGAAGTGTCTTGTGGTGGACAAATTACAAATTAATTTTCAAACCAATTGAGCAAGCAAAAGATTGAAGGTGCTGACCAGTCCCATAACTCGGTTGGCCAGCTTTAGTGTACACTTGTGTGGTATACAGTGAAACCACGGATTACGAGCATAATTCGTTCCAGAAGTGGCTCGTATTCCAAAACACTCGTAAACCAAATTTAATTTTCCCATAAGAAATAATGGAAACTCAAAATATTCGTTCCACAGCCCAAAAAAATACATAAAAATAATTAAAACAAAATATAAAGTAAAAATAAAACAAATTAACCTGCACTTTACCTTTTAAAAAAAGTAAAAATAAATACCGACAGATAAGTGTTTCCGTTTATGTTCGCAGGCGCTGTGTGTGTGTGTGTGTGTGTGTGTGTGTGTGTGTGTGTGTGTGTGTGTGTGTGTGTGAGAGTGTGTGAAGCCCCTCCCGCCCCGAGAGAGAGTGTATGAACTGGCACGGTGTCAAATTACGCACACACACATAAGAGAGGCTGAGGGAGAAAATGGATTTTTAACTTTCTAATAAACCTTTATTACACAGTAAATGTAATTTCTTATTTGAATTTCACAAAACACATTAACGGAAAGACTTTTGTCTGAAAAATTAGCAAGGAACATCGTGTGAGCGCTTAATAAAGGAATCCCTGCTGTAAAGTAAAACAAACAAACGAACCACACGTTACCTTTGAAAAGAATCGCGACAGTGTGGGGAGCAGAGCGTGTGTGTGTGTGTGAGAAGCACCCCCTCTCTGCTTCACACACACACTCTAAACGCACGAGAGAGAGAGAGAGTGAGCGAGTGACACAGTTTGACAGTACACGCGTGCACGGATGTTGATTATACCAGTAAGAGATGAGCACTAAGACCAGCAGGGGAGACGATTAACCACAATTCCGCAGCGCAAGAGAGAAAAAACGTTGGCTCAGTTGTGATCACGTGACGCTCTGCGTCAAAACAAGAAGCACATGCGTGATACATGATACTCGGTGCTCGTAAACCAAGACAATGCTCATTTTCCAAATCAAAATGTATTAAAAATCTTTGCTCGTCTTGCGGAACATTTGTAAACCGCGTTACTCGCAATCCGAGGTTTCACTGTATATGTATATATGAACAGTGGTGGCCAACAGTATCAAAGACAACATATTTCTTGTATTATACAACAGTTAGTTCTGCCGAAGCAATCATCCTGGGTGAGTTGACATTGTGTTAACGGATGGTAACAGCACCAAGACGTTTAACTATAGGCATCACTCTGCTTCCCAAGTATTCTTCAACGATCAATTAGGTGATTAAATAATAACAACAATGGCCAGTTTTTATTTTAAGACATAAAGTCAAGTTTTGTCAAGTGCATTTCCAAAACCCATCAAGCACCATGATGAAACTGACCCTCATGAAGACCATCCCAAGCAAGACCAAAACTTACCTCTGCTGCAGAGGAGAAGTTTATTTAGAGTTACCAGCCTCAAAAATCACCATTTAACAGCACCTTGGATTAGAGCCGTTCTTTACAAAGTCTTTACAAAGCACAAGTAGCAGATTTCCTCCAGGTACCCTGGTTTCCTCCCACAATCCAAAGACATGCAGATTAGGCTAGTTGGAGTTCATAAACTTCCCTGTAGTGTGTACAGTAAGTGAGTGTGTGCCCTGTCCTGAGTGATGGATTGGCACTCTGTCCTGGGTGGACCCCGCCTCGTGCCCCAAATACGTTCCAGGCCTCCCGCGATCCCGTATACAGGATAAATGTATCTGATATACGTGAATAATGATAATATATGTGAATGTTTTTAGAGCTTTACAAGCGAGGCTACATTCAGATCAACCTTGCACAGGCATCTTAGGAAAATGGGTTAACTATGCAAGAACTATTGCATTCCGATTCTCAATCCACTCCTCAACCAGAAACAATGTCAGAAGCACCTTAGAAGAAAAAAAAAAAACTGGTCCGTTGTTCAGTGGTCCTCTTTATAGATGAAAGTAAATTTCGGAAATCAAGGTCTTAGAGTGGAAAAGCTCAGAATCCAAGTTGCGTGAAGTCCAGTGTGAAGGGTCCACATTTGGTAATAACTTGGTCTACAGTGTCATTTGCACTGTGTTTTATGAAGTCCAAAGTCAATGCATCATCTACTAGGAGGTTTTTAAAGCACTCTGTGGACAAGCTTTATAGAGATGCTGATTTCCTTTTCCAGCAGAACCTGCCCTGCCCACAGAGCCAATACAAGCACTAACTCGTTTGCTGACAATAGAATTACTGCACTTGATTGGCAGCCAGTTAGTGCTGGCTGCTGACCTGAAACCCATAGAAAAACCTATGGTGATATTGTCAAGAGGAAGGTGAGAAACATCTGACCCAATAATACTGAAGGCTCCTATAAAAAACAACTTTGTCTTTAAGGCCTCAGCACTGCAACAGTCACCATGTCTCGATGATGCACTAGTTTATGCTAAAGGAGCCCTGACCAAGTATGGAGTGCATAAATAAACATACATCTCAGAAGTTGGACATTTCTGCATTGTAAATCCTTAGTTTATTTGATCTTAGAAAATTAATTAAAATTAATAAACAAATAAATAAACTGATTGATCAACCACTTGTTCAATCCTTTTCACCAACTATAATAATTTGCTTTGTTGTGTAAAGAAAAGTGATTTTGGCCATATCGTTTAGATCAGCAAATAGAGATGTAAAAGACTTACCAGAACTGCCCTTTCAAACTTCTCACAAAAGGAGTGGAAGATTGAGCAGCATTCCTCCAGTTTAAAGGTAGCAGGGTCTTCGCAGAAATACTCAGCTACTGAGTGACTGATTGAATCCAGTTCCCTTAGAGTGTCCTCCATGTCTGCAAGCTGATGTGTGGCCATCTACAGGAAGGATAAAGCCGATCACTACACTGGTCTCCAGTTTTATATCAGACAGATCACTAAAGTGACCACAGTGCAGACTCACTTGAAGAAACTCCTCCATTTGATGTTGCAGATCAGGCTGTTTGCTGACATAGGTCTTTACTTCTTCAATTTTTGCCATTTCTCTCTTAAAGTCTGTTTCTACTTCCTGTTTTTGAATTCTGGAAAAAATATATAGAAAACATGCAGAGCATATTGAACATTGCATCTTATTTTAAGTGTTTAAATTACTACTCCCATCACCGTTACCTTGATGCTTCTCCAATGCGTTGAAGCTGCTCTGTAAACCTTAATAAGGATGTGTCAATCTGCTGAGCTTGCTGAGGTGAAGAAATGATTTAGGATAAGAGGTGAGCATACAAACCTACTAACATGCATTTTAAATTTTAAACTGTTTTTTTTTAACGCGTATTTATTACCATAGCCACATAGTGCATAAGGTTCATGCCAGGTTCGTTAGCTTTGGTGTCCACAAGCTTCAGGAGAGAGGCCATTCTGAAACCTAGCGCATTACCAGCATAGCCATCCTAAACAAACCCAGACAGAAAAACAAGTGTTACAGTACAGTAAAATCATCAAGGTCCATTAATAAAAAAATATTTGTACTGTGTATATAAATTCATAAAGCTCACAGAATTCATGTAGTTTCCAGCTTTAAGAACCAGTCTGATTATAGAATGTAGATCACCACATGCCAGCAGCTCTGTGAGAGAAGGAAGTCAGGAATCAAGAAGCTGACCAGAAAGATATTGAATAAATCATGTAACATCATAATCAGTGATAAACGTGTTTAGTACTTTGAAGACATGCGGAGTTGAGAAGAAACTATAGTCATAACAAATTTGGCTAAATAATACAAGAGGATATGACTAAAAATAAACGATAAGATTTTTTTTTAAAAAGGGAAAAAAAGGCACAATACCATTAGCTGCTGCAGTCATGATGGAAATGGAGGTTTTCATCTCCTCGATAAAGGGCATGAACTCCTCCCTCAGGAGCATGCTTTTCAGTCTTTTTTCATATCTGCAAACACGGAATCCATCAACAACACAAACTGACCCACAGCTCTGTACAAATCATATAAAAGGACATTAAAACCCTAATAGGTGCAGGAAGGAAAATGAAACAGCAAACTATACTCAGCAAAAAAAGAAACGCCCCTTTTTCAGGACTGTGTATTTCAACAATAATGTTGTAAAAATCCAAAT
>JAQMYL010000009.1:11382682-11393443 GCA_030014365.1 Clarias pachynema | reverse complement strand
TATATAAATGTGTACATCTAAATGTCTACGGTATTGAAATGAAATACAGTTACTTCAAGTAACAAGTATAGTTAAGCATTTTCCTCTTTCAAACAAATGTAGTAAATGGTGACATTTTAAACTTTGAAAAGAGATCTATGTAACTTTCAAGCACTTTGTAAGAATTTGATCATTTTATTATACACTGATTAAACAAAATATTAAAACCATAAAACAATACAACAATGTGTAGGTTCCCACAGCTCTGACCCCTAGAGGCATGACTCCACAGAACCGTCTGAAGGTGTGCTGCGGTGTCTGGCACCGTGACATTAGCAGCAGAAGTTAAAAGGGGCAGCCTCTATGGATCAGACTTGTTTGATGAGCATTTCCCATGGATGCTTAGTCAGAATTGAGATCTGAACAACTTTGAACTGACCGGTCAGCCCTAATCACAAATATTTCACTTTATTTGTAATAATCTAGAATATATGCATTTCACTTTTTAATTTAAAGCTGCAAAAGAAAATGTACTTTTTCAATATATTCTGAGTTTTCAAGATGCACTGCATAATCAGTGTTATTAGTACATGGTGTTAATGCTATCGCTGATCGGTGCAGTTTGATTAGTGTTAAAATGTCAATGACATCCCGATATAAAGCTTAGTCCCCTTTCCTGTAGGCTAACACAAACGATGTCGGATTTCTACATGTAACAAAGACAAATGTTTTTAGTTTTAAGCTGTTCGTTGCCATATTTGTGATCTCCCCCCCGTGTTATGACTCTGCCCATATCTGATCTATTCACACCCACTAACTTTGTGAAGACTATTCCCAGAATGTTTGTGCAGAAATAAGTTCCATAGAAACAAACCATAGATATGAGCAAGGTTTTTTTTTCAGTAATGTGCAGACTGCAATTCTATCTGAACATGAATTTAAAACGAAATGGACCCAAGATAAACATGTGAGGACTTGAATCACTCTCTTAAGTGTGTGTGCGTGTGTGTAAGTGTGTGTGCTTTTATACTTAAGTAATAGTACGAAAGCTTTTTATGCATTTACTTGTAGCAGATTATTTGATCTGGCATAGTCACATTATCTCAGAAATTACACAGATGACACGATTTGCTTTGTGAATTCATGAAAATATTTTCTTTCTTCCTACTCCTAATGTTGTCTTTTTGTTTGTTTTAAATCTGTATTCATATCTGAAATCTGCTTTTAGACTTTATATCTAATACTAAAGTCGAACGAAATGAAGGTAACTTCACAAACTCCATCAAAATGCTTCATTTTTCTCTCAAAACATTAGTCAACATGTAATAAAATAAAGTTCTAACTTTAAAATGAAATTGTATGAACCTCAATTTTTGTAAGTGTCTCAGTTTTTTTTCTTTTCTTTTTTTTAATAAGACTAAGCATTTTTTTTTTAGTTTAGAGAATGTTGACCAGCTTCAAGCTCTGGCACAGCAATGTAATTTACCATCTTCACTGCAAAGATTTACATTAAATCACAGGCTTAGGAGATGTAAGACGCCACCATGCACATTATTATTATTATTATTATTATTAATAACATTTGGATTAGTAAAGACTCGTACCTTATAAGTGTTCAGGCTCCATTTCTTCATCATGTCAAACTTCTCCACAGCGACACCTCTCATGGCCTCGTCTGCCATCATGTTCGAACTGTTGCTTTGGTGCATGCTGGATCCTAGCATACAAAAAGGCAAAGCAATGCTCAAGCTATAGCGCCACTGATTTCAGGTCTCATAAGCTAACAAATCTCTCACCCAATCTTAAACCCATCAAAGAGACAGAAGATTGTGTGCTCCATTGTGTGCAGCGGAGAGAAAGCACTGATTACTGTACTACAGAATCTCGGTAGGTGACAGAAGAAAGAGGAGCGAGTCAGGGTGAATGAAAATGTGATGGCTTGCCAGAGATCACAATGAGGGGGAAGAAAATCCCGGGGTACCTGGAAAACCGGGGAAGTCGTCTGATTGGCTGGCTATCCGGATGGCAGCAGAGTGGCTTGGGCCAATGCTAACACCCCTGCACTTCATTCGTAGGTCTGGAGGGGGCGATGATATAGGGGTTAAAGTAAGGGGTGTGGATGGGCATTTAGGATCATAACGGGAAATCGGAGAAAGGGAGTAATTGCATGAAGGGGGAGGATTCATTGTTACATTTATACACATGTAACATGGTTCCATGAGTGATATGAAGGACAAGGGGAAGGTGATGGGTGTGTGATGGGATGATGATAGAAAAGAGGAAGAAGGGAGAAAAAAGAGGAAAAAATGATCATGAAGAGAAGTTGAAAATATGAATACAGATGATACAGAAGTTAAACATTGCAGCCTTGAAACTGTGACTGATCATTAGAGGTAGTGGGGAAAAATCGATTCAGTTTGGAATCACGATTCTTTTTTGTAGTGATTCATGCATCATCACCCTGAATCAAAAATTGATTAATTATTTTGTTTTTACATTTTAGTGGTGCAAAAAGCAAGACATTTTTATTGCGTTACATTAATAAAAGTTGTGTGTGTTAAAAAGCCTCCGATTAGTCTTTTTCTGTAATCTGTGTGAGCAAATTAGTCTCAAAACCCACTTGTTACACATGCTTACACCAGACTCAAAACACCATGGGTGCTAATTAGTCTCCAAAATTGCCGGCACCTGAAGCTCATTGTCAAGTGGAGCTTTGAGAGGCATTTAAGGTGGTAAAATGTCACCAGTTCTTTATAATCCTCAATATTATCCTAAACAGCATTATTTCTACAATACTTACGTTTAGTTATAAGTTTTGCAAATAACAGAAATTTCTAAGCACTAAAATCAAGCAAATATTAAACATCCCATTTAATAATTATATTAAGGTGAAAATACATTTTAGAAATTAATCTGATGTAAGAACTTATTATTGTATTAGTGTACTAGGTTTTCATTGTTATTAAAGAGAATAGAGTGTTAAGGAAAGAGTAAACAACTGTGAACAATAAATATAGTTATCAATTATTAACCAGCATATGCATATCTGTGCCTTTAATCTTCCAGTAGTGTATTTTATAAATGAGATGCTTATGAGCGACTAAGCTTGATGGGGGAAGTAATTAATGTTGCTCTCTTGGATGATGACTTTGTGGTCCTAAAAAGTAACCTGAAGCCTGGCAAAGAACCAAAGAAAACGTGCAGTTTAGCAGACTCTACACCCTAGAGGAGAGAATAAAAGGAAAAGTAAATCCATCCATCCAGAATTCCCAATCTACAGAATTGAATGAGTAAAAGAACAAAGTTCAGGCCTTAATACCCAACTTCAGACTGGGCAAGTGTGCGACAGTAAGGGAAGGAGAGGGAGAAAGACTGACGGAGTGAAGCTGTAACCTTGTCCATCGACTGGGATGCGTCTGTTGCCCATAAAGTCAGTGTTGAGGTAAATAGCAGGGCCTGAGAGAGAAGAGAGACAGAGTGCTCTGACAAACTCAGCCACAAGAGGGAGCCAGAAGCTGCTATCACATTGTCTCTGTTGACGGTCATTCCCAGGTCAGTTTGCAAGCTATTGTTATTCCAGCACAATACTACTGTATCTGCACTTAACTGTAATGAAATGAATAATTGAATTTGAACCAGAATCGGGGGTTTTATAGACTGAAATTTTTGTGTTTTGGTTAGTTAGCTCCATGGAAATACACCCAAACACTGAAACACAATGTGGGCTGCTGGAAAAGAACTAAACTTTCATTCACAAACTATAACAATAGGGGGAATTTCAACTTCTCACAGTTTCTAAGCCACTTTACTCGATTTCATTCTTAGTAAAGGTTTGTATCTAACATGACTGAATGAGCTAGGGAGCTATCTTTCAAACCAAGAACATCTTCATCTCATCGTCTACATCACTTAATCCTGTATACAGGGTCTCAGGAGCCTAGAGCCTATTCCCAGGAGACTTGGGGCACGAGGCAGGGTACCAATCCATTGCAGTGTGCACGTTTGCGTGCACACACAACGAGCAATTTGGGAACATCAATCAGCCTAATCTGCATGTCTTTGGACTGTGGGAAGAAACCGAAGCACCAAAAGGAAACCCACCAAGCACAGGGAGAATCTGCAAACCACACACACACACACACACACACACACACACACACACACACACACACACCACACACACACACACACACACACACACACACACACACACACCAGGGGCGGGAATCGAACCCTGGAGCTGGGAGGTGACAGTGCTAACCACTAAGCCACAGTGCCACCTAGGCAATGATGATTGAAATTGATGTAAAATTGTAGAGAACAAGTTCCACTCCATACTGTACGTACCAAACAGCCAAACTGTTGTCACAAAGTTTGAGGCACAACACTTTACAAAATGTGTGTGTGCGCCAATTTACTATTTCCCTTCACTGGAACTGGGATGCCCGAAGTTCCAAAGTCAAAAACCAATCCATGAAGATGGGTTTGCCAAGACTGATTCAAGATTCGAAGAACTTTATTAATCACAGAGGGATTCTTACTGATTTGGAAGAGCTTATATGAGTCCTGACCTCAACCCTACTTAGAAGTGAACTGTAAAGCCGACTGTATGCCAGGCCTTCTCACCTAAAATGAGTGCCTGACTTTAATAATACTTCTGTGGCTGAATAAGAAAAAGTGAAAGGCGAAGAAAATGTAAGGTTATTATAACAGCAAAGTGGAGAATAAATGTGGAATGGGATCATCAAAACCAAAGGAATGAAACCAAACAAAAACTTTTCAGGGCTCCAGATGGCGACTGAACTGGTTCCCAATGCACCTAAAGATTTTATGTTGTGTCTAGTTTTCTCCAGTTGCAAGCGTTCCCATTAAACATCAAAAAGACATGCAGCAATCTTTAATCCTGTGATATATTCTCTCCTCAAACTTGAGGATGCTCATTAACATACAACAGTTCATCAGTTCATTCAGCTGGCGTATGTTCATGGCGCACTCATTATTGAATACAGCCCCTCTACTGTATACTATCATGTGCGCTTGTGCTCTGTCCACAGTGAACATACATAAAACAACAGAAGGAATTTGGTAGTTTTTTGGCAGTTTGTTCCTTAGGATGATCAGGAAACACAAAGGGCTAAAGCGAAGATTTTTGAAAGCATCTTAGAATACGATGCAATCAGTGTCATTCTATATAGCTTACACAAACACGATTTCGTCATATGTAACGTGCTACAATTCACAGAAGTAGCAAGCTAACAGGGTTGACAATCAATATTGCTAACAGTACCTCCTCTCAGAGCAACTCGATCATATCTTAAAAGAAAGAAGAAGCAAGGACAGTTATGTGACGGTGGGATATGAAGCAACTTTCAGAGAAAATATGGTAACATGAGAACACCAGGGCACATATTGTATGGAGTTCTGTGTCAAGCTAGCTGACTAAAGATTAAACATTACATAGTCTGAGAACAGTCACAGGACTGGCCCTCTTGTGGATACTGTGTGTAACTGCATGCAATGTCTCAGACTAAGCATTGTCCGTATCCTACAATAGTATTTTAAGGGTTGTGTGTAATAATCTGAAATAAGCACAACGCATTTTATCTGCAGTGGATGGAGCTTTAAACATTAGTATATTTTTCTCTTTCTTTATCAAGCATACTTGTATTTAGTCAACGTGGGACAGACCCACCTACAAATTTTTCCACCAGCCGCCAAGGCTGTCCAGTGTTATGTATTTCCTTGTGAAACTAAGAGACATAACATAGCTTAGCTGGCCAGAGTTAGCTAATGTTAGTTAATGAACATCCAAAACCAATTCCTAATTTCATTGTACAATAAAGGCTGCTTCTTCTAAACGGACAAGAAAACTAAACAGATAAACAAATCAAATCTCTGACTGTTTTTCACTCCCTGTCCATCGATACAGAGACCAAGACACCAGTTTAGGGTTTAAGTCACTACACCCGGCAGTCAGCGTTCAGTCATTATTATCAGCTAATGCTAGCTACATTACATTACACAGCTAACAAAGTTTCTTTTACCCTTGGCTCCAGTTTACATCAGCCTAGCTACGCGAGTTCACTATCAAATGAGTTACATTTTGGCTTCTAAAAATCTGTTTTCATAAATTTCGATATATCCCCAATCTGAGGAGTATGTACAGTACTATACTGTATTTCCTTCAGGATTAATAAAGTGTCTGTCTGTCTATCTATCCATAGCACTACTAAAAAAAGGGGGGGACCTAAAGAAATCCTGCACTTTCAATCACAAAGGAATAAAACATTCAACAATGAAAAATAATAGAAAATCTGCTGAAAATGAAATCAAGTGTAAGTGTAGAATTGGGGGAACTAATGCATTCTTAATTGCTCTGACAGACTTTTTTTTGCAGGCCAATCTTTAAATAAAGAAGGACCAGTAAAGAGAATCATACGTAGGACAGACCTGTTTGGAAAAAGATGTCTGACATCCAGATAACGCAGGAACAAGAGAGAACCTCAAAAAGTGAGAGAGCATGTGAGACAACATGTAAGAGTGTTGCATGTGTGTGTGTGTGTGTGTGTGCATGTGACAGAGAGAGCAGTGTAGATGGACCTTCTGGAGAAAATCCAGCCTTGGCTTGTCTTCAGGTCGAGCTGTCTAGCTGCAAAATATGCATTTGGAACACGTAATGCAGGAAATGATTGATGTTCAGTGCAGCACCATCATCAGAAAACAGCCTCAACGCCAATCTGAATCTCCCAGTGAGTGAGAGAGAGAAAGAGAGAGAGATAGATGGAAAGACAGACAGACAAACAGACAGACAAAACGAGTGATACCTTTGATAGAGCTAGTGGGAATGATGCCTTCCGCTGTGCCTCCATAGCCACCGGATACAATGCTGGTCTCATTGAGGTTAGGCCCAGATACCATTACCTGCTGCAAATCCTACACACATACACACACACACAAAGAGACAAAATAATTACCTTGTCTGTGGCATTCAAATTCTTGCAATTTTGCTAAAAGGACATCTTATAGCCTACAGTGCATGGGGACAATAGGTTTGTGTTAGGTGAGTGTTAGGAAACCTTTGACAAAAAGAATTAAACATTTCATTTGCACTGCATTTTGACATAATTGACTTCGAAACAGACTGCATTTCAGACAAGTCACCATTAAACAAATCTGAAGAATTAATATTAAGAATTAGGATTCCCTTCTTTGTCACATGTACTGTACAGAACAGTGAAATTATTTTTTTTTTTACATCCGGGTTAGAAAGCTAGTGTCAGAGTACAGGGTCAGTCAGGACACAGCACATCTGGAGCAGACAGGGTTAAGGACTTTGCTCGCTCATGGGTTCAACAGTGGCAGCTTGGTGGTTATAGGACTTGAACTTCGAACTTCCAAGTCAGAGCCTTAACCGTTTGAGCCACCACTGCCCCATATAAATGGATCTACACTAAAAGTGTTTCAGGCATAACTTCAGCCACAAACTGTGATTTGTGCTGTCATTAAATTACCACATGTACAGTAATGTGCATCTGATGCAAAAAAAATAAAAAGTCTTAATGCTGCCCTCCTACAGAGCAGGATAATCACTTCCTTAAACCAAAAAGGGCATGTAAGCCTCACTGCAGGGACATGCAGCCGTAAGATACAGCATGCAGCCGCTTCACATTATCGACAGACATCCGCATGCTGTACATCACTGCTGCAGCGAGCAGAACATTCCTTCTGAAACACTAAATAGCAAATTGCTTGTATGCTTAGTGCACTGACAAAATGTCAGAGTGACAGTAGATTAGTAACAGGTATTAGTTTTATAGGGACACAAGTGGTTATAAGACAAAAAAAATCCATTGGAACCATCAGTATGTCCTTAACATACCCGAAAAGATCCCCAAAAAGAAAAGTTTCTCTAAGGTTTAGCTGTTGGATAAAGCTGCTGTAAGCAATTTTTACCATCTAACTTATGATTATATACAGATATGGTCTTGGTAATTATCCAGGACTTAAGCCAAATATTTGTTTGTAATTATTAGCCAATTTATTAGATGTTTGCTAGACAGAGAGTAACATTACCGATTGACAGTTGTCGTAGACTGTCGATTCCTTTTTCGATTTTAAATTTGATTTCATTCAATAGTTCTAACGTTTACTGTCTCATTTGTCTAAAGCAGCTGCATTTCTTACAGGTTTACAGTAAATAAGTTTTATAGTGAACTCTTAAAGGTTTTTAAATCAACACAGAAATTATCTTCAACTTGAACTGCTGATTGTTTAAATGTCATGTCTAATTTTTATCCCTGCCAATCTTCTGCTCCACACTCCAGTCCAGTAGGTGGCAGTATTGCACTAACTGATCATAAATCCAAAAGAAGTAGTATTTGCTCTGGGTGCAAACAGTTTCCAGCAAAAGCTGTGGTATATTTTTTAAGGAATCAGTCAATTTTACACCATTGAACATTCTACCCAAATACGAGGGGCGTTCAAGTCAAACCTGGACTTTCTTGTGAATGAAGGCGTAAAAACCGGTTGATATTTACAGAAGACTTCCAGCACAGTAGGTGAAGAGAATCTTAGCCGCAGTAAAACATTTGCATAGAGCAAACATTTTGCAGAAGTCTGATTGTCTGTAAATGATGAGTAGTGAACACTTGATCCTTTAAAAAATTTTTTAAAAGGACTTGCCGTCAACTTAAGGAAGAGACATCTGTCTTTGGGAACTGTACACACAAATCATTCACCAACAACACTTGCACATTACTCGGCTGGGAGATACTGCCACATCCTCCCATATAGTCCTGACCTCGCGCAAAGCCATTTACACATGTTTTAGGCCGTTAAAGGAGTTCCTGGGAGGCCAGCATTTCAGAGTTGAAGCATACTGTTTGATCAATGATCCAGTGTACTAAAAAAAACTTTCTTCCTTGATGATATCCAAGCACTGGTGAAACACTGGGATAAGTGCATAAGTGTAGCAGGGCATTATATAGAGAAATAAAGGCAGTTTTTACTCTCACATAACTGTGTTCTGTTATTCTGCACAATCAAAAGTCCCGGTTTGACTTTATGCCCCACGTGATTTAGAAACATGTGAATCTATTATGAATCGATAACTGGCCTATCAATTCAATTAACTGAATCGACCAACAAAAGGTGAACTGTGGATAATCCGTTAAATCACACAGCTCTAGTGACGTCCACCCATTTCCCCTCTCCATGTCATGTCTTCACGTTGGGGGAGGAGGAGGCTCAGCATTCTGGCTCTGGGAAGTTCTTCAGTGAATAATTCTAATGCATAGTTTAAATTGCAAACATTGCTTACAGCAGCTTTACAAGTTCAGGTTAAACGGTAGGATGCTTTTCAAAACTGATGTATGGAATGCTTTTAATTAATTTGACCATTATTTAGAAAAGACCTGATGATCACGCCAAAATTGCTAGTTTAAGTTATATAATTTAATATAAAATAAACTCTGTCACCGTTTCTCTCTCTGATGTTGGTGCGATCTTTTGTTTAAAAGATACGGGTTCAAATCGAGAGCTTGTTATCAGTAACAGTGCACAGGCTTTCATTCTGATTAAGGGAGTGACGAGTGAAATGGTGGGGGGAGGAAAGGAAAAAAAAAAAAGTTTTTAAAAGGCATTTCCTGACCCAAAATCACCAGGCCAGACCAAACAGTGTGTGTTTGGCGACGGTTTAATTACAGCTGTTCTCTGCGCCTGTCTTTATAAGCACTGATCCATCCTGTTTCTCTGCTTTACATAGATTTCGTTATGTTTTATTTTAAATTTTCTATTTCTATTTTTGGTCAGTAAGTAGGAAAGTTTCTGCACTGGACTATGGAGTTGAAGGAATTTTTTTTTTTTTGCAGAACTGCGAGTATATCACAGTGCTATTAAATTATTAACTCTGATCGGTCACAAGGTCCTGGATAATTTTAATTTAAGTTTCCTAGTAACCTGAGAAACTGTATTTTTGTCTTATTAAAACAAGAGAGAGGATGGTGGTATAAACACCTCTTTATAGAGGTGCCACAAAGCAAGCAATAAGGATATCTTATTTATAGACATCCCACAACATTGCTAGATTAAATGGATAAATATAACTATGAATTATCAAAAAAGGCTGGTTCTTTAATTCGAAAACAGTACAACACAGGAATTTGTATAATGCTGCAGTATAAGAGGAATAAAACACTTCAAGACTTGATGTTATCGGAAAAGAATGGACCTCAGATATGCAACAAACCATTTGGTCACTGATCATTTTTGCAAAAACGAAACATTTTATTGCACATGTTAGAATGTCAAGTAAATTACGCGATACTTTGTGTCCTTTAATATTATTATTATTTTTATACTACTACGTATATCATGTATATTAGTCACCACTGCTAGAGATTTTGCAACAAATAAAGCTATAAACTAGAATTTTTGTGCTGCTTTTATAGACTTTGTGTAACTGGTAGGACAGTCGTCTTCTCACAACTGAAGACACGGAGGCTAGGTTGACAATTTCATGTAGCAGAGCAAAAAAGAGCGCAATCATCAAAACTTTTCTGCACCTTGTCTTTTTTTTCAGTCCTGTTATTGCCTACAGAGGACACAGAATGAAATAGGGTGGGGAGCACTCATGTGGCCCTCTTATGAATTTTGAAAGGCATCCTGTTACTCTTGTTGAAATTAGGGGCCAAACAGCAATACAGGGTTTCTCTCACACACACACACACACACACACACACACACACACACACACACACACACACACACACACACACACACACA
>JAQMYL010000009.1:11353491-11370211 GCA_030014365.1 Clarias pachynema | reverse complement strand
AACGAAATGACTCAAAAAAAGATTCGTTCATTTTGATGAACGAGATTCAAAGAACCGAATCACTAAAATGATTCGAATTTCCCATCACTAGAAAGCAGGCAGTGGGACAAACCACTGTGAGGAAGGGGGGAGGGGGGTGGGGGGGGACTCAACTGTTTCTAAATGCAGGCAACCCTCGGATTGGCGGGGGACATGTCTCCCCCCCCGGGATTTACGTCCATGATCCTGGGATAGGTCTCCTATGGCCCTGAACTGGATAAGCAGTATAGGGAATGAGTGGGTATATACAGTACAGTACATTTCTTAACTTAAAGTATCATAGTATGCAAAATTGCCTTAAGATTCTTTCAAAGGACTAAAACCCAGTATGTAAATACAATTTAGTTTTTAGTTTAGTGATTTATGATTCAGTGCAGTTTATCTTTGATATCATACATTTGGACTGACCCTAAATATCCGACTCCTTAAAATACCACAAAATCCAAACTTAGTCATGCAAGTGCTAATCACATTTTATATTACACTGTCATGTTCTCCTCCATCTCAGATAAGCAGATCTTTCCCAGGATATACTGTGTATATCATATACACTGTACAGTAAGACTTGCTCTCTCTCTCTCTCTCTCTCTCTCTGTCTGTGTGTGTGTGTGTGTGTGTGTGTGTGTGTGTGTGTGTGTGTGTGCGTGTGTGTGTGTTTCTCCCATACTTACATGTTCTAAATTCTGTATGCTATCTCAAATACCAGACGCTCTCATTTCATCCATTACACACAGACCCTTTGTCTTACACTCCCACATTTGTCCATACATCTCTCTGCTGTACAAGGCCTGGGAAAGGGGAGTAATGATGGAAAGTAATGGCCTGAGCTAGACTGAGCTAGATTAACCAAAAAGTTGATTAAAAACAATTTTGTTATTGCATAAAAAATGCTTGACATAGTGTTGTCTTTAAAATTTAGACTGCATAACAAAACTTTCAGATTCTATACAAACAGTTAGAAGAAGGATTGTAACCACGGGTTACATTAGATATTATGTGAGAATAGGTGTGTTTTTAATCCAAATATAAATAAGTGTACAGTAAAATGAAGTAGTAAAATGAAGTAGGGCATTAGCATATTTGCTGAAAGTGTGCCTTCCATGGTCAGTAGTTTGCACAGACCTTTTTAAACTAACAGTTGAATTGATAATTTTGCATTTTATTTGTCAAATGTACATTTTACATTTTCAGCTTTAGTTATTGAGGCAGAAAAAAACATTATTTGATTTACAATAAACAACAATATTTTACCTTTAATTTACTTTACTTACTTTAAAAGCAGTTTATAAATAATTTGTATAAAATATTCAAAAAATCTGCTGTTTAGCTGATCGGTGTTTAGCTGATCGGTGTTTAACAGATAGTTTTGTACACATAAGTTGATTAAGAAATGAAGAGGAGAAAATTATTGAGGATTCACAATCAAAAAAGAAATAGCTCTGGGAAATAGTTGGTACAGTAGAAACCAGGTTGTGGTTTACTCAGAGGCTTACTGTATGTGTGTGTCTGCACATGTGTTTTGGGTAGGTCAGCTTGTGCGTGTGAACACTTTACTACACTGACTGTACATTCCAAAACATTGGTGCAACACAACTGAAAGAGAAAAGTTATACAACGAAGTACAAAGTTGTGTTTCAAATAAAGTAAAGTTTAAGACGTTGACTTTTAGGAACTAACAGAACAAGGCTTGAAATATATTTAAAGGTCAGCAATTGAAAACATTCAGCCTTGGTCATGGTGGCATTTCATATGTGACGAAGTAACTTTACATTAGGTTTTGTATCTAAATTGAAAAAGTTGTTGTATTAAGCATATTACTCACATGATCAACAAGATGAGGAAGGCTAGGTCCTCATCATGTTGATCATCTGCAAACTTCAGTCTAGCCTTATTTCAGGCTGGTCTTAAAATAAGGGCTTCTTCATGGCATGAGAATCTGTTGAGTGATACAGTGTTCATGTAGTCCCAAGAGTTTTGGATTTGCATACAATTGTTTGTACAGATGCCTTTATAGTCAACAATTTTTTTTTTCAAGGTCTTGACATATTTTTTTGCTTTTTCCCCTCAGTGTCAACTGGCACTGGCTCTAATGTTAGGCCATTAATACACCATCATGTGCGCTCCCAACTTCTAATTATGCCATTACCTAATCAGAAGCTTGTAAAACTCATATTATCCAACAGTTAGTTCTGACTGAGTAATCTGATGGGACAAGAGCCATTCCACAGGTGGTAATAATAAGCAGTAACAGCACTGAGACTATTAACTATATGTATCACTCTATGTCCCAAGTGTTTTATGTTATAGTTTCATTACACTGACTGTGCTGGGGAGAGAGCAGCTACCTGGCAAAACCTACACTTTTGGCAAGAAAGTACATGACATAAGATTGTCATCTTAAACAAAACTTTTCTCCTTAATAATTGCCTCTAATTTTATTCTGATGAGATTTTATGTTTTTTGAAATTATTATTTATACCTAAGGTGAAGTATACAGTACATTAGTATTACAAAGACAAAAAAACTAATCAATGGCACTACTTGGTGTGTGGGACAAGTGATTGTGCACCCTACATCATTACATATTATGCTATTTGGGATTCAACCCCAGAATTCATAGTACAGCACAGTGAAATGATTTTTTTGTATATCCCAGTTAGGAAGCTAGGGTGAGAGTACAGGGTCAGCTGACTTTAAATAAATTCGTCCCTAATTTATTGAAAAATTACCTCTAATAAGAATAAATTACCTAACTTTTACTGCTAAAATAAATGTTTTGAAACGTTAAATAAAAGAAGTTGTGATCAACTTTATTTCAGGGTCGCCCTGTTCAGTTGGAGACACTTTACAGTCACACTAATTCTAATATGTTATTTGGGTTTACATATATTTTCAAGTGCATTGCTGTTAATGATTTGTTTAATGTCTTCCACAAAGTCATAAGGAGAAACCATATTGAAATGAAAACTGAAAATGTAATTTATTTGTTTTTAATTCAATTAAATTATAAAATATAAAAATTTTATTTTTATAACGCTTTTAACAATGATCATTGTCACAAAGCAGCTTTACAGAATCGGTGATGGAAATGTGTATGAATGAAAATGATCAGGTTCTGTTTTTAACATACTGTACACTACTTTTTTATGTAGTTTATCCCCCTAATGTAAAAAACAGACAGCATACTGTAGTCATAAATACAAGGTGAGGTTGTTGTCTTTACCAATGGGGTGTAAAGGTGCTTATTATTTTTATTTCTGGTTATGTGCATGTGGGAGAATCTTCTAGCATACTGATATCCCAAAGGGGACTTTCTGGAAAGGTGTTTTCAAAAGATTCCCCTTCCTATGACTGTTATACTTTTACCTATGGCTGTTTTTCTATGCCTTTTCCCTTGATGAAGATGAGTAATGTGGAGCTCGCACGTAAGGTTTTTTTTTTTTTTTGACCACAAAGACCACATGCACGTACAGTCAGTGTAGTAAAGTGTTCACACGCACAAGCTGACCTACCCAAAACACATGTGCAGACACACACATAAGCCTTTGAGAAAACCAAAACCTGGTTTCTACCAACTATTTCCCAGAGCTATTTCTTTTTTGATTGTGAATCCTCAATAATTTCCTCCTCTTCATTTCTTAATCCAACTTATGTGTACAAAACTGATCTGTTAAACAGCAGATTTTGTCAGCCCAAACTTGAATATTTTATACAAATTATTTATAAACTGCTTTTAAAGTAAGTAAAGTAAATTAAAGGTAAAATATTGTTGTTTATTGTAAATCAAATAATGTTCTTTTCTGCCTCAATAACTAAAGCTGAAAATGTAAAATGTACATTTGACAAATACTGTAAAATGCAAAATTATCAGTTCAACTGTTAGTTTAAAAAGGTCTGTGCAAAGACTACTGACCATGGAAGGCACACTTTCAGCAAATATACTAATGCCATACATAGGCATACATTTAACATATTATTTAATACATAGTTTACAAATTGAAGCACATCCTGTTTGTTGGCGCAAAGGCATGTTAACCTGTTATTTCTCAATGTGTAATTTCCCACAGCAATTACATCTTTTCCTTCATTTGTCATTTGAATCTACAAAATACATTGGCTGATTTCCCATGGTTTTAATTGGGTTGCACAATACAAGACCAAATAGGGCTAGAAAATGGATTAGAAAGTACATTTGTGTACAACTTACAGTAAATAATTTTTAGAGACGCGACAAAACCTAATTTAAAATAAGGCAATTACAACTGTCACAGTTTTTTAACCAAGTCTTTGATTTGTTGCCATATGGCTACCATATTTTTGTACTCTGACCATGCCAATACATTTGGCCGATTAAAGGGGAAAGGCACACCAAATGCTGGAAAAGACACAATGGGTAATAAATGTACTAATATGATACAACTGAGTGGTTTTATACAGTTACAGTACCAACCAGTCATGGAGGACAAATAGAACCACATATTCTGTAACCATGAGTTACATCTAAAATAACAAATTATCAGTCTTTCCCTAAACAGTGTTTATACTTTTGTTAATATCAGAATTATTTTAGAGCATTTCTTTACCACTTGGTGGGGCTATAACCTCTTAGCAGCTTTCCTACACCCATTGCATTAATATCCACAAGACAAGATCGAAGCTGTCCCATGTCAAATGGTAGATGCTTAGAAAGAGCAAGCATGTTAAACATTATTGAATGGTTATGTTTATTATTTCAAAGAGTATTTATAAAAAAATATATATATATATTATTCCAAGTGTACTTGTTATTTTTCAACCTAAGCTATTGATATTTATTATAACACTCTATAAATTCCTAAACATTAGACAAATATGAGATATGAGACATAGCCAACAGGAGAAATGTGCTTATTGCACTAGCACATTTATCCAGTCCAATTCAAACAAAATAAGCCATTAGGAGCAAATATTCTACCCTCTAGTGTACTGTATCTGTTTTTCCTGACTTGGTATCTGCTTGAACCACTATCTCATACATGTACAGTATTTGTCAAAACAATGTGTGTTTTGAGCTTTAGAAGCACTAATGTATACACAGATCAGACATAAAAATTTTGACCACCCAACTATTATTGAGTTCACCTTTAGACACCAGAATTGAAATACACTGTGTGTTCTGAGACCTTTCTATGGGAACCCTTTCAGCAACTGGATCAGAGTACACAAGCCAGCTTTTGCTCCCCAGGCACATCAGTGAGCCTTGGCCACCCAGGCGACCCTGCTGTCGGTTCACCGGTTTTCCTTGGACCACTTTTGGTATGTCCTGACCATTGCAGACCGGGAACATCCCACAAGAGCTACAGTTTTGGAGTTGTTCAGACCCAGTCGTCTAGCCATCACAAGTCACGGTAGCTGTGTGTGTGTGTGTGTGTGTGTGTACACATTCACCAGCCACTTCATGAGGTATACCTTGTTAGTCTTGGGTTGGCCCCCCTTTTGCCTTCAGCACTGCACTAATTCTTCATAGCATTCAACAAAGTGCTGGAAATATTCCTTAGAGATTTTGGTCCACATTGACATCATAGCAGCACAGTAGTTGCTGCACATCTGTGATACGCATCTCCCGTTCCACCACATCCCAAAGAGTCTCTGTATTGGATTGAGATCTGGTGTCTGTGGAGGCCATTTGTGAGTGAGTGAATTTATTGTAGTGTTCAAAAAATCAATTTGAGATGATTTTAGGTCCGCGAGTTGGTGTGTTATCCTGCTGGACACAAAGGAATAGCCATGGTATGAACAATATTCAGGTAGGCTGTGGAATTTAAACAATGCTAAATTGGTACTAAGGGGCCCAAAGTGTACCAAAAGAAATTCCCCACATCATTACACTACCACCACCAGTCTGAACTGTTAATAATAGGATGTATGGATTCATGCTTTCATGTTTTTTATATCAAATTCTGACTATTTGCATGCAAAAGAATTTGGGACTCATCAGACTAGGCAACATTTTTTCCAATAACTTGTTAATTAGACAATGTAAATAAAATTTATTTAAATAATAAAACAGTACACACTTTATGAAGTGTGGGATCTCATACAGTACACATACACGAGCAGGTGTTGTATTGTATGTTGCCATATAATAAAGATCTACATCTACACATTCTCAGGCTTAGTTTTTCCCAGATGCCACTACATCCTGAATCTGCAATGCTGTGGTGCTGACTCATGTTTGGACATATTTCCTAAAGGTCCTCGTGTTATTTTTCAATGAATGGTGCAGAGCCAGTATAGTTACAAATGACAACAGATAAGCATTTGAACATTACAAATTTATTGGCCGACTGAGAGCTGAAATCAAATTAATTAGCTCTAACAAATCATCAATATAAATATTTAAATGAATGTAGTTTTTTTTTTAATAGGCAATGGAAGTAATGCACCAGAAACACTTCCTGCACATCAGTGGGTATCTACTGCAGTTTTTGTCTGTCACTTTCAGGCTCATGAAATGCCTCACTTGTAACATACAGTACTGAACTGATATTGAAGGCTAAGACACATCACTGCAACAAGATACAGATAGATGAATAAATAGATAAAATATTTAAATTTTGCAAATTGCCTAGACCATAGGAGGAGATGTTGTTACAAAATCAGGAAAATAGTCATTAAATAGCCATTTTGAAGAAATGCACTTACTTTCTCAGCACACACAACCAATACCCACACAGCTCACATAGCACTCACTGAATGAACCCCCTATAGATACTATGGTGGTCACATCCCAGGGTTCCTGCATGGAGTGTGCAGAGAGAAAGATGGATGTTCTTCCTTAAGCAGGTCATTAAGTGGGTGAGCAAATATTCCCTGAGCCATTTTTAAAATGACAAGCCTCTCCCTTTCAGAACGAGCAAGGGGACAATGGGATAAACAAATACCTTTTCCAGAAAATCTCTTTCCATGATCTCATCTATACCTTTAACCTAAAGCAAAAATTTTGGGAATGTCAAGGAGAAGTTAAAATACAGTTTAGAACGTATGGGAATGTTCCTTTTTTTATTATTATTATTTTTTTGACACCAACCGTGTGGTGACCTTACAGATCAAATATACGTTTTTTGTATGGAGGTCTCCACCTGAGATTCACAGTTAAAAAATATATGTATATATTTTATTTGTATAATTAAGGGTTCGTACATTTCTACAGAGATTTTACAGTCTGATAGGTGGACTCATATTGTAAGGTCTCCCAGAGGAGCAGAACAGAAGAATGTTAAAGGGTTTTGAATTCAACCTGTTTTTATTGTGTAAATCTCTCTATCACAAGTTATTATACAATAGTTAGTTCTGTCCAAATAATCTGATTGGAAGAGAGGTTTTCCACAAGTGGTGATAATGGACGATAACTACATTGAGATTTTTAACTTTATGTATCACTCCGCACCCCAGGTGTTCTAATAACAGTTAATTACACTAACTAGCATGGGTGAAAGTAGGTCAGTAAGGTGTGCCTGCCAAAACCCAAATTCAAAAGCTTTCATGGAAACACTTTCATCAAGGAAACACATCTGATAACGTTATGTCATTTAAACAACACTTTATCTCCTTAATAACTGCTTCCAAGTTGTTCCGCATTGCCTCTGAACCGTACATGTTTTTTTTATTCACAGGAAAGGTGAGATAAAAAGCTAACCAACATCTAAAACAAAGCTGAATTCCAAATCCCTCTCTAACCCCTAATCCAGGGCCCTACTGTGTGTCAGACAAGTGAGGATTAAATCCCGGATCCTGGAACTTAACTGAGTTGATATTCTTAAGCAGAATAAGTGGAGATATAAAGAGAAAAGATTTACAGGACTGTCTACCACTTTTGGGCTACATACTATGAGTAAGAATTTTAAACTACTTTCACCCTGCTAATTACACTAACCATCTGTTGCCAACTCCACCAGTCTTGGAAGGATACTTGTTGGTGAAGCTAAATAATTGGTAAAATAAGCAAACCAATCTCAAAAAAATTGAGAAAAATTATTATTGATAATAAATGGTATTTGTGGAACTGTTGTATAAAAGCAATATCACACTCGAGGTCGTGCTGTGGTCATGGTGCCTACGACTGCATTGTAGCTGTGCTGATATTCATTACAACAGCACTACCTTTCTTGTGATATTGCTTAATTATATAGCTAGATTTCTGTTTTTGTTTTATTCCTGTGTGCATAAATAAACTAACTGCAAATTAGTCCCTTACCTTTTTACAGTATTTCAAGATTTAGTTTTTCTAGTGTGAGAATTTTGGTGTCAAAATTATATATAAAAAAATAATAAAATAAAACATTCATACTTTTAAAACATTTTGTTTTAATAATCAAATGTATGTACAGATGACATAAACCTTAACAAAAAAAATGCATTAATTTACGAATTGATGCACAAAATTATTATTTTCTTGTTTTACAAATGTTTTACAAAACAAAATCCAGTGAACAACAGTTTTGTGATGGAAAGGCCATGTAGATAAAGAAGGTCAGAGGAAAATGGCTGTACGGTGGTGAGAAAATCATCTGAGAAAACATCAACTTTGAGGTGAAACTGTGAAACTGTGAATTTCCGTGAGATTCTTTCTATCAAATTCACATTTTATGATATTTAATTACATCACTCCCTGCTCTGTCCCTACAGCCGTCTTACAAATAAACATAGACATTTGATACATTGAAACAATCTGTAGGGTGAGTCTGACAAATGGGAAGAGATGGTATTAAAAAATTTTATCTTAATCACAAGACAGAGATTAATTGTTCAGGCTTTTGTTGAGTTTGGCAGCAGAGCATAAGCGGGGGGTGAGGGCTCCATTGTAATTTAAGAAAGACAGTAAACAATTGGCCTCATGATAACACTACTTTAGGAGATACCCATTCACTGAACTTCAGTTCCTAATCATAACAACATGTCCTTGATGGTATAAGTTTCCATACACATCACGTACATATGAATGATGCCTTAAGGTCTCGGGTGTAAAGTAGTGATCGGTTTTCATAAACCATCAAGAAACACTCCCTTATTTTGTGCTGCTCCACAGGAGGAATTCATCACCAAGAAACTGCGCTCTGTTAATATCTCTGGCAAAAGTGTCAGCAGTGTGATAATCACAATTTAAATACCTTATAAGGACACAGAGTGTGCTTAGTTTATGCATCTCCCAAAATTCAGCATCGATGTTTGTATTGCATTCCTTCCCTCTCCTGCCAGATCTTAATGCATCCTCAAAGGTAGGCTATTTACAGGATTAGAACGGACAGAGAGAGTGAGTGTGTGAGACAAAAGAGGGGGAGAGAATACCCAGATGTTCAACAGACCATGTCTGTATATTGTTTTGTTTTTTTGCACTCATCAGTGTTTTAAAAGCAGTCACATCAGGGACAAATCTAGTTCTAATTGCAAAAACATTCGCTAATAATCACTTGTATTTCATATTTTCCTATTTTCTTACTGCTGCTTGTTTCTTTAAATACAGTCTATTGAAATTGACATCAGGCGGCATGATGGTGTAGTGGTTAGCACTGTCGCCTTGCACCTCCAGGGTCCAGTATCGGTTCCTGGCCAGGCTCGATTCCCCTCTCTGTGTGCATGGAGTTTGCATGTTCTCCCTGTGCTTGGTGGGTTTCCTCCGGGTACTCCGGTTTCCTCCCACAATGAAAAAGTTTTGCAGGTTAGGCTAATTGGTGTTCACAAATTGGCTGTAGTGTGTGAATGGGTGTGTGTATGTGTGTGTGCCCTACGATGGATTGGCACCCTGTCCAGGGTGTACCTTGCCTCATGCCCTAAGCCTCCTGCGATAGGCTTCAGGTCCTTGCGACCCTGAATACAGGATAAAGCGGTATAGAAGATGAGTGAGTGAGTGAAATTAACATCCATTATTTATTCATTTATCTAACTGCTCACTGATGCAGTAAATGTAAAGGTGGAGAAAAGGTGGAGCACTTGTTCGCACCCAGAAGTGATAAATCATAGATAATCCACCTACTGTACCTGCATGTTTCTGGACAGTGGAAGGAAACATCAGAACCAGTAATATATACACTCTCCTTGTTGTTCTTGTAGAAGTTGAGAAAATATGTTATAAGATGTAGTCATCTTCAATCTAACAATCTTAATTGTGCGCTTGAAAACAACGACACTGCATATGACATTACCTCTACCTTGGAGTTCTCTTACCAATATTGCTACTTGCTCTGTGATCTGGCTCTTTTTTTCTTTCATTCTTTTTTTTCTGTTACTCTTTGCCAGACCCATGGCTTTTGGTAAGTCGTTCACTCTTTCCCGCAATCCAGTTGAATAACAAGGGCCTTTGCCACACCATGGCAGGAGAAAGTTAAAGTAATACGCACAACAGCTTAGTCATTCACATAGCCGCTTTTATGTTTCACTATGATGCACATGGACTTAATTTCCCTGCTGCTGCCTCAGCCCTTTCCTATTGATGACTACTAGATGATAGCCCTGGACTTCGTGTTGTAGTCATGGTTTAATGTAGGGAAAAAAAAGATTTTGGACTGTGGATCCAAAGTGTGGATTAAACTTTGTGGCAATTTTTTTATGAAAATACGTTTCCTTGTTGTTCATGGTGGAATCAAGTTGGAGCTAAAGACTGAAATACACCTGTTTTTTATCCTGCAACTATAATGAGCTGAATAAACCTTTAAGAGAATCATTTTTGTGGGATGAGTCCGCAGCGGTTCACAAACACAATGCCACGTTTAATCTCTGCAGCAATCTGATCTTCTCGTGATAGCACGGAGGAGGTTTTGCTTGAGTCATTCAATACCTCTCAGGCCCATTCTCCTGGGGGAAATCAGCTTTACAAAAAGAGGCAAACAGACAAATAAATAAGTCAGCAGCTGAATAAATCAACCCTCCTTCAGACTAGGTGCCCAGTACAGCCATGGAGGGGGGAGGTGTGAGGTGAAGGAGAGCAAGTCACCTTGGAAAAAGAAAAGGTCTCAGTCTCATCCATTATTCATGCTAAGGACATTGCATCTGGGAGCTAAATCTCAGGAGAATAATAAATCAGACAAGGCTATGGATCATTAAAAAGATGCCAGGATGTATTTTTTTTGTGAATGCGATATTTATCTGTGTCTAATAGTTGATCGGAACTCATAGGGCACGAGAAACAAATAGGACCCTATAGACCCTATGAAATAAAAACAAATGATGGCCATATTTGGAATAGACTGGTTGGGGTTATGGGTAAATGGATCGAGAAATCATAATGTTTTCTAAGTAAATGCTATGTCCATTTTTGTAAGCCACACCTGTATAATTTATTCCCAGGGGTGAAAGGTTAGATTCTTTATTCTTTTCTCTTTAGCATTTTATTCTCAGGAGATAGTGAAAGATCCGAGCTTCCAGTCGATGAAAGTGTTTGACGTTAAAAAGTGAAACCCAGTCGAAGATATACAGCTGTATTGGGAAAATTCGTGAGTATAGGCAAAAAGAGGGAGAAAACAGACAAATAGGTATCATGCTAGTAATAAAAACCAGAAAAAGAACAAAAGTAATATTCACTGGCTTCACAGAGGATAATATTATTCATATCAACAGAAAAAACATGTCAGGTACAGTGGGATGGACAGCAATAAATGAGTTCAGGAGGGATTTTTTTTTTAGGTACAGCATCAGCCTCTAAAGTAAAAACAGATGGGAGTGTAATGTGAATAGTTTCCACTTGAACTTTTCGACTCTTGTTTGTGTTACCCTGGGTTGTTTTGTCCAGGACTCTCCAGTCCACACAGCAATTCAAATGAGATTCAGTGCCTCCGTGCAAACAGGACTGCGAGGTCAGGACGTGGGAAAGTGATGGGTTTCATATGCAGACGTGTGCACGCAAGCTAAACACAAAACAAAACAATGTAATCTAACTGTACAATTTATATGTGACATATAAATTGAGGAAATTTGCAAGTATAGACCAAGTCCTAATAACATGAGGAGTAATTGGGGAACTAAAAAGGGCAGTCTTGGGTTTCAGGAAGCTCCTGCTTAAACAACTAGACAGGCAGCCCCCAATTGAGAAAATAGTAGGGTGAGTACCTTGAGTAGGTGCTGAATAGCAGTGAGAAGATGGGGAGGTGGTTGGTTTGAAAACTGTATGATGTAGAAAAACGAGAATTATTTGGAAATTTGGGCATGGTATTTCTGTTATGTTGTTGCTTGATTTCAACCACGGCACTTTCCTAAATACATTATTTTTTGCTCTTAAATTCTTGAGATCCGAATGTCCTTCCTATGAGGACATGAAATTTTTGAGCAGCAAGGGGCGTCCAATTCAAGCCAGAACTTGAAATGAAATTTCTTGTGAAAGAAGGCATAAAACTGTTTGACATTTATAGGAGAGTTCAATCACAGTACAGTGATGAGCCTCTTAGCCACAGTAAAATGCTTGAATGGTGCAAACATCAGGGAAAAAGGGCCTTCTTTAATATCGAAAACCCATAAAGAGTTAACTGGCATATTTGGAAATAATAGTGATTTTCTTGCTTTACTCCATCCGTATTTTATCAAGTCAGAGTAATAGAACTATCATTGTATTTTAATGATTTTTACATACATGTCAGATGGTTTTCTCTAATGAGTCTTAGATCCACTTGATGTCCACTTGTCATCTTTGGAAGATTTTTTTTATTTATTTCTTGCCACTTTTTCCTTCCTTAAGAGAAATTTTTTACTATTATTTATAATTCATAGTTAATGCATTTAATTTAAATGGGGGTTTAAATCCTTCCTCTGCTCTGCGGGTGTGGATTTTGCATGTTCTGCTTCTGCTTGGGGGGGTTTCCTCTAGTTCTGGTTCTCTCCCACAGTTTAAAGACTTCTTGTTGGCTGATTGGTGTTTCCAAACTGCCAGTTGTGCTTGTGCACTGGGATGAGCTGACACTCCTTGATAGGCTCCAGGCCCTTTTTGGCCCTACACACATGAAAAGTGATACAGAAATTGAATGCATTAATGAATCATATCTTCAAGCGCCCGGTAGACGTTTATAAAAATGAAAAGTTATAGTTATGTGCAAATATTTATTTGTTGAATTTTATGTTGCTAAAGAGCCATGGAACCTTGAGGTCCAGGCAGTGAACATTTCTATGTAGTGTTAGGATGAGATATTTATCCTATTTTCTTCTGGGAAGTTCTTGATGTGCCATTTTCCCCATGACATTTTAACAACCATATGTCCTGCACATTTCAGTGTTTACTGAGCTCTAATACACCTTCAGCACAAAATAATTAACTGATTATTTTGAGGTGGTTTGCCGCTAAAATACTTTCTAGATTAAGCGTTTGAAACAGTGCTAAACGATATTGACTTTTAAGTCAGAGTCATTCTAATCAATGCACTTTACAATTCTTGTGCCACAAAAACTCTTACGTCTCAAAATCATATATAGGGATTGCAAACGCTCTTACAAAAAGGGAAGTCAGTGGGAGCAGCTCACACAAAAGAGAGAAGGAAGGAATATTCACTAATATAGTACACCAGTTTTCTCCACTTCTATTCATCTTGTTTTTTCACTCCCCAGCATGACTGAGGTCAGAATTTGCCAGACATGGAATGCTAACAGTAATTTGTGATAGGTAGATATGGGAGTTGGAACCTCAGGGTCAGTGTTTATAGCATTACAGATGTGCAGTAACATATTACGTATTACATGCAGCTAAATAGATCTGGGTCTAAAAATGCTCTTTATCATGAAAGTAAAGCCTTTCTGGATGGCTTTTTAAAACACGAAGGTCAGCTGTTCTGGAACAGTTCTTTCAAGAACAGTATAAGTGCATTTGCAAAGTCCATCAAGCATCATGATGAAACTGGCTCTCATGAAGACCATTTCAGGAAAGAATGCAGAGGTTAAGTTCATTTAGAGTTACCAGCCTCAAAAAAATCACCATTATTTTACTATATAGGACAGACCATATAGCAGGATAAAGCATTCTGCAACTTTGCAAATTGTTCAGGAATGGTTTAAGGAACATGAATTCAAGGTGTTGCCTTGATGTTCAAATTTCCCAGCTCTTAATTTTCTAAGATGTGCTGAACAAAGAAGTCCATCCACAAAGGCTCCACATCACAACTTGCAGGACTTAAGCCCCATTTCCACCTAAATAAACGAGGTGCTAGTTTATGTCTGGTGCTAGTGACAGTTCAATAGCGAACCTCTTAAGAACCAATTTTGTTTTTCCATGGGCTAGAGAGTCACGGCATTACTGTTCATCACTGTATATGTCCATGTACGTATCTACTTTCCTGGCAATGCTAGCAGCTATGCTAGCGCCAATGCTAACGGCAATGATAGTGGGAATGCTAATGGCAAAAAAATGCTAGTGGCCAAAGAAATGCTAACAACAAGCACAACAACAACAATGGTTGTCAGGCATATCTTTGCGAGCATTTATGGTTTTAGCATTAATAGAAAGAGTTTGAGCTGCCCATTGCATATTGAGTCCATTTTTAAAGATGGCGGTTACAAAGTTTTAGTTGCTTGTGATAATCCCACTTTCCACCCCCTGACATAAGTGGTTCTTTGTTCTAGCCCAGCAATGTGCTGGTTCAAAGAACTGGTTCAAATTTGGGCGCCTACACAATATTAGACAGGTGTACAATACTGTGCAAAAGCCATAAGCATCCAGTGTGTTTTTAGTTCTTAAAATTTTAATTTATGACTTTATTATTGAGTACAAAAACGTTTCTGATTCTCAAACATCAATATTCCATCAGAAAATTAAAAGAAACAAAAAAAGATTTCTATGCCAGAAAAGAACCAGAATACAAGTGACCTCTTTTTAGACAAAATACAAAATAGAAGCTGCTGGATTTTGCATTCAAAAAAGGAGCAAGTACAACAGTCAGTCCCCAGATAAACTGTGGGTGGCTGGATGATGCTCAGTAAAACTTTAAAATTTTCTCAGAAAAATATTTCTTATAAACCTGCACAAATTGTACCTTGACACTAAAGGGTCCTCAAAACGTTGTTAAACCAAATACTGACTTTGTTTAATTAATTACTGTTCATTAAGTACTAAACTTGTGCTTTTTGAACTGTATTGTATTCATACACTGCCCAGCAAGTGCCTTAAGAGGATAATTACTGCAGTAAATAATATGGTTCCACTGGCAACAAGTATCCCTTTTTTCTCATTTCTTAAACAACCATGTCAAAAGACATATCCTGTGGTTATGGAAAATATGTTACCCTGTCTCAGAAGCATAAAATTATTGTCCTGCATCAAGAAAAGAAAAGAAAGGAGCTTGCTGAAAGTACTAAAACTGGGTTAAGAACTGTAAAATGCATTATTAAAAAGTATGTAAAAAAGTGAACCATCATTTTCGAGGAAGAAATATGGTCGGGAAAAACATAATGAATGAACATAAAATGTGAGCATAAAAATAAATAAATAACAGGAGAACTCAAGGCTTTGTTTAGTAGTGAAACTGTGAAGAGGACTCAAGGAATTGCAGAATTGTTTTAATTCAGCCACATTGAAGGATTTTTGAACATGACACATTTTTGCCCCTTCCTAAATAATTTTTTTGTTTGTTTGTTTATTTATTTATGCCTATTTGTCACATTTATATGATTCAACTAACTCCAGCAAACCACAGTGATAGCCATTATCCACTTGGAATGGTGGTAAACCTTCCCAGGAGTAGCTTGCCTACCAAAATTACTCCAAGAGCAACGACTACTCATTCAGGAGCTCATAAAAGAACCCAGGACAACAAGGCCTCACTTGCGTCAGTTAAGGTCAGTGTTCATGATTCAACAATAAAAAAGAGACTGAATAATTCTGAATAATTATGTCCTGCAATCAGTTTGCAACCGCAATCTCAAGAACACTTGGGTTATGTAGCAGGACAATGATCTAAAATACACCAGTCAGTCCACCTCTAAATGGCTAAAATAACAAAATTATGTTTTTGGAGTGGCCTAGTCAAAGTCTGGACTTAAATCTGATTGAGATTCTTAAACAGATTCTTAATAAAAACCTTCTAATATGGCTGAATTAAAACAATTCTACAAAGAAGAGTGGGCCAAAGTTCCTCCACAGTGATGTGAAAGGCTCATTGCCCATTATTACAAACACTTGATTGCATTTGTTGCTGCCAAGGGTGGCACAACCAGTTATTAGGTTTAGGAGGCAATTACTTTTTCACATAGACCCAGGTAGGTTTAAATAGTTTTTTCCCTTAATAAATTAAATCTATTTACTCTGGTTATCTTTCTGTAATATTCTAATTTGTTTGATGATCTGAATCATTTAAGTGTAGAGAATATGCAACAAAATAAAAAAAAAACATGGAGGGGCAAATTCTTTTGTGCTATGGTGAATTGGGTGTTCTAGTGCATTTCTATCCTGGCCAGCATTGCCTTTCAGCGAGTTGTGCTTCATCTGCGTTTCTGTGGGATCAGACCAGATGGGCTGGCCTTACAGTAGGTGTCATGGATGAGCCTTTGATGCACAAGATCCTGTTACTAGTTTGCTGTGTATGTACAGTATGTATGTACAGTATGTATGCATGTATGTATAAACTGCCTGGCCAATTATATATATATATATATATATATGTGAGATGTTACCCCACTCTTCCACCAAGGCACCTGCAAGTTGTTGTGGCCATCCTGTACCTGTCACGCAGGTGTG
>JAQMYL010000009.1:11332241-11347805 GCA_030014365.1 Clarias pachynema | reverse complement strand
GACGATCAAAATACGACTATAAAAAAACGAACGCGATGTTTACCAGATGATACGCTCTTTAGCAGACGTCTCCGCGATGTACCTGTCCTATCTGGGTAAATACATAACTGGATAGGGCACATTTAATGTTATTGGAAGCATTTCTACTGATTTTATCACTGTTTTGCAGCCATGTAAAAATAAAAGACAGCTAACAGGGTACTTAAACACATGTGTACTAATGTAAGCTAGTTAGCTTAACCGATGTTTCTCCAAAGTGCTTCTATCTGATTTTAGTAAACTTTGAGAAAACTATCTCTATGTTTTAACTAAAGTAAGATCAAATACTAGCAAGATGGGTAGCATTGGGCTAACGATCATTATCTTATAAGCTAAATAGTTAATTTCTGCCCACTATAATCTTTCTGAGTTTTTCCCTTTTTGACAGACAGATTCAGAATTGAGTCTGTTTGAAATGATCCAAATTGTTGATAACAGCATATTCTCTTTCTTCATTCACAACCCTGGGTCATCTGAGAAGAGAGACAGCTGTGTGCTTGGCGCTTGTCTGACCCTACTGCTCATTGCTCTTGTGTGGCCACAAAGAGATTTGCCCAATGAGAAAAGGAAACTCAAAGACAGGTTGGCAAAAAAAAAATCTCAGTTTCTTAGCAGTTATACAAAGAATATAAACTTTTCATTTTTAATAATATTTTTCACACAAGGCAATGAGGACTACAACTGACTGGTTTCTAGGCTAAGACATATTACATATACTGTAATGGCAATGTGCGTAAAATGTGGGGAAAACTACTGCTATATATGGAGTTTTTCCAACAAATGGTGAAGGAACAGACTTGCTTTTCATGGGATATCATATCTCTGAAGGTCAAATGTGGAACAAAGCAGTCCTAGCAGTGAAGATACAAGTGCAGGTGTGAGCACAGCAGAGACTAAATTATTGCTGCTAAATATTCTTAAAATTAAAAAATTAAAAACTGCATATGTAAGAGAAACAGCCACAGCTGCACGTACAGTACCATCAGTATCTGTGTTCATAAGTGTAAAACCATTAAGTAAGGAATAATGAGCAATAAGTTCTTGTCTCTATTAGCGATATTTCTGACTGAATCTCTGCTTATTTAGTACTATCCTGATAATGCAGTTTTTAAAATAAAAAAATCAATGAAAGCATTTTTTTCATGATCCACTCCTGGTTTTATTGTTTACTTACTCTTTTTTCAGAGTTGCAGTTCACCCTCCATCAGTTAAGTTCAATCCACTGCCATTCCAATCTGCTCCTGTGTATAATTAACCTGCTTCTCTGCTCTACAAATTTCAGTTACAGTTCACTTTCTGCCAGATTGCGTTTTCAATCTGTTCCTGAATCTGTCTGTAAATCTAACTCTGCCTGTTCCTGAATCTGCTCTCAGCCTGCGTCTTGTCTGTAGCTCTGCAAATCTGTCTGCATGTTCCTCTCAGTAAAATTCCTTCAAGTTTCGACATTGCCTCTGCCCTGTCTCCCCTGTAATAGACTGTATATATACTAGAAATGTGTCTTTTTTTGGACTGGTTATTTAAATTGGATTCTGTCTCAGCCTTTGATCTGGTTGTTTACCTGATCTCTAACCATTGTTTTCCCTGTGGATTTGGATTCTGTTTCTGTCTCTCTGGTTTCAATACACTCAGCCCTTCCAAGCTAGTCTTGAAACTAACACAGCTTAGCATCAGCACACCACTCTGTAACTGCACCCTGGACTTTCGTACAAACAGACCACAGAGTGTTCAACTGGACAATCTCACATCTTCAATGTCACCTTCAGCACTGGAGTTTCTTGAACCTTGTAGCATCGTGTAAGGACAATAACCTGGAACTTAACTCCAAGAAGATGAAGGAGGTCAGTGTGGATGTCATAGGAGCTGAAAATCTCACACACGCTCCCATTAACTTCAATGGAGCTGTTTGCTGAGCTTGTACCCAGTTTCAAGTTCCTTGGAGTCCACATCTCTGAGGACCTCACCTGGTCATTGTACCATTGACAGCATCCTCACAAACAGCATCTGCACTGTACCGTACTGGACCGTAAAGCACTCGTCTGCAAAGAGTAAGAGGCATTATTAAAGATACCTCTCACCCCAATCATGGTCTATTCAGGCTTCAGTGCCCACACAAACAGCCTGAATAATAGCTATTTCCATGTTACCGCACTTGAACAGCTGATCATGCATTGTTTAGCTGATCATGCAATACACTACTGCCTTGTCACTTTCAGCTGTATTTATTCTGCATATACTGTATCATACAGACATTCATATTAGTACATACAGTATGTAGAGTAGAGTCGGTTATGGGAAAATATATAACCAGATGCTGAAAATAATGTTGTGGCGATTAGTGGACAAAGAGGGTGAAACTGGGACCAGCTCATTCCACACATTCTGTTTGTGGTGCGAGAAACACCAACTCGCTTCAACTAGCTTCACCCCTTCGAACTTCTGTTTGGATGGAGGCCCTGCGGTCTGCTGGCCATGACAAAGGAAGCATGGGAGGAGCAGCCCTCACTTTTTCGGTCTGTAGTTGAATATGTCAAAGATCTGCAAACTAATAGGCACAGAGAGAACAAAAAAGTGCCTATGACCCAACACAACCATGGGAGTTCCAGATCGCCGACTGAGTGCTTTTGCTACTTGCCAGTGCTACCTGCAATTTTCTATAGTAGAAAAATTTGTGCTGGTGAGTTACAGACTGCCGGGTAAGTGCAAAAGCAATGCTGTACTGTATCATATTAAATTAACAAAAAGCTGGATTGAACCAATACCGGGCATCTCAGCTCTTGTCTCTCTTTCGTCTGCTGACCAGTGGCCGCAATCTAATAAATTGAGAAAAGGCACTGATGCTTACTCAAGTTGAGCAAGCTGGTGAAAGAGCTTAATGGTGTGTCCATGATATCAAAATGAAGCCAGGCTGATTGTTAGCGCCCATACCGACTTGCGGAAGCCCACCGTCATGCCATTAACACTGTAGTTGAAAGCATGCTCTGACATGTCATCATAGAGGAATCAACGTCCATAGTCAAGTCTACGGTGGCCTTGACCAAGCATGATTGGTTGATCCATCTATGTAATGACTTCTGACAGCTAAATTCCATCTGAGTTCGATGCATATGCTCTTCAACGTGTAGATGATCTTGTGGACTGACTGGTGTGGCCCGGTTAATGTCCACTCTACAGTAGGTCTGACAAAGGTAAGAAGAAAACTGTCTTTATTACTGTCCTGGGCCACTGGCAGTAGTTTCTCCCCTTCAGTCTGCATTGTCATCATCATAGCCCTTATGCCACCACATACTGGGATGACTTCATCATTCACTCCTGTATCTGGCAGTTTCATCTATGCCACCTCAAAAAAAAATGCTCAAGGACTTGTGAAAGGTGAAGTTCACAGTAAATCCCAAAAAGTGTCACTTGGGGCTGACTGAGGAAGAATACCTTGGGTACAGGACTGGACATGGGCTGCTAAAACCACTAGAGAAGAAAGTGGAGGCGGTCTTATCATACCTGCAGCCAAAAACAAAATGAAAACAGGTACATGCCTTCTTGGGTATTGCAAATTATTATTGCCATTTTGTCCCCTGTTTTCCTCTATGGCAGCACCCCTCTCAGAAAGGTGGAGAATGGAGAAATAAGAGAATTTCCATTTCTCCTGAATGAGGAAAGAGGAAAATGTGTTCAGGCAACTCAAGGCCCACCTAACCTCTGGAACCCCAAGTTGGATCGCCCACTCCTGGTACACACAGACACCTCCAAGAAGGGGATCGGGGTGGTCTTGTCTCAGGAGTTTGATGGTGAAGAACACCTCATCCTGTATGTGAGTAGAAAACTCTCACCCACTGAGCAGAAATATGCTATGATAGAGAGGGAAGCCCTTGCCTTAAGTGGGCAATAGAGGAGCTTAGGTATTATCTAGAAGGGCGGCACTGATAACTGACCATGCTCCTCTAAAATGGCTGGCAAGGACAAAAGACACTAATCCTCAAATAACAAGGTGGTTTCTCTCACTTTCTTGCTTTTCGTGGTTCACAGACCCAGAGCGCAACACGGAAACGCAGATGGACTGTCAAGAAAACATGTGATATTCTCGCCGACAGGTGTGAGCTCGAAGCTGAGGGGGTGGCGCTGTGATGGTGGGCTTACAGCCAGTGAGTGCACACATCTAAAACCTTCTCGCTCGAATTTGTCAACCATGTGTGCCCTGAGCATTCACCATTTGGTCAGCCCCTGTGAGTGTGGAAATTCATCGGCGCTGGAAGAAACTCATTGCTCACCGTTCTGCTGTAACCAGCGGCCTATAAATAAGCTGCAGAAACGCAGACTAGTGAGTAGATCCTTTCCTAACACATATTTATGCTTGTAAAAGTAAAGTAAAAACCTACCTTTGTTTCTCTATTTAATCTCACGCTACACTAATGCACTTACCCCAGTGTTTCACTTTTGCTTGGATACCACCAAGGTAGAAAGTTTTCTCAGAACGGTAAAGCCATGATCAGACTGCCTGCTTCATGTCTGAAACGCTGGCCTCCCTGGAACTTCGTTAATGGCTCAAACATGTGGAAATAGATTGGAGTGAGGCCAGGGCTATACAGGAAATATTGCAATAACTCCCAGCTGAGTTCTTGTTATGTACAGGTGGTGTTTGTGAATTATTGTGTTTACAGTTCCCAAAGACAGATGCATCTCCTCCATAAGTTGGTGACAAGTTGTCTGTTGATATTCATAGATTAGGAGTTCCACTAGCTTAATGTTCATGGGAACAACTGCAATGGGCTCCGAGCCACCTCGACCAGGATCGTCAATCACAGACATCCGGCCTGTTTTAAAACTTTTGCACAATTCAATGTTTTACTGTGATTTAGAGACTCATTGCCATACTGTGCTTGAAGATTTCTGTAAAGAGCTACCAGTGCCATGAAACATAAAATAATCTTAAATAGAATCATTTTAACAAAGTGTGTTTCTCAGTAAAACACTTTACCGTGTACACAGCCAAGAAAGATAAAGGGTTCCCCCCCCCCAAATTGCTTTGTTTGCTTCTTATAAATGAAAGATTTCATTGTGAGGGAGGTGTTTAGTGTTCACATGGACTGGAGCTGGTTCCCTTGATGCACTGTATAACCATGTGGTCAGCTTCTGTTATTTCCAGTATGTGGATGACCTACTTGCTGAAAAATTAGACATAATTTACTTCATTCAGAAAAAAATATATACTAGACCTTTACTGGGCAGTGTTTATTGTAGAATGTTAAATCACTCATAGTATCATCACCTTTCCAACAACTGCAATGTTGTGGAGCATAATGCATTTTAAATGGAGTTTGTGTAACAAGCTTCACCATGTTTTTGTCATGTTTTTGTAAACTCTCAAGGGCAGCAAGTGTCAAAGCAGCCTGGGAATGTGCTCATACACACACACACACACACACACACACACACACACACTCTGACATATCACACCGATAGAAATCCTTTGTGATGCTATATGAAATTATATGAGACTGTACGGATCATTTACTGACCTTTTATTTCGCTGATGAATGAATCTGTTCAGACTCTGACCTAGGTATTATGATTCCTCTAAGTCTGTAGTGTGAGCAAGCTACTCTTTTGTTCCTTATTGCCAGAAATCATATAACAGCTGACATGTTAATGGCTCTGAAAAAGTACAGCTACTAATATCAGCACAGCACTCTTATCCTTATAAATGATGGTGCAATGGAAAATCCAGACTTATATTCCAGGCCAAAAGTTTAGGATGTAATAAATAGTACTCAACACATAGATACTTCATAGACAGGAGAGTTAACCTGACTTTTTTTCATCCTACAGTACCTGCGGCCTTTGATTAAATCTAATTAATCATTTAAAGTGCATGATGTAAGATCATTTATGGTTTACATTCACTTATGGATATTGACATTATTATAATTTTCATTAAATTATAATACTGAGTAAGTAAAATACACACTTTTCGCTGGCTATGCTGAGTGAAAATCTTTGAGACATGAGCCATAGTAATGAGCTGCAAGTAAAGCCAAAGACTAACTCGCAGCATGAGAGTGAGACAAGTCTGGTTTAAGACGAACAGTTGGAGAGGTGGAAAGAGAAATACCCAGAGAGTAAATAAAGCTACATGCTACACATGCATGCTAGCTTACTCTGCTGAATCGCTTTCAGAATCAACAGTGTAATACTTTTTGTAAGCTTCCACTTTACCATTTTACCAGACAAACACTAAAACAAATGTATAAATGACTTAAACCTTCTTACTGCAACTAGTACTAGACATGTTAAATATACACTTAAAAACAGGGGTTTCTGTAAGAGGTTAGGGATCTGGTTGTAAGAATTTAAACATGAGAAATCATTTCCCCTTAAAATAGTTCCTTAGGGTTTACAGCTACAATAACAATAATTTAATAATACAGTACTTGAGGAATTTAGGAAGCATGTGTCTGGGATAAAGAAATAGTGCTGTTAGGACCTGTCTAAAAAATCATGTCCCTGGATTGAAATGTTTTCTAATCATTTATTCGATTATTTTAATTGATTTCTTGATGTCAGAGTTCCAGAAGGAACCAGGTATGGTACACTGATTGTATGATGTGAATCCACCCTGGAGATGACACCAGTGCATGCATACAGTACAATCACACATACTGTAGATACAATTTCCTGGACCCAAAGGAAACCTTCTTAGACATGCAAGTAGATTAGTAACATTAATCTTGTTTAAACATTAATGGTGTTTGCTCATTTTCCAGTAATAGGAATGTTTGGAGTGTTTGGTGACAAGTCGGGCAAAAATGGTGGCTCCATTCCACTATGACATGGTTTGGGACCAGTTGCGCCCAAGTTATTGTGACTGATCACACTTACACCTCTGGTACAAAGCCAAAGAATCTATGCCTGAAGCTGTTCTAGTGGGCTAACAGCATACTAATATACTAATAGTGTTTTTTTCCCTTTAATTTGTATTCATATCATGTATTATATAATCTATTTCTAAATGCTCCTGTTTGTGTAAACAAATTGAAAAAATGTTTCTTGTTTTATTTGGAAGAAATTATTTTGCAAACAAGTGTATCCACCATGTTAAAGCAATAATGAAAAATAACATTACATCACTTTTACACAAACATGCAGTTTCTGTTCACTTTACTAATTGGAGCAGAAAAAGGTTAATTAAGGATATATTGAAGGTGTACACTTGTGCCAGCAAGTGTGTGTGTGCGTTTGTTTTAAGTGTGTGTGTGTGTGGGGGGGGGGGGGCTGAAGCTTTTATTATAGACAGAAATGACAATAAGAAGAAACTTAGTTTGCTGTGCTGGGCGACTGTACCTGAGAACTTTCACTGGTCGACTCAGTCTCACTATCGATGGCATCTGAATAAGAAAGATTTTTTTTGTTTGTTTGTCCATTTGTTTTTCTTGCCAGTTGTCGATGTTCTTTGACTAACATTAGCTAACAGTACTAGGCAAGGAAAAAAGAAAATCCTTAACATCATTAATACCCTTAAATGAAAATATTACCAAAGTAAATGTTAAACGAATCTGAATTCTGAATTCTCTTATTTTGCAAATCACTTCACCAACCTCTTGTCGTCACATGCATCCAAGTACACTGGATGATTACTGTAGACAGAGCACAAGAGTACAGGATCGCACATGATAATATAGCAGGGCTTGTGAAACATTTACGAACATACGACTGTTAAATGATCTGATGAACTGATTTTTTTTATTCTTTAAAGCTGCTTTGCAATAATAACCATTGTTAAAAGCGCTATGTAAATAACATTTAATTTAATTTAAAAAAATGATGACATGCACGATCCTGCAATCTAGCGACAGGCAGACAGACGCAGCAGGAGTTAAAGATCGCTGCATGCTTCTTCTTTTTTTTTTTGTCTGGGATTGTCACCACTGGAGGAGACAGTCTCGATAAAAAACTAGTCACAAAATAAAAATAGTCTGGATAAAATCTCCTGTTGGCCATACTGCTTAATCAGCGCTGTCTCCCCAGTCACTGCTGTGCAGGTGTGAATGTGTTACATCAGTTCATTTCTAAGTGTGGTGAGAGCAAAAATAGACACACCACTTGCGTTTTTTTTTTTTCAGCTCTAAGGTTCTACCTGGTGTGGAAGAGGATAAACAGAATCATTTGGATATTTGGAAAAATTGGACAGATACTCTAAGGAAGGTGACAGTTTCTTAAAATGAACCATTACTGGTGAAGAGACATAGATTCATCACTACGAGGCTGAGAGTAAACAGCAGGTTATGGAATGGAAACATCCTCAATCACTGACCAAGCCAACCATCAGCAGGGAAATTCATGCTCACAGTTTTCTGGGATTGTCAAGGGCCAGTATTGGAACCTAATCAGAAAAAAGATTCAACAATCAATAGTGCTCACTTTAGTGATGCTGCAGATCAGTCTAAAACGTTTTGTAATGAGGAACCCCGAAAGTTGTTGACAGATGCCTATAGTATGTATGTATACATTTAATTTTTTTTAATGATTACAGATTACATGATTACAGCTTACAGTTCATGAAAGTTAAGCATATGCAACCACAATCATGAGAAAGATGTCTAACTTGACAGTTGTCCAGAAGACAATCAACACCCTCCACAAGGAGGGGAAGCCACAGAAGGTGCTGTATTGATGCATATTCATGCAAAATTGACTGGAAAGGCAAAGTGGTAGGAAAAGATGCACAAGCAACAGGGATGACCAGCCTTAAGAGGATTCAAGAACTTGAGAGCTTCACAAGGAGTGGAGTGAGGCTGAAGCCAGTGCATCAAGAACCACCATATACAGTACTGTACAGATGTCTCAGGAAATGGGCTACACCCAGTGCATTTTCAAACAGTGCAGACTCAAACCTTTCCTGAACCTGAGACAATGTCAGAAGCATCTTACCTGGGCTAAGAAGAAAAAAAAAAAAACACCATTGCTTAGCGGTCCAAAATCTTCTTTTCAGATGGAAAGGAATCTTGCATTTCAACTAAGGTCCCAGAGTTTGGAGGAAGAGTGGAGCGGCACAGAATCTTGGCACAGATTAGCTTGAAGTCCAGTGTGAAGTCTCTGATGATTTGGGGTGCCATGTCATCTGCTGGTATTGGTCCAAGGTGGTTTATCAAGTCCAAAGTCAATGCAGTCATCTACCAGGAGATCTTAGTGTATTTCTAAGTCTGAGATAGGTTTTATCGAGATGTTGATTTCTGTTTCCAGCAGGTCTTAGCACCTGCCCACAGTGACCATGATATTACTGAACTTAATTGGCCAGTCAACTCACCTGACGTGAACCTCATGGTGAATAGGAGGAAGGTGAGAAACACCTTCAATAGACGAGCTGAAAATTTAGATTAAAACAACCTGGACTTCAATAACGCCTTTGCAGTGCCACTGGCTGATCGCCTTCGTGCCGTATTGATGCAGTTATTCATGCTAAAAGAGCCCAAAGTATTGAGTGCTTTAATTAACATACTTTTCAGAAGCTGAACATTTCTGTTTTGTAAACCCTTTTTTGATTGATCTTACATTGATGAACATTATACAAATTTGAATATTTTATTTATTTTTATGAGCTATAATCAGTAATCACATTTTTAAAAAAAGGTTTGACATATCTCACTTTTTTATATTAAACTCAGAAGAAAATTACTTTTATATGATATTAAGTTTTTTGTGATACATTACATACCATAAATACTTAAAGAAATAAATTAACCATTCCATCGTGCATATTATGATCCTATTTAGGCATCAGTGGGGTTATACAAAGTATAAGACAAGCACTGGTCATACCTACTGAGCTGGTCATGTAGTCATGTGTAAAAGTTTATGCTCCCCAGTAAATTTATTTATTTTTTGTACAAAAACATAATAAAAATAATCTGATAGTAATGCATAGAAGGAGAGAAACAATTGTTGCTACACATTAATCTGGAATTTGTTATTTGAAACAATTTGAAAAAAGATTACTCTCAAGTGGAAAGCATTCAAGACAGTTGCCAATCTTCACAGTTACCAGACATCCCACCACACTCATCCAAGGTCAGACTGTGCAATGCTCAGAGAAATACAAAATACCCAAGAGATCCTACAGGTCCCACTGAGCATATTAAATGTTAAAGTCAATGATAGCACAATTAGAAAACGACTGAACAAGTATGGCTTGTTTGAAAGGGTTGCCAGGAGAAAACTCTTCTGTCTAAAAAGGAAATAGGAGCATGACTGATATTCGTCAAACTGCATCTGAACAAACCACAAGCCTTCTGGAACAATATCCAATAGACAGATCAACCCAAAGTGGATTTGTTTGGCTTTAAAGCCCCGTGCCGTATTTGGCAAAAACCAAATAGCATTTCAGTAGAAACACCTTATGCTTGTTTTTACCTGGGGAACTTGCAGTCAGAGTTGACCATGATCGCCTCTGTATACCGGAGTATTCTGTGAAGCCATCTGTCTGAGAACTAGAAGGACATCTGAGATAACATCTGAGTAAATCTTCGGCCATCAGAATGGCTGGAAAATAAAAGAATTAAGGTTTTGGATTGGCCTAGTCAAAGTCCAGACCCAAGTGAAATGCTGTGGCAGGACCTTAGCATAGCTGTGCATATGTGAATTCCCGAAACCCTCAATGAACGGAAGCAATGTTGTAAAGAACAATGGACCAATATGGGGAAGGAAATGATTTCTTCAAAGTTATTGATTCTAAAAGTGGATCTACCAGCTATTGAATCAGGGGGGTACTTAGTGTTGCCCACATGTGTTTATCTTTTTATTTAATTTTTGTTAAATACAGTATATAATAGCATGGTGAAAAAAATTATATGTTGTCATTTGTCTGAGGTTGTATTTTCACACACACACACACACACACACACACACACACACACACAATAAAAAAAATAAAGATGGAGCACTTGGAGAACTTTTACACATGACCGAACATTATAATGTACAATTAATTTGACTCTGATTCCTGCTTATGCCAAATGACTAGAGTTTATTGAGACTTCATTTTTATCTTGTTGGCACAATGTAGTGTAACTGAGGAGGAAAAGGAGAAAGGAATAAACATCAAGATGCAAGACATTCACAAGAATTCAATTGTTTCTTTAAATATATGTACATGCGAATTTCTATCACTCTGCTGCTAAAGATTTAGCAACTACTGTATGTTGTTTCAATCTTGTTTAAAGGTTTTCTTTACACCCTCTTTTACAACATTAATTTCAGGCCCTTTTTTCATTTGCTGTATTATTCTAGCTTCCAGTGTTGGTATTACACATGCATCAGAGGTAGCAAGTCCTCGGAGGATGGAAGTATATCCAGGACGATATTTGCTATAACTGTAATCTGTGCTGGGAAGAGTGAATAAATATAAGAAAAGTATGGACATTTTAAGGTGCTTTGAATGTCCAGGGTTTATTCCAAAAGTAGGTGCATCTCGTGCGAAAATACTATTAACCACTCGATAGTGGGCAGCTTCACTGGTGTTCATTATTAATTTCTAACCCTATGGAAGCACTTGACTGTAAGACACATTAGCAAAAAGTTTTTTTCTCTGAAAAAGAGCTCAATTATATAACACCCCACAGTGTGGAAATTAACACAAATAACCAAACATACAAACACATAGCAAGTCAGTACAGAAATTCCTTTGACATACGACATATTTAGATTCTTATCAGTTACTCCGAAGGTCCCAGATAAGCCTAAAGAAGATGAGTATGTAAAAGATTTTCTTTGCTTCGAGACTACAAGCTTAGGTAAAGGAAAAGACAGGAGAAAAGTATAAGATACATAAAATGCATCATGGGTACTCTCGAGATCCCTATGGTTTGACTTTTGTATAAATAATTATCAAAACATCTTATTATCAATACATTACAATTATCACAACACATCGCAATCATTCACAGGCCAAGAATCACACAACCGAAATCACGCAGAATTCAACACCCATACAGTATGGTGATGCTAAACATTATACAACAGTAATGCATGAGCACTATGGCTACCATACATACACATATACAGAATGTAAATGTGAGTGCTTTATAAATGCGAGGTAATTGCATTATTAAAAAACATGATCTATGAAAAAAATTAAACCAATAAAAATAAAAAATATATATACAAATTAAGCTACCATTTCTAATGTGCATATGCAGTGAAATCTCTTGGTGCACCTTCACAGAGTTCAAACAGGACGCAAAAATAGTGGTGATAGCAGCCATCTTGGACTGACTCTGCATGATGTTCCAAAGTTGTCAGTCGTCAATATAAGAAAGAACAAATGAGCACTAAAGCTTATCTCCCTGGCCAGCCAGGCAGGAAAAAAAAAAAAAAAAAAAGAAAGAAAGAACTTCAAACACAACAGTCCACATTTGCTTAAAGAAGGGTATCGTCATTTCACAGCAAAACAGCATTTTAACCCTTCCTGTTTTAGTTACAGTTTTTAACAATTACCAAAAAAGCTAAAAGCTGAGAGGTCCCTCTTACATTTTTATAATATACCCACAGAGACCAAATTTATAAAAAGGGGGGGAACAAAAAGGAAACTCCCAAGGCTCTCCACAGTGTGAAATTCAAGACAGAATCAGATTCTCATCTCTGTGTCATCACTGTGCTCAATGGAGTGCTCTGTGGTGCTAATCATTGAGGCTGATGGACCTTGTGTAACACCAAAAGGGGAAACAGCAGGTGATCGGGCTGCCAAAGGTGACAGAGATGGAGAGAAGCTAGGAGACATGGCAGCAGATGAGATGGAACCCTCATGACTAATAGGAGAGCGCCTAAGGGTTGCTAGGTGAGGAAATGTCCTAGTAATAGCAGGTTTGGGTGGAACAGACTTTGCACCAGGGTGGGCTACTGATGTAATGAGAGGGGGTGGTTTAGGATCTGTCTTGATTTTCGGTTGGAATGGTCTCCGTGGGTTGTTGGGTGGTAGGCTCTCATCTTTGAGCCTGGCGATTTCTGTAAAAACACTGGCCAGAGGTTGGAACTGTGGGCACCAATTAAGAAGATAATCCCAATTATAGCTGCCTCGCAGCTCCTCATCACTAGCAACAATAGCAGTGAGAGAGCCATCAATTGAAGGTTTGCCATCCTCTGGGAAGCCATAATCCTTTGGATGAGATATGTTCAGCCCTCTGCCCACTCCAAGGTAGCCACCTCCTTCATCTCTATAGACCGGGACTTGACCAGAGAGCAAGGTGCCACTTAAACTTCCCAATTTCTTCCCTTTGAACCACTGGCTTGAATCTAAAGTACCTGTTTCACCAGAGATGTCAGAGAGCTGGTCAGCATCCTGCTGTATACCCGAGTCCGGCCCTCGGGCAGAAATGTGTTCTTGCATGGAAGAGGTAATGCTTGCCACTCGTGGATACTCATTTATCATCCGAATTTCATCATCCTCTGCAGCCTCGGCTGATCCTCTTCCACTAGAATGTGATGGATCCAAGGAGCCTCCTCTTGTGTAGGAAGCTCCACCTCCTCCCTGATCACCAGCATAGCCTGGAAGGGTCTGGTGATAGATCCTCTCCCCACCTGCTGATTTGGTTTCATCTAATTGTATTGCAGTGTCTGAAGCTCCTGTGTTCTGACCTTTCTTCTTGTGTCTGGACTTTACTAGGTACAGGGCCACAGCAATTATGACTAAAATAACTATTACACCAAGAGAGGCTGCAATAATGCTGATGAGGAGAATGTTAAAGTCAGTCACAAGTCCAAAGGATGTGTTGGTGACATCGATAGTTAACTGAGCAGTTGTAACCCTTGATTTTTCCAAAGGACTATGAGCAACGACATCCATGGTCATAAGGCGTGTCTCCTTTTTTGAATGGCTTTGGCTACTAGAACTACTAGCACCATCCATTTTGAGGTAAATCACACCAGTGGTCTTGTTGACATCAAAATATGGGGAGCTGCTTGGTAATGAGTACAGCACAATCCCATCAACACCACCATCCTCATCTCTGGCTTGCACTTGACCAATACTCTGGCCCTTCTGGGCTCCCTCAGGTACCTCAAAGGAAAAAGCTGAGGAGGTAAAGACTGGATCATACTCATCTTCCCCTGTGACATAGACCTGTACAGTAACTGTAGCAGAGTTGTTGCCTGCATCTATTGCCAAAGCCATGAAATGGAAAGAGTTCACCTTCTCAAAGTCAAATGACTGTCGAGAACGCACCTCTCCTGTGTTTTGATCCACCATGAAGGAGTCTTTTCCTTGACTAGATCTGTCCAATATAAAATACTTCAGCTGTCCAAAGACCCCTGTGTCATGGTCTATAGCATGCAGCACAGTGACTGCTGAATTAGGAGGCTGATTTTCTCGTATGCTTGCAGTCATGGTCTCAATAGGGAAGTAAGGCCTGTTATCATTAACATCCTTCACCTCCACATTGATGGGAGCTAGGGCAAAATGTCCATGACCATCTGAAGCTTGAATAATTACCACATGGGAAGGCTGAGATTCCCGGTCTAAAGGTTTCTGCAGACGGAGGGCTCCAGTCCACTGATCTACAGAGAACAGACCCATGTCATCTCCAGAGCTAATGCTATACTGGATCTCTGCATTTGGAGCTGAATCTGGATCAGTTGCAGACATCCGTAATATTTCACTACCGGCTGATGCCCCTTCATTCAGGGAGACTACATACTCAGCACGGCTGAATGCTGGAGGATTGTCGTTCACATCATTCACAGTAATAATAGCAGCCACACTGGAGCTGCGCTGGGGAACCCCACGGTCAGACACCACAATGGTGAGGTTGTAACGAGATGTTACCTCATAGTCCAGCTGCTCTGCAAGAATCAGTGTGCCTACTGTCTGGAAACCATGACCTTCTATGAAGCGAACACTACTCTCAATCTGAAAAGCATTTCCAATATTTCCACTTGCGATAGCAAAGTCGAAACCTGAGTTTTCCTGGGAGAGGTCACCATCCACTGCTTCCAGGGTCAGGATGGTGCCTCCAGGAAGCTGGTCCTCAGGAACGGTGGCTCTGTACTCTGACTGATGAAACATGGGAGCATTGTCATTCACATCTGTTAGCTGGACCTGGATGGTAGCGATGGCAGATAGAGATGGCTTTCCTCCATCATGAGCTTCAATAACCACCTTTACAGTTGGTCGCTCTGGGTCAAATTCAGCTTTTTGACTGGTAAACAATGTGCCTGCAAAAAAAAATAAAAAATATTAAGTGGTTTTAGGTTAAATTTTTTAAACTATAAATATTTTAATGTATTTGCCCTAAATAGAATAAATATTAATAATTTACCATTACTGGAGTCAATGTAAAAGCCCTCTTTAGATGATGATACCAGTCGGTAGGTGACTTTTCCATTTTCTCCGGAGTCCAGATCTGTGGCTGTGACTGTAATTACAGGAGTGCCAGGTGGAGAATGTTCTGCCAGTGCCACCTAGGAAGCCAAGTTAACATCCTCTGTTTTATCTATAATTTCTTTCTTAAATTTCTTTTACTTAATCATGTCTTGATATTTTATATA
>JAQMYL010000009.1:11316525-11332190 GCA_030014365.1 Clarias pachynema | reverse complement strand
TATTATATATATATATATATATATATATATATATATATATATATATATATATATACACACACATCTGGGATTAAATTTATTAAGACCTAATAATGAATTGTTCTACAAACTGTGCAATCAATATATATTATTTAAATATCTATGTAAATAATATTTTACATACAATGTAATATGTGTATTTTTTATTATACACATTATTTTTAATAATACATATTATTTACATATGTACCTGGTACAGGTCTTGCGTAAATGTAGGCACGTTGTCATTTACATCTTCCACCAGTACTGTCAGATTAGCATTTGTCTGATGCTTAGAGTCTGAGGCTTTAACAGTTAGTGTGTACCATGTCTTCTCTTCATAGTTCAATGGAGAAGTCAAAAACACCCTGCCACTGTAGGGGTGGATTCCAAACTTGCCCTGTGAGTTTTTGTCCAGATACAGAGAATATGACAGTGCTGGGCCTGAATCAACATCGTTCCCTGTCACCATGGTAATCTCTGTGCCGATAATGGAGTCTGGGAGATAACATATACATAATATGCATTCAGTGAATGTAGGAAACAACTGAAGATCTTGAACGGTTTATTGAATATAAATACACGAAACAGTGTAATTAATATGTAAGATGTAATTAATATAAAGAAGAAGGCTGACTCACTTTCTGGCACTCGCACTTCTCTTGGTATCGGGATTGTGGGACTATTGTCATTGAGGTCTACAATAATCACAGTCACAGTGGCGGAGCCAACAAGCTTGGGGTTACCACGATCTGTTGCTGTAATCACTAGTCTGATAAAAAAAAAATTACTTTTTTTAAACCAGTCAAAATATCACATTCAAGATATATTTTAAATGACCCAAGAAAGCAAAAATATGTGAAAGAGAAATGAAATCCTTTACAAACATCATACTGTATATGGGATGAAAAAACTGAGCAAATTGAAGATGAGTATTTTTTACAGAACACTAGGCAAAAACACAAATAATCTGTACACAAAGAGAAAGAAAGACCTACTTTGTCTGCATCCAGATCTCCCGGTCCATTATGGCTGCAGTGGTGAGGCTGCCAGTCAGAGGGTCAATTTTAAACAGTCCACTACGACCAGAAGACTGGATGGAATAGGTCACCTGACCATTTGGGCCCTGATCCACATCTTCAGCTACAACCTGAATAGAAATATTGTAACTATTAATATCGCAGTGTCATCTTAAATTTTTTGTCAAGTAACTCAAAATGTCAAAAAATGTACTGTAAGGTAAAAGATACATTACAGCAATTGGGGTATTGATCAAGCTTTGGTTTATTTGTATGGAATAAAAGAACACCTGTATAATTGGAGAATCATAGCCCTGTGCCTCATGCATATATGCCATGTAGTTTTGCAGCTGAAAGCGAGGCAAGTTGTCATTGACATCCTGCAGAATCAGGTTAACAGCCATGAAGGAGCTGGAAGATGCAGTTTCAGCCTTCACCACTAGACGGAGTCTTGGCGTGTCCTCAAAATCCAGGCCACTGGAGCTCTGTACCCAAATCTCACCTGTATGGAGCAACAGAAATGACAACTAAACTACGGTACTGACAACTAAACTACAACCCATAATTTGTCTAATTTATTAATATACAGGCAGTTAATGCTTAATCAACTATCCATTCATGTTTATTTATTTTATCCAATGTAGGGTCACAGGGTGATGGTGGGGTACACTCTAGATGGAGCACTCTAGAGAGGCATTTAGACAGCCAATCACAGACTATGGAGACTATAGAAAACCAATTAGAGAACATGGCATGTCTTTGGCCTGTGGAAGGAAACCGGAGTGGACAGAGAACATAAGGAACATAAAGAGGAGACTTCAAAAAGGAGCAAATGAAGATTATTTCACTAGAAGCAGCTTACATAGGAGCCTATTTGATTTGTAAGCATCACAATTTTATAAATAATCCCGCAGATTTTGTTACAATTTTAAACAAACTCAGCAAATAAATTGCTCATACCACACAGGATGCTATGCTACCTGTCAATGTGTTAATAGTTTACAGTGCACCACCTGTACAATTACAGAGAAACTGCCACATATTACCACCTTGCTTGAGCATTATAGCACTCATGGTTGAGGTATTCAACAGAATTTACAAAGCGTAAACGTTGATCTCATTTGAACTGTAATTTTTAAGGCAGACCTACTAGAAGTGTTTATTACACAAGCTCATGTAAGAAGTAGTGGTTGCACAACAACTAATTCTTACTGGCCAATACATAATAACAGAAAAGTAACCACTTTTCCATTTTCCTGCTTCATACTTAAAGCAAGAACTGATTACAGGACAGCATTGTTTTGACTGCTTTATTGTGCAGCAAAGAACATATCAAATCATGCTTCGGTTAACAGCCATAAACAGGCCGCAAATCAAATTTCCAGCTGTGTTGCTTTTTTGGGGGGCGGAATCATTACCAGTGAAAGTACTGTACATATACCAGAACAATAAGTGTGCAAAATATTAAAGTATGTAATGATGTGTTTTACAATACTTATCTCTAAACGCATTCGTGTGGACAAGTTTGTGGCTCAGCTGAAAATGTTGTGAAAGTCAGAGCGTGCAGCACGAAAACTCCTTATTGATTAATGAGGGATAGAGGATGCAATATCTACAGCAGAATCTAAAAGTTTTTTTTTTTTTTTTCATGTTTCAGCCTCAGGGGAAAAACACTATGTGAGTAATTCCTTTGGTAGCACACATCTTGTCAAAGTAACTATGAAACATGTAACACTCCATTAAATAAATCATTAAAATTAAGTCTTTATTCGGTATACTCTTGTGCAGTATACTTTACAAACTTACTGTACCAAGTATATCTAGCCTGAATCTTCATACTGCCTCACTGTCTCTATTAAAAAGTCATAAGATATTTTCCGAGCTGCAGTGATGTGCATTCAACCACAAACTGACCTGTGCTGGAGCTGATGCTGAAGGACTGCTGTTTGTTTCCACTAAAGATGCTGTAAATGATGCCCACGCGGGTGCCATCTGGATACTGCGCCTGTGCCTGTGCCACCGCAGTACCTGAGGATCAAAGCAGATCATGCTGCAGTGATGGCCAAGCTGACTGAACTACATTGCAACAAAAGGAATGCCCATAGACAGTTAGCTGGACAATCAAGGTTTTGATTAAAAATATTTAGTTTTGTCCAGCTAACTGTCTATGATAATTTGCCCTTCTACTCTACCCTGTTACTAACCTTTGGCTGCATTCTCCTGGATGCTGACGTCTCTGGCGGTACGGGAGAAGCGGATACCATCATAGTTTTGTTCCTTTACATAGACGATCACTACTCCCAGGGAGGACTGAGGAGGACTGCCCTGGTCAATGGCCTCCACAATGAGGATGTACTGGCTCTGGGTCAGGCTGTTCATTGCCTCAGTTGTTTGGATCGCTCCAGTAAGAGAATTTATAGAGAAGCCTTGCAACGGTTTGGCAAACCGATAAAATACTGAACCGTTGGCACCAAAATCCTTATCTTCTGCTCTCATAGTGGCAACCACATGGTTACTGGATATCGTCCTGCTGGATACATTGATGATGAGAGGATCTTGGATGAAAAAGGGTGCATTGTCATTTACGTCCAAGAGGGTAACTGTGACCTGGGCCGAGGTGTTGTGGGGTCCAGCAGGGGACATGTCGACGGCACAAACTTGAAAGCTGTAGGAAGCTATTTTCTCTCGGTCCAATAAGGCAGCGGTGAGGATCCGACCTGTATCAGGGTCTATAGTAAATGCACCTCTTGCTTCTTTGCTCAGAAGGTATAGGATCTGACCATTCTTTCCTGTATCAGCATCACTGGCTGTCACTTCCAGAACTAGTGACCCAATAGCAGCATCTTCTGACATGTCTATAGCATAGCTGCTACTGCTAAATATGGGACTGTTGTCATTAATATCCAGGACAGTGACTTCCACTGTAGCTGTGCTAGAAAGAGATGGACTTCCATGATCCTGAGCAACGACCTCCAGAGAATACCTTCCTTTTCTCTCTCTGTCCAGAAGCCGAGAGGTGGACAAGGCCCCGGAACTGCTGTCCAGCTGGAAGTCACCATCTGGGTCTCCAGCTATGAGGAATACAATTGTAATAATTATGAGGTAAACTCAATAAAATGCAATATATTATCAAAGGTATGAGGACACCTGACCATCACACCCATATAGTACAGTATGTGCCTGTTACAAAATCATAAGCATTAACACAGAATTGGTCCTAACTGTGGACAACTGTGCAACATGCGACAACATTGCTGTAATAAAGTGTAGGCACAGTGTCCAAACTGCATCACATGTGTTTCTTGGTGGTCCAGTCAGTTCGGCATACTATTTTAAAGTCATTTTTGACTCCTCGTGTAGTCAATGTTGTTCTGACGTAATTTCATGAAAGTAATTCTAACTTTAAAAAAACAACAACCTAATACCAATGTTTTTCCAGTGTATGTAATGTTGCCAAATTAATGTCATCACAATGTTTTGACAGCCAAAGATTCCTGCTGGGGCATGAAGTTGGTCACTGACGTCAACTGAGAAAGCTTGCACCAAAGTCAGTGTTCCAATTCATCCCAAAGGCAGGTCAGTTTATAGCGTATGAAGAAATTCTATACAATTGTGTGCCAATATATGGGTGTGATGGTCAGTACATATACTTTTGACCATATAGTGTATTTCCCAAATGTAATATACTGTAGATCATCACTCTTGAGAGTCTTACTTACCAGTTATTCTGTACTCCACTCGGCCATTGTCGCCACTGTCATGGTCAGTAGCTTTAATTATAAAAATCTCGACTGGATCAAGGTTCTCTGGCAGCTCCAGACTGTATTGCAGCCTCCCAAAAGTCGGGGCATTATCATTCTCATCCATTACAGTAATATGCACCTTGGACTTTGCAAAGTTAGGGGGCATCCCTCCATCTTTGGCATACACTACATCATTTAAAACAAATAGAAATAAGCATGACTGGCAAAATCAGCAGTTTATTGATAACTGGATGGGAATATCATTATGCGAAAACAAAAAGGACCAGCGTATTACCAGTAATGCTGTAGTGATCCTGTTGTTCTCTGTCAAGGACTTTGGTAAGTGAAATGACACCAGTTTCAGGTGAAATGACAAAACCTTCCGCTGTCACGCCTCCATAAGATACATGCCCATTTGTACCTGAAACAGGCATAGAAGAAGGTTAAATGAAATGCATTGCAAACAGTGATTAGGTGATTTGATTTAAACACACTGCACATCCCATTACACCTTGGTATTTTTCTCCACTGTGGTATTACAGTATATTGGCAACAGGTTACAAGCTTGCGTGCAGAGGGAGATCATTTGGTGCCAGCATCTGTTTACTCAAACAGTGGCCTTTTACAGCAGCTCTGGTTTAGGCCTTTAAACTCACTTCAGTGAGAACAGTCAGCACAAGCTCCACCATTTGAGTCAGAATTGTTGTTAGCAATAAACCACACCACTGAATTCCTCCAACCTTACTAAGATATATTTAAGCTGAAGAGACACATGCATTCAAGCACAGTAAATGTGATCTCCTATTGTTTAGTACTTTAAACAGAGACAAAACGTTTTCATAAAAGTAATAAAAAACTGAAGGTAAGCACGCCTTTACAAAATAAATAAATCAGCCTCTCACCTTGGTCATTGTCAGTGGCAGAGACGGTGAGTACAGTGGTTCCGGCTGGCTGATTCTCTCGGATTTGGACCTCATACTCGCTCGACTCAAACAACGGAGCCTCATCATTCACATCAATAACCAGGACAGACAGGACCTGGGTGGTGGAGTGCTGGGGTATCCCATGATCCTCTGCAACAATAGTGAGGTTGTAGCTGTCCTTCTCCTCACGGTCCAGAGCTTTGAGTATGGAAAGCGAGCCTGACGAGGCAGGGGAAATAAATAACTCAACACTTATTCACAGTATTATGATTATTAAAATAATAATAATTTAGCCATAGAGGAATATTTCTTTTAAAAAGAAACAAAACAGAAATAAATAAATGAAAGAACGAAAACCTGAATTTGGTGCACTGACGTATTGGAGACTGGGAGCGGTGTGGCTTATGCTTTTTTGGCTTCAGTCGCAAAATACACAACTATATTGACACCAAGATAAAATGAGATAAAGCGTCCTCCAAGCACAGCAGACAGCATCCAGGAGTCAACACTCAGGGGCGTATGTGATGGCTAGACAGTCTTTGTGTCTGCCATATTTTACTGGCTGTATAAAATGTGTGAATTCTGTGTGAGGCCACTCCTGTATTTTTAATTTAGCAAACACTCTTCATTCCTAATACAGTAACTTCCATAAATATTGAAGCAAGCTTCCCTTCTCATGTTAAAACGCTCTATGTTTGTCAGCTCGAGTCCACCACTAGACGTCCTGACTATCTTGACGATCTTAAAGCTCCTCATCAAATTCAAGCATTGTTTTCAGATTAGTCTGACTAACAAGTTGTTTTCTTATGACCACACAGCTGTTTAGTTCCAATCCTGTGAGTTCTCATTATATGCATATGGAAATGCCCTTACTTTCACTATTAAACATAGCTACAGTATGATTTTTACTGTTGATTTTTAAAAAATGCACCTTCACCAAGGTCGAATGGCGTCTTTTCTTTGATACCCATTTTTGTAACATTGCTAAAGACATTTTAAAGAAACACTCTAGCCAGCTGGCCAGCCAATGCATTAATTATTATTAATAATAGTCTTATAATTATGCAATATGATGAATAAACATCTCAACAACAAGCTGATTGAAATCGGTTTTAAATTTGCTTTGTGGGAGATGTTAGTATAAAGGATCGTGAGGCTCACCAGTATTGGGATTGAGGCTGAATCGTCCTGCTGTGTTGCCTGCCTGAATGCGGTAAGACACTCTGCCATTTTCACCTTGGTCTGCATCACGGGCAATGATGTAAAGCAGCACGAAGCCCATTGGCTTATCCTCCATCACACTTACTGCTGTAGGGGAGCTGAATACGGGAGCATTGTCATTTTCATCAGTCACAAAGATGCGGGCTGTGACCGAGCTCCAACGCCTTTGGCTTGGATCTGTAGCTGAGTCCGTTGCTCGGACCACCAGAAAAAGGCTCGAGGTCTCCTCGTGGTCAAGCTCTTGACCCAGTGTAAGCACACCAGTGATGGGATCGAGAGACAGAAGATCTGATCGATCAGGCCAATGATGCTGGATGGAGTAGCGAACCTCACTGTTGGGGCCACTGCCGTCCTTATCAGAGGCCTGGAACGCATAAATGGAGGAGCCTGGCTGCATGTTCTCAGGGACAACTATAGTCACAGGGTCTTCAGGGAACTGTGGTGCATGATCATTACTGTCTTGAACACTGATATCCAGCTGGATCACATGACTGCTAGGAAAAGCCTTTGTGAAGTCATCCACCTCAATCTGCAACGTATAGTGAGCTCCCATTTCATAGTCCAATTCTCTGGCCAAGTACACGTCTCCAGTGAGACGATCCACCATAAAATTGCCATCATGATCAGTGCCATCTACTACAAGATAAGTCACCTGTCCATCAATCACCCCATCTCGCTGGTCATGTAGGTGGACCGAACCTATCACAGAGCCAGGTTTGGTACCCTCGACTGTGTTAAGCGTCATTGATAGGGTGTTTGGTTTGGGTGGAGCCCTCGCTGAACTAGCAACCTGTTGATTGAAAAAAAATGTATTTGATTTAAAAATGAGAACATGGTATAAACCATAACAAAAAAATTTAGATATTACTGGGTCTGCAAGGGATCTTAGACAAATAAGAGCTCTGTTTGAAACACAGAAACTTTGTCGGGTTCAATTTTAAGGGTGACCTAAATCAGTGGACCTAAGAGGTGCTACAGTAACTACAGGGACATGGAGACATTAGATTAGAAAATAGAGAATTTTTTTTTCATATATTTATATTCTTCATTATATTCACCTTCTGGTCTCAATAGGTACCAGCATTTAGTAGTAGTTAGCTACTAGTAATGACGTTTAAGATGAACTATATTTTCTCTGATATTTTTATGGACTGAAACATAACAGGACCATATCAAATAGCATTCAACTAGCACTTCATTAGCTCAGTGCTAGGCTTCTTACATGCCATATGGAAGGGACAAGGTTCACTACCCAGCCCATGTGGTTGCAGGGCAACATTAGTGCCGGTCCCAAGCACGGATAAAAATGGGAGGGTTTGCGTCGGAAAGGACACCTAGCATAAAAAACCTGTGCCAAAATCGAAATGTGTGGATCAGATGATCTGCCACGGCGACCGCTAACTACAGTGTGGGCGTGAAAAGATTTCCATGGGAATAAAATGCCTGCATGTTTGTTTGTACTTCAGCTTGTAAACTGACGACTCTCTAACGCTGCTGGTGACATGGCTTGCTAAAAAAAAAATCGTAAATGAAGACAAAATGTCAGAGATGAATGAACAGACAAGAAATAATGTGTTTATTTCTCCATGTGGCAAATTCGAAACAGGTCTGATCTGTTTAAAACATCTCTCATCTGTGCGCCACTAGTCAAGATGAGTAATGTGCAGCAGCACTGCTTCAAAAACATAGCAATTTCTTGTAAGCAAAAAACTTTATGTGACTTGTCCTTAAAAACTTTTATCGAAATTGAGTTGAGTTTACAAAGAATTTCTAGAAAAAATAATTGGAATTTGAACTTGTACATGGCATCACTGAGCTATGAAAACGAATTTCTACCCAAGCCAAAGCTTTAATGAATGGACCGCTTCAAGAGTTCAAGAATTAGAAAAAATACGTTTAACACTTTTTACTTTGGTTAAACCCTAAGCACAGGCTTGGTGTTAGTAGTCAGACTTCTGAAATAGAAACATAACGGTACATTCTGATTTAATTACATTTTCGCCCTCAAGTCAGAATCTGATTTATGACTTTCCCTCTCTGCATCTTCTTCTTCTAATTATTACAGCGTACCAATGCAAGAGAGGAGCATTCTAATTTCTAAGGAGTTTTCTGTATTTTTTATCAACATTCCCATTGTTCCAGAGGACTCTGCATCTTCTAATGTCATACAGAACAGTAGATTACAACTTTGCAAAATAAATTACACTAGTTACCAAATTGCTCACCATACTTTTATTTCAAAACACTATGTTCCAGTCGACATTAGACTGCAATTAAGGTGCAATGAATCCATCTGCCACATAAAAGCACTCGTGTGCTCATTTCCTGTCGCCTTTGAGCGAGCCTGGAAATGTACTTAAATGCTTTCTAATGATAACAGGTGAAAGCTCTCATACTAAAATCCTCATGAAAAGCAAACAGTCTTCTCTGACTGCTGAGCAACAGAGGAGTTGTGGAATGTCTATAACAGCATTACTTAACATTCCCTACAATTCAATGTACTGGAACTACCCAATGCGCCTGTTATTTCTCGACTGTTATGTGGAATATTACATTGATGTTGTTGTGGTGAAACCTTATCTAGTGTAAGCGCGTCCACGAGTGCTACCGTGTGAGAGGTTAGCGTTTTTTTTTTTGTTTTTTTTTTGTCTGATCGGAGCAGGCCACAGCTGGGCTCCATCAAGGCCCATCTGGGAACACTTGATTTAAGGGTCCCCCTTTTTTCTCTCCCTTTCGCTCATTCTTTGGGGGAGAAAGATATCACTGGCAAGCGCTCTCCCCACAATTAGCATCCTATTCCCTTTTAGGAAATAGATATGAGAAATGCACTATGGGTCATTTATGCCCAAAGCTCGCCAGGAAGACTTCTGCTGAGTATATTCTGTGGGGTCTGCACACTTCTGAGGAGATACAGTACAAGAACAAAAATAGCGCTTTTTATGGAATACTACTGTAAATGACGCACATGTGCAATTCACACCCGTCTCTGTGGTTGACTGAACTCTCTCATTTGGATTTGAATTACAGGACCTGGTGCTGAAAGCGGAGCTGATGTTAACAGTTTGGTTTTTAGAAACTCTTTGCTTTACCCCCTTCCTCTCCAAACCATGACACTACAGTTTTAGATTTTTTTTCATCCTCTCTTTACAGGAAAAGTAAGAATTTTATATGTTCCATGCAATTGCACAAATACAAGATAACAGTTATTAATACCAGTTTGATTATTAGTTAACTGCGTAATGTGTTGAACTTTCATGTTACAATTACAGGTAACATTTGAGCGAGCCAAAGTTTTAATCCCACTCTGTGACTCAGAGGTCTGACCTGTACGCGCAGGACGCTGCTGATGCTCTGCGGTGGTGCGCCATGATCCGAGACCGTTACAGTTAAACTGTACTCAGGCTTTTCAGCTCTCCTCAATGTGGCGGCTGACCGCAGCTCTCCCGTGTTAGGATTTAAAGAGAATCGTTCTGCTCTGGAGCCTGAAATAGAAACAATGAAATAGCTGAAAAGGGTTTTCTTGGTAAAAAGATGAAATTTTTTAGGGTTTCAGCCTGCAATTGAAATGGACTATGTGATGTGTACGTGACACAAAAAAGGCTTTTCTAATTACATCATGAAAAAGCTATTACAAGAGGATTGGGAAAAAGTTGTGCAAAAGGATCAATGTTTGGTTATAAAACAATGAGCACCATTAAATTGAATATTACATGAAAACTAAAGTATGAAAATGGAAATCAAACATGGCAGGTATGTGACTCAACCACCATGCTGTCTAGAGGAGATCATCGACCAAGAGCCAAAGAGTAACTTTCAGCATTATGTTTCCATCACCGCATACTAAATCAAACACCACTTTTTATCTTTTTGTTATAATTCATTTAAAAAGAATTTTGCATTGATGTTGCATTGTATCCATTAGTACTGATTCTAGGCTGTAACATGTCAAACAGTGGAAATGTTCAAGTGGTAAATATTTATGTAATGCACTATATATTTTTTTCTTTTATAGATTTATACTTTCCAGTAAAATGGTCAAGAAGGTCAAGAAGGAAAGCTTTTCATTCCAGACACAGAGAGCTCATATGCAAGAACCAGTGCTTATTTACCAGATAACGAGTAGAAGATCGTGCCGTTCTCGCCTTCATCTGGGTCTTTTGCCTGCAGTGTTCCTAGCAGTGAGCCAGCAGGCAGACCCTCCTGCACCTGAAACACCACATACCCAATATTCATAAAACACCCCTGACTTCACAAAACATGTATGCTCCTATACAGGATATATGCAAATATGTCGCTCTTTACTTACACTGGAGCAACCTGCAAATAATTCATTGTTACTCAAAACCCATGTGACTTTTCAATAAAGACTAGAATCTATATAATTATCCTTGACATGTCTATGTGGCTCTCACTTGGATGATCAGCTCCCTGCCAGGCAACACGTGACTGAAGACTGGGGCGTTGTCGTTCTCATCCAGCACAGTGACATGGGCTGTGCCTGTAGCACTCCGAGGAGGAGTCCCTCCATCCTGTACAACCACCACTAGCTGATAGCTGGACTGGTGCTCACGATCCAGAGCTGCTCTGGTGCTGATTTCACCTAAGAAAAAAAAAGAAAGAGACCCAGGAAAATAAAGTTTTAATGCCCTTTCATATGCAAACATTAAAATGTTGAGGGCAAGTAAGCAGTACTGAGTGGTGAACCCATCCTAGAATCCTATCACACCAAAAATGACAAATAAGCTACACATTCTTTTTGCAGTATGCTTGCCGGTGTTGGCATAGACCAGGGGTCGGCAACCCGCGACTCCGGACTCTTCTGCAGCTCCCTGTGGCTTTGGAAAATAAATAATAAGTATTTAATTTAAACTTATTTTATTTTAGTTATTTTTTTTTGTAATTCGAAATTTGAAGATTATTGTGATGTTTTTAACATTAAAATAAAACGTTTTTTTGATTCAGGTTGACTCCTCACTTCATGCTCTAGTACATACGAGAAAAATATGACAGCACACAGAAGCAGGCGGCATTTCTGGTTTGCTGCTGTTTGATAATTTAAGTTCGTCTTTTTTATTGCATAAATATGAGGAGGATTCAAATACACATTGAGAATCTTTATGTGAAAGTATCCTTTGTTTTTGGAGTTAAAAATGTTTTTCTTGCATGCAGAAATAAAATGTTCATTGATTTCATAAATGCAACAAAACTATATATATATTTTTTATACATAGCATAAAGGTAAGGCGGTGTAGTGGTTAGCACTGTCGCCTTGCACCTCCAGGGTCCGGGTCCGATTCCCGGCCAGGTTCGATTCCAGTCTCTGTGTGCATCGAGTTTGCATGTTCTCCCCATGCTTGGTGGCTTTCCTCCGGGTACTCCGGTTTCCTCCGACAGTCCAAAGATATGTAGGTTAGGTTAATTGGTGTTCTCAAGAATGAGTGTGTGATTGGCACCCTGTCCAGGGTGTACCCCGCTTCATGCCCTAAGTCTTCTGGGAGTGAGTGAGTGAGATCATAAAGGTAAAAAACTATACATATATGCACTGTTATCTTCGCTTTAGATGGTGTTTTCTTTTTTTGTGGAAAACGGCTCAAAATGGTTCTTTGAGTGTTTAAGGTTGCCGACCCCTGGCATAGACAGTACTGTTTAATTACTGTACATCGTATAATATTACATGCACCGCAAAACATTTTATATGATGATTTATAATTTAGTTACATTTATAACTTACAGGAAAGCATAGAAATTGAGAATGCCAGACTTTAATTTTCGGTTTCAATCACGAGTGAAAACATTCACACAAAATGATTAATTGTGTAATTGGATTGAGACCTTGGTTAACGACTTCTTTTCATTAACTTGTTTATTTTAAAACTAGAGCTTCCCATAATATCACCCGGCTGCGTGTGATAAAGGCATGTTTAACGCAGATAATAAGATGACAGAGGAAACATCATCAGATGTGCTGAACAGCAAGTTTCATTATAAAATGCTTTGAAGTAGAAGTTTGGATAAAACAAAAGTTGTGTGCTCGATATACCTTCAAGGGGAACTATTTTTACAAGACTACATTTAAGGATCGAGGTTATTAGCTTTCAGATCTACAGATCCGGGTTCGAGAACCGCTGTCGGGTGGGTTGCCACACCCCATCTTATCCAACAACTGCATTAAAATGTTGAGAGCGATATTTTAAATGTACAGTAACATTGTACCTTTGAAAATAATCGGATTTGTAAGCTGTTACAAGAGTACATCTGGGCCCACAGATCCTGGTTGGACATACATCCGATAAATAAATAGAAATGACTCTGAAAGGCTTTTGTTTTGTATGAATTAACTCGCTGAGTAGAAAAGTTGATCGTATCAGACAGGAAACTTTTCTGCTTTTGTATTAAATCAGCCTAGTTTGTTTTGACCATTAACCGGATACTCAAATGTGAGTTTGTGAATGAGAAGCTACTGATTGCATGTAGTTTAAATGCAAGGAAGAAATAATAGTATGCAAGTGTTGCATAACCTGTTCTTTGTCCATAAGTATTATATTAGCCATGGGAACATTTTGGCCAAAGTTAAACAAAGCAAAATAAAAAAAAATAAAAAAAAAACGGGGACATTAACTGCATAAACTCAAGAGCCTTATTCACAACTCTTATTAAATTTTAACTGTAAAAAAAGCTTCAGTGTGAAGAACTGCACATTGAGCAGGACCATTAAGGAGTTAAACTGATTCTGAGCTTGGGTCACCTCCCATGTGGAGTTTCACTTATTCCACTTGTGTCCATGTGGGTTTCCTCAGGGTTCTGTGGCTTCATCCCACTACCCAAAATATGGCAGTATACAGTAACAATAGCTGGATTTGCTACTCTAAATATGTGGGATTGTGTGTAGGTATGGAGCCCTGGAGTGGTCTAGAGTGTATTCTATCCACAGAGAACAGGCTCCTGATTAACCAGCACTGTGCCCAGGACAAGATGCTTACTGATAATGAACACGAGCAAATGAATCAGTTAAGGAGTTATAAGACGTTTTGTTCTCACCGGTTTGAGAGTTGATCTGGAAGTTGCGATCAGCATGCAGTAGTTTGTAAGTTATCCGGCTATTGAGTCCAGCATCACGGTCAGTGGCTGAAACTCTCCCAAATCCTGTTCCTGCTGGCAGGTTCTCCCTTACTGCTAGGAAGACCCTCTCCTGGGAAAACCGTGGTGAGTTATCATTTTCATCGGTCACAGATACCCTCAGAGTGGCGCTGCCAGTTTTCTTCAGCTGCCCGCTGCCTGAGCTGGCCAGTACAGTGAGCAGGTAGATGTCTTTGGCCTCCCTGTCCAGTGCACTCTTCACGAACAGCCACCCACTGTCTGAGAAAATCCCAAACCCTGCCGCATCCCCATCTGGCCGGAGATGGTAGGAGATTTGAGGGGAACTTGAGGAGGAGGCTCCATTTCCACCTTGATCCCTACTCAGGGCACGTACCTGCAGGAAACGCGTGTTCAGTGGTGTGTTTTCCTTCAGCTCCACCCGATAGGTCATTGTGTCAAACACTGGCCCCTGGTCGTTCTCAGCCTGAATGTGCACTACAAGGGTGAAAGTGGCGCTAAGCTGAGGGGCACCGAAGTCTTTGGCCAACACCAGCAAGTCGTAACGAGGAACACTCTCATAAGAAAGGCTTCCTATCAGGCGGATTTCACCACTGCTTCTGTCAACACTGAATGTCCGCTGACTTTCAGAAGAAAGCAGATCAAAGCTCAACTGTCCGTTGGCCCCTGAATCGCGGTCTTCTGCCTTTACCCGATATACAACAGTTCCCATCTTGGTAGCCTCGGGCAGCAGCAGAGACTCTGAAGAAGAAGGCATGAAGGTGGGTGCGTTATCATTGACGTCAGTGATGGTGATGCGGACAAGTGCCTGAGCAAATACTGGAGGGGAGCCACTGCGAGCCTGGACCTCCAGTTCCAGTGATGGCCAAACTTCATGATCCAGAGGCAGGCTGGTGCGCAGAGCTCCTGTCTCTACGTCCACAGTGAAGTAGCCTTCAGGATCACCAGAGGAAATGGTGTAGGAGATGTCCTTATTGGCTCCTGGAAGAGGAATAGGAAAAAGATATACTGTACAGTCAGACACACAGGAAAAAGCATGTGTGCATATACTGTAGTGGCAAATAACATCAAGTGACTACTATAGGTTATACATTAAGCTTGAAATTAAACACTTACCATTCCTGCTGTTGGCAAACACCACACCGACTTCTGTGCCTCTCAGCACATCCTCCGACACAGTGAAGAAGTACTGTGCCTGCTCAAAGACGGGGGGAGCTACAGAGCCAGCCACAACACTGATGTTCACTCTGGCATTAACAGGCACTGTGAGCCCACCTCCGTCCATTGCCGTGACCACCATTGTAATGACAGAGTTGTCTTTCCCATGCAAAGAGCGGGAAAGAGAAATCACCCCTGCAGAGAAACAAATGCCACGCAACATACAGAGATCACTCATGTTCTTCACCTCTGGGGGTGTGCAATATTATATGCATATCATGTGCAAGGTATATGTATAATACTGTAAAATACAGCTTCATCATATATATATACGCCACACAAATATACAGTGGAACCTCGGATTACGAGTAACGTGGTTTACGAGTGTTCGGCAAGACGAGCAAAGATTTCTAATAAATTTTGACTTGAAAAACGAGCATTGTCTTAGTTTACGAGCACCGAGTATCATGTATCACGCATGCGCTTCT
>JAQMYL010000009.1:11297653-11315153 GCA_030014365.1 Clarias pachynema | reverse complement strand
GCTAGTGCAGATATGGCCAGTTTCTTTATTAATGCTGAACACTGCTGGAGGAGCACTGGAAGGTCCAGATCCTATAGAATAGGTTATTGCACCAAATGAACCGCCATCAGCATCGATTGCCGTCACCTAGAGAAAACAAAAGACAAACAGAAATACAGTCTGTTATTACTTATCAAGATGGATAACTCGTGCTTTTTTATACCAGTCAAAAGTTTGGACGTGCCTTCTAACTCCATGGTCGTTTTTAATTTTTATTTATTTCTACATTGTTAAATAATGCAATAATCTCCATTAAGAGTTGATGTTTAATGTTCGGCAAAGCCTTCATAATGGGTCTAATCAGAGATGTTAATAGGTGATTCCTGGCTGGTGCAGTAACTGTAAATGACCTTCTCTGACCGTCTTGCTTTCCTTGGATGGGCTTCATGAGCGCCGGATTCATCATTGTGCTTAATAGGTGTGTGTGTGTGTGCAGTATATATGTGACACAATAGTACTTTTAATACAAGAAGCGTTTTTCTTTTTTTCAGCTTGGGGAAATGACTTGGCCGTGGAATGAGTTGTATCTGTCCACCAGCTGGCAGACAGGAAGTCCAAGTTAACAACTCTGGTCAGGTCAAGTCCATCTGCCTTCCATAAGTTTCTGAATAAGACCAAAAATCTGCAAAGTTTTGTTTGGAGATCTGTTTCTCTTTGGATCTCCTGATTTACGCTTATACTAACCTCAAGCTTGGCATGTTATGCTTAGCCAAATTGCAAGATGAGCAGACCACAGCTGTGGGCTTAGGTGGTTACAGATCAACAAGCTAAAAAAAAAACAACTGAGGAAAATATGAACAAATCCATTTCCAACCAGCTGCGTTGCACACCTGACAGCTACGCATCACCAAAACATGGCAAGGACCCAGACATCAGGTGCTATCCATAAGGATCTGAAATGGAAAAGTCTTGACCTCTGATCTTCTCTTTCTGGTCGATGCGCTGATTCCTGATGCGCTCAGTAAACAGAATTACACTGGTGGTCCAAGAAAGTGCTCATTCGTCATTTTGATATATGCATGTAACCTCAAAAGCCTACAGTATAACCCAACAAAAAGTTCCTTTCAAAACATTAGGAGAAGAAGACTTTGCAAGGTCTGTTTCTGAAAAACATTATGTATGTTTGGCTTTAAAACACGATCCTATAACTTTGATTCATGTCTCTTACACCAGCAGTAAAATAGACCTTTCTATAAGACCTTGAGACTTTGAAATCAGGCCAAAGAGGACCCGGTGATGTGTCTCTGAGCCTGCACAGAAGTGAGGCAGTTCGTTCTCATGATATTGCTGTAGATTTCCCTATTCGTTCCAATACTGCTCTGGATTAAAGAGTTTTGAACAGTCAACAGACTGGCTGGTCAGCACAAATATTGCTCATAAAGTACAGTATAGCCCTACAGTATGGGTGCACAGAAACAGCAGCTCTCTTTTTCAAGAGACCAATTTTATACCTGTTACATACAGTAGAGAAACTATTTTACAAATGTGCATGGTTAGTTTTGTATACAGATATGGATGAATGGGTGTTGAAGTAAAACAGTAAAACTCTTTAACATATACTAAATGGAAAGAAAAGAATGTGGTAGGAACGGTTGGCTCCACCATGCTTTCCAGGTGGTACGTGTTTAACAGCACATTTCATTAAAAAGCAGTCAGCTTTCAACAGCCATAGACCACTGAAATCATTCTCACTTAGCACAAATAAGACAACCATCAGAGATTGTTATCCCAGCTGCAGATATCTTCACCATTACCACTTTGCCTTATTTCCTGAAAAGATCACTTGGATGGATCTGTAATCTTTTAGCTGTCAGTGTTTCTGTAATATTTATGTAATTCAAGAAGTTCAGGCATCTGCGATATTAATTTTGGACACTGCACTGTCCAGGAGTCGGTTGTCCACACAGGAAAGCCCAGTGAGAAACAACTTGACAAAGGATGACACTAGAATAGCTGGATATTATCTTAGAGATAGATGAGATCACCACTTGGGAAGGAAGAAAGACTAACTTAATGCATTTTAGCGCTTAAAAATAAAAGAAGGAAAGAATGTTTCTCAAAAAAATTCAGAAAGGTTTTATGGTTTACAGTTTATTTATTTATTTTATGATTCCACCTTACATTCTAGATCCCTGTTTCTTTGTGTGAAGGCCTTTAAGGTTTTAAGTCAGGTGTGGGGGTAATCGGGCATGACGACCAAAGCTGGGAAAGTTTGGGTTACAGTCAGTTGTGGATTCGAGGTCATGACTGAGAGCCTCACGGAGTGCAAATGATAAAAAGAATTATTGGGTGTCTGTTGGGAACCTCTGGGGAAAGAGGATGGCTACATTGATTCTCCATGCTTGCTCTGACATGGAAACCCATATAAACCTTAGGTACAGACAAACACACAGACAGTACTACTCAGGCATTAAAAAGCCCATAAGAAAAAACTTTTATGAAAAGTGTAATGTGTAATGTGTAGTTTAAATTAAAAAAGACTTGGAAGCAATCAATCATGGCTCAACAGTCTAGCTCCAGCCTGAACTTCAATAGTGATGAGACACAGCTTCTCTCATTAATGCTTGTTTAATTTCTCATTCATCATTCAATCATTAATTAAAAAAGATGATCTGATTGGATAAAAAAAAAAGAAAGTGGATCAATGTGTCACACCCTCATCCACTTATTCCTGTGAATGCAAATTCAAAATCATCGCTTTGGAGTTTCATTCTATTACAGCACTGCTTATGTACCGTATCATGTCTAGAACAGACAGACATTAAAAAATGTTAAATTGTAACTCCATTTGAGTTAATTCTGTAACTCAGAGCTTGATCGATGAGATCGATGTGAACAGAACACACTTTGGAATCATCTGACCTGACGTTGCTAAATTATGCGTTGAACCCAATCTGCTGAGTTGCCTGAATTACCAGAGTCTGTGTGTATGTCCACTCCCCAAATGATGGGTTGTTATCATGTTCCAACAGTAGAAACAGAAATGGAAACCAAAATAAAAAAAGGGATTGTAACGCCAACCTAGCCATTAAGCAGCCATAGTCCATATTGAATTATTTAAACATGTGTAGGGTAAAAGCAGCACGGTAGGAAGTTTGAAAGTCTACATAACCTTTTTGTTATGGTACAGTTTAGGGTTACAGATAAGGTGGCTTGAAACACCAGTTTGAAATAGAGCAGTAATACTGTCTGGATGAAGGCATACGTTTATCACGGAGACCCATTTATTCCTGAAGTCACACTCTCTACAATCACTGCCAGGAAAGAACACATACCGCTGTATACCATAACTCAAGTCTTTCTAGGGTCATATGTCTCTCATGAGATATTGCACACGACCTATACATACCAAACACTGTGGTACAAGTAACGAATCAGACCCTGCTTTTATTATTATTATTCACATCAGACTGATTACCTCTGTATGATCCATTAAGAGCTGATTTACAGGTGGAGACTTCCGTTCTTCACTCTGGGTAATATCTTTCCTTTTACTTTTAGTGCAGTCATTCCAAAGAATTGAATAATGTTTTAATATTAATGACTAAGTAGCCAGGGCTGTGTTGGAGGGTTTACATCTGGCATATTTAGCTCAAACGAATGATATTAATGGGTTTAACGTGCATTAAATGGTTCTTCCTAAGATTTAACTGACAAGACTGTATAAGGATTCATGTCAAAGTTATGCAGTGACAAAAACAATTTTATGTTCGGAAGCCTTCTTGTGGTTTCATCATTTGTATGTGTTGTACATTGTTTGGTATTGCATTGCTTAAATGTGTAACATGTGGTCTAAATTACTGATACTACGGTTTATCTTTTGTTTTCATCTAATTTCAAGAAGCTGAATGTAAAATGTGCATTTTCAATAAGAAGCGTTTCCCTGTTTAACATGTAGGCATTGGTTTTAGGCAACATTGCACACATGCACAAAAAAAACTACGATTGTCCAGCATCTACATTACAACTGTACAAACAATCTGAATCATTCTGCATAACTAGTTTGGATTAATGGAGGCTGTTCAACGTGTACATACCATGACCTTACTACTGGAGCTTGTTTTTGTTGATGCTGTTTGTTGTTCATAATCATAGGTTTAAATACTGTAGAAGATTTCCTTCTGAACTGTAGATGTTGATTTCTTTCCATGATGCTGCCAGTGCAAGGGCCACAAACGCCAGCTAATTACAGTGCTCCAGTCCTATGAAAACCTGTTTTTATAGACCTATAAGGCTTTCTGTCTCTTCCAGTGACCATAATAACCCTTTCCCTGCCATCACAACACTTGAAATAGGAAGTAACCTAACTAAATTACAAGAGTCGTGCATGCAGCAATGAGAGTGGTTAGCATCTACACCTGATGCAGAACATATGGTTCAAGCCCAAGACAACCCTTTTCAAGAGGACGACGGTAGTCAGCTCTAGAGCTCAAAAACAGTGTTCAGATCTTACCAGACTTACCATGGCAGTTGACCCACAAGTCCCAAAAAACTGTACTTCAGATGATGGTTCATAACAATAATGTCCTTCACAATAATGGCAGAAGTAATACGACTTACTGTATGACTTTAGAAGTAAGGTGCTATGAGTGGATTTAGTCAAGATCCTTCTTTCATTATTTCAACAAATTCTAACTTACAGTGATGTGCAAAAGTCTTGTTTAAAAATATGTAAGCACAGACTATTGATCTCAGTCATGTCAGTAGTAAAACATTAAATTTTCATAATTGCATTTCCAGAGCAAACAAGCACCGACCAGGAGGGACTCATCAACTGTATCATCTAAACACTCTGTGGTCTTCAGTATTGATCTGGTCAGAGGAATGATGATACAATCAACTAATAGTAGGGTGTAGGTGTCTCAATGGGGCGCTAAGATTAATGCAGAACATGTACCATGTAAACATGCAAAGTAAAAGCAAAGTATGTCTGACGATTTCTGTATACTGTATGTCTGCTACAAAATATAAAGGTTTGCTTTGCATAGAGCTGTGACCGTGGTGATTAGATTCCCCTAAACCACAAGTTTTTACATTTTACATGATACATTTTTATAAATGTATAAGCTTTAGTTTGGTTACTAAATTCATGTATTTTATCATTTTTAATAGATGGAGAACAGATAAATATATGAACTACGTTCATAATAATTTTACAAGGTATAGTTACTGTAATACTGTAGGTAAAAGCTGTACGGAATAAATAAAAAAATTCCAAAAAGGCCAGACTCATAAGTGAACACATTCTCATTTGGATAACACAGATAACCAGATAACACAACCATAAATAAATTAATCCTTTTTATAACTGTTTTATAAGGAAGTTTGAAAGTGCAGTTGTAAAACAGTTGAGGTTATGAAGTGTTTACTGATGGAGACTCGGGTACAAAAGTGTCTGTGGCAATTTCAGTCCTAAAACTATTCAAGTCATCACAGTCACAAGCCATCACAGAAAAACTTTTGAACCAATGTTTTCCAATGCCATCTTCATGAATATTAAGTTGAACATCAAAGATAAACTTCAAAGCCTCTTAACATCAAAGCAATTGCAAGAAGCAACATACAGGTATAGAAATGTTCTTTCTGTAGATACAATGACATACCTTACATAGTCAGATTGCATTTACTAAAAAAAAACTATTTTAATTATAATGGTAACTGTACTGTATGTTCAGCAATATTTTTTAGAATTACACACTCAAGCAGGCTAAAATGTAAGGTATTAGTAAGCAATTTAATTTGTTTCAGAGAGAATGCCATAACTAAAAGTGTAGGAGACCGACGAGGGATATGTGAACAGATGAGAAGAAACACACTTCAACAGGCGGTTGTCTCAGCTAAGGTGTGTATCCGTTGGTTAACAAACTGAATTGTTTGTCATGTAGTAAACATGATTTACAGACTACACTATTAGGAGGTGCCCTTTAGTGGTTCTTCTATAAAGTGAATGTACAGAGCGGATGTTTCTCTGTCCTTAAGCTTTTGTAAAAATGCCACAGGACTCGTTTTATTTTATAGGCTTGTGGAATTTGTTGCTTCTATCAAATAGAAAAAGAACAGTGCCACTTTTTGTGTTCTTCTTTGAAGTGAAGTCAAGAGCTACAGTACCAAGTCGAAGGAAAAAACATTGTGTATGCAGAATTCCGAGGAGTGTGTGCATTGAAGATAACTTTGTCTGAAACCCCAGTGTTTGAGGTTTAAATGTTTATACAGTACAGTATGACTTATCTATAGATAATAGCACTGGCAAAATACAAATCACTGCTAAAATGTCTCTGATTGCAACTTTTCTGGCAAAATAAGAATGATGGAACAATACTATTTTTCTGCCTTCTGTCCAATCTAAGCATCTGTGTATTTTCAATATTCTTCCTTTCTTGCTACTCACATGAAACACTCAGAAGTGTGGAGAGCTAAGCAGTGGTGGCCACTACTAACTAAGAATAAGTTCACATTACTACTGAAGTAATTCAATTCCAATTTATTTACCCTAACGTGACACATTCCAGATTTTTATGGCTCTGTGCACATACAAATTTCACGTTTTTTCGGATCTAAGGTACTTAATTTCACCATGTCTTCAACTGCTGTAATTTGAGTTTCCCCTTTGTTCCCAGAGACTAAATATCTGTTATTAACATGTTATTTAACACCAAAATTATTTTCATGATTAATTATTGATTCCTTTGTTCTTGAGTCTTAAGCACTGGCACTGGAGAAATCAATAGATTTGGCGAGTCATGCATCATGCTGACAGTCGCGCAGGACCAGCCAAGAAACACTAAAGCTTATTCAAGATAATTACCTTCAGTCTATGCAAATTAATGCTTTTCCTTGACCGTGTCTACGCCCACAGAATATTGGATGTTCCACACAATTTCCATTGGATAATATTAGCATCAGGTGAAGGATATAATGAGATCCTCATAAAACAGAAAAGAACAGAAGTGACTCTGAAATCACATGGCCCAGGCTTCTCATCTCAGTGATTTTACTGACTTAGGGGAGAGTGAGAAATCGAGTAAGACAGCACCTCCAAAAGCATGATAGAATGTGAGAAACAGCATTGTTAGGAAGGAGAAATATAAGCCCCTTAAAGCACTGTTGTCATCCAACAACTCCTCTAAATTATGTGGCTGCCCCAAACCCAAAAAGCATTATATATGTTTACACTGACCCCGCTCGATTATACACTTCAAACTGGAGCCTAATCCCTGCTGCAGCATAAGCAACTCCATGTCATGGTAGAAAAGGGCAATGTGTAATGCTTGACATCCCTCCTGTTCCTGGTGTCTGTGGTGGTGCAGAGGGGGATGAAACAACGGATGCGGAAAGAGCAAAAGGCAGAGGAGGGGGGTTGGTGAGGAGAGGATTTGGATGAAGGACCAGTCAAGCATGGAAGAGTAATGTTCATAGGGGTATACTGTCAGTGCTCCATAAATGCCAGCAAATCGAGACAATCCTGCTCCAGTAACCAGCAATACAACCTGTATCCTGTTACTGGCCAATTTCATATGAACACCCCTTCACCTGAATATTCCTGTAATTATCTGATTAGTCAGTCATGAGACTTAGTGCCTACAGTAAATTTATGTGGGAACGGATAAAGATTTTCAATTATCATCAGGAGAACAAATATTAAAGTGATCTAAAAAAAAAGATGGTTTATTGGTATCATAGGAGCTGGTTTAGCTTGATAATAGATTTATTAGCTGATACGTTAAAATATCATATACTACCAGTCAAAAGTTTGGATCTTCTAATTCACCTTCTAATTCCATGGTCTTTCCTGATTTTTATTTCTTTCTACACCGTAAAACAAAGCATCTAAAATATGCAGTAATCTCTTCTGAACAGTTGATATTGAGATGTATCTGCTACTTATGTTCTGTAAAGCCTTCAGAACGCCTCTAATCTGAGGTGCTGATAATTGGTCATTTTTGAGGCTGGTAACTCTAAATGAACTTCTCCTCTGCAGCAGAGGAAAGTTTTGTTCTTGCTTCCCTGAGAAGGTCTAAATCATCAGAGCTGGTTAAATCATTGGGTTTGACGAGTTTTGCAAATGCACTTGACGATACTGTTCTTCCAAGAACCGTTCCAGAACAGCTGACCTTCGTGCCTTAAAATAATAACTGACTGTTGTTGTTATTATTGTTACTCAGTTACCTAATGCCATATGTGTTATTTCATAGTTTATAAATCTCCAGTATTGTTCTAGAACGCAGAAACCCAACAAGCACGGGGGGAAAACCTGCAAACTTCATGCACGCAGACCCAAGGCGGGAATCAAACCCGGAACCTGGAGGTGAAGGCTACAGTGCTAACCACTATATATAAAAATATTAATAAAATATAAAATATCAATAGTAATTAAAACATTATACATACTGTATATAAATTATAGATATAAAAATGTAAGGAAAAAAATTTATTATAACCATCAGTTTGTCCATGATGAGCAAGCAAATCTGATATTTCAATAGAAAGAAACCTTGAGAGGAACCAGACTTAAAAGGGAACCCTTCCTCATTTAGATGAAACCAAAGAGTGTGATCATAAATCAATTCCTATTATATCCGCATGCTACAAGTTTAAAAGTTATATGACAGAAAAAGTTTTCAAGTTAATAGTAAGTCTGTTTTTACTCTTGGAGGTTCAATTACAAAACTGTCCATTGCAAATTCAGGTCTTTGGTCATATGAGTGAATGACCGATGAAAATATATTAGGCGTATTTTGTATAAACTTCTCATTTTCACTGTCTGCAAAGTGCAAAACTATTCTTGAATGGACTGTTTTCCTAAACATCTGTTATGTATTTTAAAATCATGGTCTCTGAACTACTCCCTGCTCAGTCTGAGTCTAGGGTTGGTGATGGACCTGATGTGCATGATAAGGACAGGGTCAAAAGGTCAAAAGCTATGACCCTTTGCTTTCTTTGGTGCTGACATGCCTTCTCTGTGGCTCTGAAATAAACGATTCATCCATTTTTAGATACAATGAGGAAACAGCTGTTTTAACAGAAAAACAGATGCAAGAAAGGGACACAGCCTATTATATGTTCAATTACACAAGGGTTAATTTAAGCAATGATATGAATCACTATATTCATGAAGACAGCAGGTTGCACCGAACCCCATCTAATCTAACCAAGAGAAAAGGAAAAAAAAAAGTTTATTGGATGCACAAATCCAAAAAGTATTTTTATTGTAATTAAAAAAAATGGGTCAGTGCACCAAATGTTACCTGTCCCAACCCATTACATAATACATAAACTTACCAACAAACAGTGACTTTACTGGCTAACCTGTTAAGCAATAAAAGTAACCATAAACATCTCTGCTGAGACTGAGAGACGATCCCATGGGAAAAATTGCATTCATAAATAGAACTCCAAAATGATGACCTGCTACACATTCCTTAGGGTCAGAGGTTCCAGTGATGCAAGTTTAACATATTCAGTATTTATATAAATTCACCTTACCCTTAAATAAGGAAAGGTAAAATGTTAACCTGGAAACAATAATCCACAGTCAACTGCAATCAGTTAAACTCCACATCATGCATCATTACTGTACAGTATATGTGGTGGTCTAGGAAACCCATTGCAAGCTGCAGTCTTATTGTCTTCTACATAAAGTTAAAAAAAAACAAAAAAAACTTCAGGCTTTTTTTTACAGATACCGTATGCGAATAATTATACAGGATGAAAAATTGGGTTATTTACCGAAAGTGGAAAAAGAGAAAACTGCATTCAAAGACCCACTGAGACACACAAACACACCGACTGTCTAACAGGTTATATATTGATTTTATTGTAAATAATTTAACTTGTAATAATATATGATTATTCGACCATGAAAACCATCTGTCTTTATACAGTATGTCCTGCTACAGTACTGTATATCAACCTGTATTCGTAGATATTTCATTTTAGAATTAGATTTAGATTCATTAGATTGATTGTGGCATGGTTATTGGTATCAATGTTAAATTGGCAACGTTACGGATGTTGGAACATTATTGTTATTAAGTTGTATTTGAAATTTAGTATTTCAAACTGAAATGTATCCTTGAAGTGCTCATATTGTACTTCCGATGCTAGTTTTTTTGTCCCACAAGTAAGTTGATTCCCTGTCTGGGACCAGACTTGAGCCAGTGCTGAATGCTAGCCATTGGTCCAACTGGAAAACCTACATCCAGTGCCAGTAAATGCATATAAATTGCTTTGTCAAACAAAAATCAGAAAGCAGAATAAAGACAAAAAGCATTTGTAGTAAAAGCATGCCATGGATGTACAGGAAACTTATTGTCATGACGTATGAGATTTATTGTTTGACACTGGATATTATGCTGCATATCCCTAGTACTGATTTTGCTGGTATGTTTAGGAGCTGTGATGCACGTCTCAGTAATATTTATGAAAAAAAATAAAAATGCATGGTGCTGCATTCAGGAAAAAAGGGTGTTCATGAAAGTCTGATGAAAATATATACCTACTATTATAAACATAGGCAAAGCCTTAGCCAAACAGTTCACCTGGTCTTTTTCCAGTCTTCAACTGTTCAGGTTTTGGTGAGTGTGTGTAAATGATAGCCTCACGGGAGTGGAACGTAATATGTTCTTCTACAGTTGTAGATCATCCACCACAAGTTTTGATATATATGAGATCCAAGATGCTTTCTGTTCATCCTGGTTGTAAAAAGTGACTATTTGAGTTACAGTACAACAGTCAACTCAAACCAATCTGGTCATTCTCCTCAAATAATACAACTACAACAGTAAGTATTAATTTAAATACAAAGTCCTACATAGTTGGCAGCTCAGAATTATCTTTCAGCAATGTTTATATCCGTTCGTTTTAACATTGTCTTTGACAGATTTAACTTTACTGCTTTGTGGCCTGAAAGGTCCATTCCGGTAGTTGACTTCTCAATTCATCCTCTGTAAAAGACACTATGTTTTGGCAGAACATTACATATCTAACATCCCAGGTGCATCAGACTAACCAATCTTATTCAGGATCACAACTTTATCTTTCCCCGGTGTGCTGTTTGATGTGGGCTAATGATGCACTGACCTAGCACAGAGACAGTGCTAATGATAAAGAATAACCGGCAGGGAAATATAACAGAGAATGTAAAGTCGTTGGATGGTTTTAGATGGCTCTGACTGCATGCATTAGGGGGGGAGTAAAAGCAGTTAAATAACAGAGCAGGTCAAAGAGAGAGCACACATCAAAGAGGCATCAACTTTTGGAACAGAGAGAGGCAAGAACAAGTCCCCAATAATCCTGCTACGACTTAAGGATCTGCATAGGGAATGCATTGAGTACTGCAATGAAGGTGAGAGAAAGGGTACACAGCTTTTGGCAACTTAGACAGGAACAAATGCTGTGCAAGAGAAATAAAAATCATAAATTCAGAAAGGGAAAAAAATGGTGAGAAAGAAAGAAAGAGAGGTAAATCCTTTGAGACCAGTTTAGTTTTAAGACCTTGAAAAATGCCTCAGCATCGCCTCCCCAATGCCTCTAATGGAAGCCATATTGGATTAGACCAGCGTGAAAGCACATCACAGCCTGCAAATCGTGACACAAAAGCCATGTGTGAAGAAACAAATCACAGTAACAACCATCTCAGCTGCTTACATCAGAACAACATGCTCCCTCTGTGACATTAACTATATTTTTCGTATTTTCTAAGGGCACAATTCATTTATACTAATCCGATTTAACATCGATGTTTGCTTAGCTGAGGCGTGGCTCTTCTTTTTTCCAGTGCTCGAAAATCAATATGTTGTCAGGCCACACATTTTACACAGATGGTTAAAGGGTGAAAATCCCCAAACACAATGAAGTGAGTCAGGGTCGTGACCTGTTATAGCTCCATGCATATAAATCAGTGAACAGCATAAAGCTTGATGGATGAAACAGAAACAGATAGTGAGGTGGGAGGAGGGATGAAGATTGACAGCGCGAGTTACACCTCTAATATGTTTTTTTCTTTAATTTATAAGAAACGTCCTGATCCATTTTTACCTTTTTAAACCATAATGGTCATGATTTTAATGCAACATCAGGTCTCAAGTCAGCATTTTTCTTCACTACAGAAATTAATAGGACAAAAAAAAGGCTATAAGAGCAAAAAAAAAAAAAAAAAATGTTCGGGACAAGGTGGTATTTATGGAAATCCTCGCAGTCAGAATTTGAGTTATGGAAAGAGCCTTGGGATGGGAAGAGAGCTGTTGAAGGAGAATTCCAGATTCAAAATAATCAAACCACATTCCAGGAAGGCCGCTTCCACCATCTCGCTCTTCAAATACACAGACACATGTGAAAAAGCAACGACCGAAAGCGATTCCGTGCCAGTGACACGCATGCTCTTCCCAGCACCTTGGGAAAAGCGGAGAGCGTTACGATTCATAAAGCACCTGTTGCATCCAAAGCAGTACACAACCACATTCACTGATTTCCTCCCTCCCCCAAAGGGCACTGTTGCTCAAGAAGGGCAGACTTCCGAGAAGCTCAGCAGGGACCTGCACTCTAAAATAAAGCTGTCAGTGGATGGTCACAGGCCGGATGTGTGGATGTAACCCTTCATGCTCTCCTGTGTGAATGGCAGCGGCCTTGCTGAGAGATCATTCACTGTGTGGCCTGCACAAGCAGGAGGGAGCATGAATGTGCTAACCCAGGATACGCTAAAACTTGGATAAGCTTAAGCTTGGCCTGGATCAAAGAGGATCGCTGCGTGCCATACCCTCACATGATAATGAACTCACTCCCTGAACAAGAGTGGTAATAAATTGCGCCTGCGATACAGACTAGAGGTTCGTAGGAGTACTAAAGCATGTTAAAAAGACACACATATGGGCTCTCGTATGCATGCACACACAGACGTGCACCAGACAGGACGCCCCAGTGCACTCCTACTCACCATCTATTTTCTCTGCTCTTGGCTACCTAAGGCTTCAGGAATGGCCAAGAAAAACAAAATGGCCAGGCGCAAGATAGCACAGGGGTTAGAGGCCTCCACAGCTCCAGCTGAGAGAAAAAGAACTGTGAGTGTTGTCAGATAACACACACACACACACACACACACACACACTTGGGAATATTCCATCTGTAGAGTAAAATACCACTGAGTAGATGGAATATATATGATGCAGGCTGTATATTTGTCACGCACGTCAGTCTGTCAGGATGTAACAACATCGTGGCATTTAAAGCTGAGCAACTTGCGAATTCTGCAGCCTCAGTGTTAATAGTTGATAAGGAATAAGAGCAACAGGGTCACTGTTTTCTGAATAATGTGTGCTATTAGCCTAATTAAAAGCATTTCCTTAGGGAAACACTGAATAAAGTGCGCCATGGTTTATTGCGGTCTTATAAAGATGCCTTGGATTCCAAGATCACATTCTACAAAAATGAGCGTAAAAAAAAAGAGGAGCGCACTCCGGCAAAGAAAACTCTATATAGTCATTTCTACAGAAAGTAGGACCAGGCCGAAACGTAAAAAAAATGATTGATGCAATTGACAAAATATGTAAACTGGAAGAACATTTCAAAGTGGATCATTCAAATCCAGAAAGCAGAGATAACATCCACTTCACACTGCAAATCATCTGATTTTAATCCACATGATATTAGTATAGATTTTCCACATGCAAAGCGTTGTTCAGGATCGATGCTTTTCAGCTCAATCAGATTTTCCTCTGTGACACTTCTCATATGCAACGTCTCTCTTTTTCACTGTCACTCCTCCAGTGCTGCTGGAGTCACCGAGTTCATGAAGGATTTGTTCAAGGACAGCAGGAAAGCCAGCTCCCCCTGAACTTGACGAAGGAACCACATGTACAGTTGAGAAACATAATTTCTTCTACATGGTACCAGCTCTGCTGACTCACTTTATTCTCAGTTGGCCAGCAATATATCAGGAGACATCTAGAATCCGTCACACGAGACACTGTCCTCTCCGATCTCTCACATCTGTCGTAACCTGTTTACGAACAACGTCTGCACTTTGTCCAAAGCTGTTGCGCAATTCCTAAAAGGACAGGGTTAATATTAAGGATACACTGGCTAATAAATATATAATATCCTGATATTAATCTTTACTCTTCATTGAAACTTTATCAGTTACAGCTGTGTAAACACCAATCCATGGCCCACTCACTAAAACTCATGTTCGTCCAACAGACAAAACAACAGACATACTGGAGGGACGGGGATTAAACCAGATCAAGCCTGATTCCTGTCGTTCACACGGTACCTGCCGCATCTTCCCCACCTTTCAGTTTTATAGGTCCGTCTATAGTGAATACCGGAGAAAGTGCTGAATGATGAAACACATCTACTACACTGTATATTTTTTAAGTTAAGAAATGTGCATTATAATCTGAACAAAACCATATTGTTTCATGTGTAATATAATTCCAATAAAAACTTGACATTACACTGGAATCACAACATCAGCGAGGCCCTCGGTAGACCCACGCAAAACATATTCGAACTAAAACTCATTTTCAGGATAAAGAGCTTGTGTTGTCACATGGCGTGTTGAGCTGTGTGGTGGACTATTACTTGATCAAAGTACACTAAAGAGGATTTAAATGGACAAGCCTGGAAAGGCCAGCCAGATCCTCAGATGACTATGGGATCTACAAGCGTGAGTATTAAAAGGTCGCCTGAATACAGTTATCTTCAAGTAGTAGATAAATAATGTCAGTTATACAAACCAGACATCCATAATCTTTCTATGTGATGCCAATGTCTGGGTAATAACAGAAGACAAAACCGGACAATTTCAAATTAATAGGTTCAACAGAACATACAGTGGCGATGTCTGAACATATATTTTTAAATGATGCATATGCGGCAGCCCTGACCTTCCTAGAAATGTACATGTAGATGAATTTGACATGCAAAGCTCCAAGTATTCCCCACTCATTCTCTACACCACTTATCCTGTAAGGGGTTGCAGGCGGCCTGGGGTCCAAACCCATCGTAGAGCACGCAAGCACACACCCTCACACACATACTGTGGAGAATTTGGAAATGCCAATTAGTGCCTAATCTGCATGTCTTTGGATTGTGGGAAGAAACCACAGTACCCGCCTTCCATGTGTTTCCAGTTAGGGGGAAAAAAAAAAAAAACAGTTAATCTGCATCATTGTGTATCCATGTTGATTATCAAACAATGAGTTGAAGAAAGTAACACAGTTCGAACAACAACAGAGGGTTTTTTTTTCCTTCTATGCCTCAGGATGGCCTTTCAGTGACCTCTACAGTCCCTAAACTCCTACAGGCAAAGTTCAAGATGGACCACTGCTTTCTGAGAGCATCTTTTCCCTCTGGCTCCATAATAGCTAAACCAGACATTCTTCTTCTGCTTTGCCGATGTTCCCTGACCTTTAAATGACATGACTAGGAAAGGATTCCTATCGTCTATATTCTCTCTATATCTGCAAAAGAGAAAGCCTACATTCAAGCTTAGCTAGCAGTCCTCTGCCGTGTCATTTTTAGCTCAGCTCAGCATTTGCTGTGAAAAAATAGAAAATCGGTCTAAGGACACTGTAAAAAGACAATACGGGCCATGGAGCAAAAGAGGATAGAAATAATCAGAGCGGGACAAGCTTTTTTTGTCTTGAGTGGTAGCCTGTTTCTGAGGTTTTATAGTCTTTAAGCTTTAGTTCTAACCTTGTCATTATATGCAGGCAAGTGTGAGGTTGCTGGATATAAGTACAGTATGAACCGAAAATACATTTAGTTGGGGTGTTGTCAGTGGTGCACCATGTTACTCGTCTAAACAGGTTCAGTAAACCACCACAAGATACACAAGCACATACTGTATTTGTGAAATCAGAAAGCTGGCCAGGGTCATAACCAGAAAAACACAAGACTAAAAGAAACCAGAAACTCTGTAAAACCACAAAGAAATAAGTGTTTATTAATAAAACCAAGGAAATATACAGTATTGAAGTAATTTGATAAAGATATAGATGACAAAGAACTCCACTGTGTAACCAGAGAGAACCAATCACTGGAGAGAAAGTTAAAAAGAACAGGATGCCATGGAGATGGAAGCTGGGAAATAAGTTAAAGGTTTAACTAAACAATAGAATGAGGATCGCTGATGTGACACGGCATTTTTGTGGTCCAGAGTTTGAAACAAATACATAAAAATTTCAGTCTATACTGTATATATACTGTATATCATACATTGTTTCATTATAATTACTTTTAAAATCATTGCAATGAAAATTTTGCAGGTGGGTCAATTTGTAACATGTTAGAATATACTGTAATCACAAGGCCTGCCAAAATGCATAAAACCTCACATGTGACACTACATCATACAGTGTGTGATCCACCCCATATGATAGGAACTATATTTTACTACAGACAGAATGATTATTCATTTGGGTTAACAATTTATTATTGTACTGGATGTGCCCAAGACTTCGTTCGCATGGAATTTAATTGCACATTCATAAGCGCATTTTTAAAAAATGTGTTAAATTTTGGAATTAATTACAATTTTTAAGTGATACTGTGAAATGCGTGGAGTGAAGGTGTGAGATTGTGTTTATTAAGTAGATTCATTCACACATTCATAAGCACGTATGTTCATTCATAAGCACCATTTGTTGAATTTTGAGATGAACTAACAATTTTTTTCAAGGTCGATTTTTTTTATAATATAAGGGCGTTTTCCATTAAAATTTCAAATTAGCATATCATCTCTTCCCGTAGTCCGATTGTGATGGAACAAAGCCTATATGTTACCTCAAGCTCTGCCAAATAAACCCATTAAAACCCCATTAAAATTAATTCAGTAGTTTTTATGTGATGTGTGCACAAACAAACAGTCAGACAGACAGACAAAAATTTCAAAAACCATCTTAATGTGTTCTATTACTCATCTCACGTCTCCTCAAAAAAATTTTCCGCAAATGTCTTCAATGTACAGACACGCCAACGTTACAGTTTTATTATATGTATAGATTTCATTACCAATAGCTATGTTCAATTTATGCTATTCTGGACCAAAAAAAGGCCATGCCATGTCAACCATCTATGAATACGATCAGGAAGCACTGATATAAAGCAATATTATACAGTACCATATAAAGGAAATAAATAGTCTACTGAATCGGCCTAGTTGTAACATTACCTTTGATCATCAGTAATGTGAAACATGCACATGAAAATACCAAGGGTTTTTATAGAAGGTGGCCCCATAAGCACCTGATACATGGCTACATGACAAACAAGACTAAGTTTCTCTTTATAGAAGTTCTAAAAGGGCTGTTGCATCTTATCTGGCTGATGAAAAACTGTATTTAAGTAACCCATTTGTGATCATTTGTGATAATCTACAAACAGAACAATCTTCAAGATAAAAATCACTATGTGGCAATGGCTTTTATATACAAAAATAATCTCTAATACCCTGTCAGTCAAA
>JAQMYL010000009.1:11274387-11297643 GCA_030014365.1 Clarias pachynema | reverse complement strand
TAAAAAAAAAAAAATCTTAAAGATAAAAATCAAGTAAAAATCAAATATTTGGTAAAAAAAAAAAAAAAAAAACTGTGCAGGTGCATGAATTGAAGTCTGGTGTACAGTACATAGCAAGACATTAAACCGCAGCTTTATGACGGAATACAGCGGATGAATGAGTTTGTGCCAGCCTGTACTGACGGATTGACCTCCTGACCTCTGGGAACAGAGTGCTGATGGGAATATGAGTCTGACTTATGTCCTTGGCATGAGAGTGAAAATAAGGGTTAAAACTCCAGCATCCCTTTGAAGATTAACATTCCAAAGAAGCCCTTACATCCCTCTGTCAAACTGAGAGAAAGAGCCCAAGAAGATTACAAATGTGATTAGAACTGTGAGGTAATTTTCTGCAGGCCTTTACATAACTATATCCTGATAGAGTGTTTTTAAAAAAAATTACACTCCTTGCACAAAGAATAAACAACTATGAAAGTGTGACATCATTGCTGGCTAGAACCACACCTGGAAAAAACTGCACAATAAAAATTCTTCCTTTTCTCAGACATCTGTTGCAGTACCCAAAGTGCAAAGTGTGTGCATATGTAGAATATTATATTGCAGGTATCTATTACTTCCCGAAGAAGTTCTTAGCACAAAGCCACAGACACCTAAATACTGTATGCACATACTTACAGGCAGCCATGTGAACACAAAGAGAATTAAATGTAATGCAGTTCTCATATTTGCTGTAGGCAGATTCACACATCATTTCAGATCCTAACCAGGTCACTAACGTCCTTTAATTTGAAGCCACAGCTGACAAAATGAGGTACAGAAACCATAATCACAGCCACTGCAACTCATCCACAACTAAGCAAATCAGCTTACTATAAATATGCATCCAATTTAACATGTGCAGTTAATTAAGCGAATGTCGGAATTTTACTATAAAAGGAAACGGACAGAATTCTTAGGCCAGTTCATAGAACCACACCTGACACACATACTGTATACACACACACACACACACACACCCACACACTTATAAACAAATTTATGGCAAAACATTTTAAAGTTTGGGATCTCGGTTCTAATCAAAAGTGTATGTTAATATTTTCTTTCTAACTGCTTTTTGAACTCTCATAGGAAACCCGATAATGTTTACTGTATGCATGCTTTCAGAATAAGTAACATGCAAAGAAAACACGAAATTAAGGATGTGGCAAGTGTCTGGAACAGCAGAATGCAATTTTCCTCATTCTTCCTTTGTTTTCATGCAAACTGTCCATCTTAAGCAGACTGCCTTTGTTTCTTCTTTCTGTACGGCTTTAACCAAGCCGCTCCGTGACCTCAGCTTATCACAGACGCAGTCAGAGAGTTCGCCTTAACAGTTATTCATCATTCTCAAAGAGTACAATAAACAAGGCTGAGCTCCAAGTATCGCATGACCACGTTGGAATCCACACTACTAACGTCCTTTCTGTTGTTTGTATTGTAACACACATTCGCTTGCACTTCAGTTCTTAACGGGTCGTGTTACAAATAAAAATGATATCTTCATAAGGATGCGAGCTTGTTTTTAGATGTTTGGTGATCATCAAGTGCCATTAACTGGGTTTTATTTCCTGGATAAGGCTTTAGGAGGGCTTAATTCAGAAAGCAATGGAAAAATTGATAAGTAGACGCCAGTATGGAACCATGGGTAAGAAAGCCATGTAAGTTCTTAGGTGACCATGTACACGTACAAAAATAGGCCAATCCCATGTCAGTTAAGTGCAGATGTGGTTTATACTGCAGATGTGGTTTATGTTTCCACATTGCACTTTGCTCTCATGCACTACAGCGGGGTTTTTACAGGGAGATTATAAGAGTCCGGGAGGAATGCAGGGATTTCAGACAAGCCGCTTTTTTCCACTTTAGCTGTCTACATGTTTATGACTATTCCTGTTATATTCAGCGTAAAATCCAAATGTTTGTATTGTGACATAGATAAGGTGCTTGTCTAACACATGGATACGGTGTTACACTTCATACACCTCAAAATTCTGCAATCCGACCCCAAATTTTACATGCAAAAATAGGATGGTGTCTGTCACACATTGTAAAAAGACAGAAGACATAAAGAAATAAATGTGTCAGGTATCATGGAGAATTTCCAACACGTCAGGGGATCTGACTGGACAATATACAGTATAGTGTAAGCAGTGATGATTTGACAAGCACATCACAAGTCTTTCGATGTTTACCTTGCATGAAAATCAATTTGTAATAGTACGATCAGCTAGGCCTGTCTGAGACTTTCCTGTCATCAGCGTGGGGTGAGTATATTATTTCACACTACTTTAAATTCTTACAGCAAACTATGTGAAAAGTGATGGTTTTCCCATATTAGTCTCTGTTTTCGCCTTTCCTTTGTCTTTTTGGTTTGGTGCTTGGGACTTTCATGCTAATACGAATGCTTATTGTTTCCTAGGTATATTGATTGGTATTGATTATATTTATCATTATCATATTATCAGGATTAATATTAGTAATTATAAGAAGGTCACATGTGGCAGCTGCATTTGAAAGAGCCAGCGAAATGGGACAGCCATAGTTGTGACGCTGTGACTTAATTGGTCTTCGATCCCTTATCTGAGACACGCGATGTCTCACGTCCGTTGTCTACACCACTGTTTGGGTTCCTGTTTCTGTTCCGGTTCTTGTTCCTGTTTTGTCCTGATTGCTTTTGTTTATTTGTTTGTATGTACAGTAAGTATTAAATGTCTGAAAAATCAAGTGTCTGCGATTAGGCCGCGCCTGTGACACCATTATCTCTGACCGTTTAAAAACGTCCAAAAGAAACATTACAGAAACTAATGTTTCAGTCAAGAGTTCATTCTGTTTCATCTGTAAAACCATACTGTGTCTAATTTCAGACAGGCAATTAAATGCCTACGTTTCACTTAACTCTCAATGGATGAGACAATTTACCACGCCCTTTTGCAGGAAGTCATGCGATAAAGCAGGAAGCAGTGTTTATTGTCAGGGCCAGGAGAAAGGAAGTTCGGTTCAGGCTGATACAGTCTGTATCTGGACCCAACCTTAGGAAACCTTTTCCTTCAAGGCTGCTTGAAACATCCTAGGAAGTACACATACTGTGCATGCCATGATTTATTTTGAATAACATGGCTAATTCCATCACTTAGCGCAATATGTTTCCTATTTGAATGGAAGAATGGAGCAGCTGGCACACTGCTCAGAAGATCATAGATTTCATGATGAAAGTGATGGTATAGAAGTTGTAAAGTTCCCCATTTTATACGTATATTTTTTTGGCTCAGCATGATAATCGATTTAACAATGTGGAAACATTGAGTGCGTGAGTTAACAAGACAATAAACAGCAGCAACAATCCACTGTTACTTAAATGACCAACTGTTAACAGCGCATGCCAAGCAAAAACATTTGCAATAAAACATGAAAACTGAATTACAGACTTACGCAAGTGCTCCTCATAATTGCAAACTATGACATCATGGTAAATATTAACATCGTTTTACAAAGATAGCAGCTGAAGGAGTGCAAAGTGGTTCAATGTGTGTAAAATCAAGCGTAACTGAATACTGTAGTGTTTCTTTTCTCAGAAGTTTAACCAAAAACTGAGGTGTTTTGAGGCCGTGATGTCTTTTGGGACTGGCCAGAAATTGACTTTCCAAATAAAGCCTCAGGTGTAAAAGTTTGGCAGCCTGGGAAAACCCTTCACATGATCCAGTTTTTAACATTCCCTACTGTCCTGTATATTTCTCAGAGCTACAGGTTTTACTGAATTGAAATATGTTTCGAAATAGGTTCTGTGTGTTGTACTGTATCTTAACCAGACGTTGATCATACTGTAGCTACCAAAAGGGGAAAAGCACGCTGAAAGATTTCAATTCCAGTGAAAGATTTCTGCATTTATAACCTAATCAACTTATGGAAAAACAATCTTACTTCCAAATTGAAAGAAATGTTACAGTAGAATGAGAGTTATCTTGATTAGATTATCAGGATTATTTACATCCATTCCTGTCTCATTGGCAGGACAACAGAAATGATATATAATACAGTATATCCTGTACATACTGCATTTGTAGATTTTTCTTCCTGTAATTTTCTCGAATAGATTTTTGCTTTTTTTTTTCCTTGTCAAAGGATATAGTGGTAAAAAAGGGGGGAAAACGGTTTTCCAGAGTTTAGCTAGAGACACATCCAAAGGTTTTTATTGATGGTCAGAATAGAAAAAACTTTTATACCATTTCCTTAAACTAGTCCTGGAGTACATGTTACTACAGTATGTCTGGAATTTTGCATATTTCTCTCTTGGATATGTGTTTTTTATGGTTTCTCTGGTTTTCTCACACTGTCTATATACTGTAAATAAGTGTATAAATGAGTGAGCCCTGTAATGGACTGCAGTCCCACCTGGAATACATTCTCCCACCTTGAGTCCAGTACTGCCAAGACCCACAGTGACCCTGATCAGGATAACAAGATTATTGACGATGAATGAACAAAGCAATGAACAAATGAATAACCAGCTGATATGCATTGGAACCATCCCAAAAACATCAACATAACCAAACCTAGGAAAATATGAACAAAGGATAAACAGAATCTACATTTCCGTATTCAATTCTTTGTTTATCCAGCACTAAAATGCAGGACAAAAAAACAACAACGCTGTATCTGGTTCGTCTTCGTTCCATGTGTACTTCAGTCCCAAATGATATCGCTGTCTTTACACATTTCTTACACATGAGCTGAGTGCCATATATCACTTCATTATACAAACAGGGTGACAAACTGTAACCATAGAAACAAGAGGACACTTTCACACTACAACTTTCAAAAGGCAATTAAGCTTGTTTAGACCCACAACGATTTTCATACTGTACATTTCAATATATATAACGTGATGGCGTGTTTTAATGCTTTTAATGTAATTCGTCACATTTTAATGCTACTATAAGGCCCTGTTACCTCATCAAATTCTATGCATGCGACCTTACAGTGAAGTAAGCATTATCATGACTAAAATCATCAGTTGTGCATTATAAAGCAGTAAACTGGATATTCAAACAGAGCTTAGAATGTGATTTAATGATTTAGTATTTTGCATTAATTTGGTAGATCAGAAAATACTGGGTTTGTTTTATGTTTCTCTTCTATAAAAAAAAAAAAATTCTTGGAATTGTTAACTTTGTATTTCAGTTGTCATTGTCTCCCAGCTAGACAAAGTTTTAGGAAACACATGCTGCTTTACTGCATGATAGGGGGGAAAAAAGCACAATATTTCTAAATGAACACGAATCCGCAAGATTAAACGCATGAATGAGCAAAAAAAATTCACCAGACTTTATTCTTTGCTCAAGCTTTCGAATGTATCAAATTCCTGTGATTTCTAGTCTCCTGTCTAAGGATACAACTTCTGAAAGTTGTCTTTGGAACCAATGCTCACCATTTTCATCAGGGGAGCATGGATTTGCCTTTAAACAGTAGGAATAATTGACTTCAAGTAAGTCTAAAATGTTTTCTCTGTATAATAAGCAGGATACATTATTTCACCATTATACTGTACTGTACCTCCACTACGTCTCAGCTGACATTTGGGCACCGGAATCCAAAGCTCACTTATAAACCGGTGAAAAGAAAAAATTCTTGACCTACAGTAAAAGACTTTAATTCAGAGGTAATTTCAGGTAATGGCTTCCAGAGTGAAGGTTTAATGTCAGATTGATGTCCTGGAGTAATCAGGAATTTCTGGAGAGGCCCAATTAGTTGATTTATGACTTTAAAATGACTTTTTAACTTTAAACCAATGAGCTATGGCCCTTCTGTAGGTCTTGTCTGCTTGAGTGTGTGGAGGAGTGTGTTCATGTTCTTCCCACATAGAAAATTGCATAAGATTGTCTTATACTTCAGCTAAGAAGACAAAACCGAATTCAACGTCTCAAGAGCTGCGCAAGGATCAGATTTCACAAAAGGTAAGACAATGCAAAAAAAAAAAAAAAAAAAGTAAAAGCACAACTGTGTTCCTGCAACTGAGCACTTTTCCAATTACATCTTACTCAGCACTGTGCTGCCTGCATGCTGTTTGTTCTGCAGTAAGACAGAATGCCAGATCACCGTTACAAAAGGAGCTCATTTTGCTCACCGTGATGCAATCAATCATGATACTGGTTAGCTGCCAGTCAGCAGTATTGGATTCATCTACAGTGGGGAAAGAAAACTACCACCTCTCTGTAGCCATATTCCCTTCCTCATTCCTTTGACCTCTTAACCTCTTCACCCTGCCCGAAAAACACGTCTGCACATCACCGGCACATGTGCTTTTGAACTCAAACTTGTCTTGTAGCAGAAGACAGATACCCTTTCTTAGTTATCTGGTCTACCATTTTCTGAGCATTTTTTGTGCGTTTCCAGTCCAGGATCATATGAGGACAAGGGGAGGTTTGCATGTTCTGGCAGAGGAGGTATACATAATGGAAATAATGGACACTTATCAGAGGATTTACTACATGAAGTATGGAGTGGACAGCAATGAAAACACATGACTGAAGTGAAAAATGGGACGGCAGATAGTGTTTGGATCAAAGCAGGAGGTAATTTTTTAGAGCAAGTAGGCAAATGCAAACATACACAAAAGGAGTGAAGAGGTTAGACGCAGCAAGGAGCCGACCATCTTGTTATGAATTCAAACTACGGAGAGAAAAAATATATTAACGTGAGCTTTGGGATAAATCTGCCACGACTATTAGACTTACGCCATTATTTAAAAATTGGAAAAACTCCTTTTGGCCAGTTGGTTTTGAGATTTAGTACACTTTTGGAAGTGGTCATAGCACACGGGATGCAGCAACTCTCCTATCGGTAAGATGATGCAGGCTGACAGAACTGATACGGAGCAGATGCATGGTCAACCGAATGTCAGATTCTCATCTTAAACTGTCTGAGCTCTTTTCAAAACAGTTTACACTACGATGTATCCAGAATAATGCTGCTGGTTTAATTTAAACACAGCTGAAGAGATTTTAATATCCTCCAGTCTGTCTTGGCTGCACGAAACTTATACACACCAGTTAATCTATGTTTGTAAACACAAACTGGCGTCTCTAACCGTGCATGCCCGGTACGACGTGATTAGTTTTTAACAGAAGCTTCTCCAGCTTCCACAGAGTCTGCAGACAAGAGTGTGTTTACATAGCGCTGCTCTTGAGGCCAGATCCCCTTACGCAGCGACCTGAGGCTGAGTAAATTACCTTCACGTGCCTAAAGAAAGCCGAAGCCTCGCTCCTTAGGGGAGTGAGGTTAGCGCACATTGCAAGGTCACCAGCTCTGTGCTGCTGTTACTCATGTTAAAGGCCAAAAGTACACCATCACCATATGGAGTACACTAAAAGATCTGTGGAAACAACAAGAGGAAGAAAACACAGCTACTCGTTTAATTTGATGGTAATGAGCATGTAAGGGCATGGGTATCCTCCGCAAACCCACACACATGTGGCAGCAGTCCTACAAGAGGCTGGGGGTGGGGTAACAGTAGTAGTGCTCGACATATACCAACAGCTCCAAATGAGAGTTCTTTTTAAAGGCATGTCATCTGAGATGTAATGAATTTCACATTCATGTAGTGACAGGGTCAGAAGTAAAAGGTGAACTAGTCATATTGTGTCACTTCCAATTCTTGTGATCTGGTGCAGAACACACAGTTTATACCAGAGCTGTGAATTCAATCTTGACTTCCAATTCAATTAGGTTATTTTCGGGGAGTATTGCATTTTGTTTTGCATTCCTTTTAATTCAATAGTGCTAATTCAAAATGTTTATTTTCCGATTTTTCTTTTTTTTTTTTCATGTTTGCAGTATGAAAACCTACACAAAAAGTAAGTTTTAAACATTGAACTGATGCATACTTATGTTAACTGTTATACTGTATATATCATGTCTCAAGAAAAGCGATAATCTTCTCCACACTCCAGGCGATGGCAGTAATGCACCAATTACCCAGAAATTCCAAAGAAGAAAAACAGCTGATAATCTTGCAAAATATGAGTATGTGGAAGTGGTTTGTTTTTTCTGCCAAAGCACATTTTTCTGTCATATTTTTAAGAAATTGGTCCATTTTAGACCATTTAACGGTTGAAAGTTTACTAAAGTATATATAAGTAATAATTACTAATTAAATAATAAAGTGTGGCCTAATTCTGAATTGCAAACTGACCCACCCAATCAATAAATACTTCCTTCATCTTCTAAACCGCTTATCCTATACAGGGTGGCAGGAGCCTATCACAGGAGACTTTGAGCACGATACGGGGTACACCCTGGATAGCCTAATCTGCGTGTCTTTGGACTGTGGGAGGAAACCAGAAGAAACCCACCAAGCACAAGAAGAACAGGCAAACTCTATGCATACAGTACAGACCTGAGGTGGGATTCGAACCCCGGCCCTGCAGGTGAAAGGCGACCTTGCTGCCTCCAATTCAATCCATTAATCGGAATAAATTATTTAGCATACCACTCTATATTATTAATATTACACAACACTAAATATTATAAAAGACAACTTGGGCTATGACTGCATGACGGTTTAGTGGTTAGAAAGGTCACCTCACACCTCCATGGTTGGGAGTTCAAATCTCACCTCTGGTCCTATGGCTTTCTTCCATATACCCCAGTTTCCTTCCAAAGACCTACACCAAAGGTTGATTGCCATTTCTATTTGCCTGTAGTGTATGCTTGCTCCAGTCCCCCCATGACCCTACACAGGATAAGCGGTATAGATAATGAATTAACTTGGACTGTTCCATTTGTTTTTAATGGTCCTCATCCATAACAAAGGCTTTACTGATGATAGTGTCTTTGAGCACTTAAAAAATGTTCATACATTTATAAAGGATGATATGAATATTCTTTCTCCTGATATCGAGAAAAAAAATGGTGGAGCCGCAAGCACTCTAGCAGCACTTCATCTATCTACCTCTGACATATCTGTTGTAACTCTGTTATACCGTACACTGCCTTCACATTATATCTGGAGCCTTTGTGGGTCATGATCAAATGATTGCTCTTTTTAGTTTTACATTTGTTGAAAAATAGATGCTTTTTTTAATCCAACAACCACAAATGTTGCAATCATCTTCCCTCAATAGTAAATTAATTTATGTGTTCAAGGCCCTGGCTCTAAAACCCATGAAAAAAGAAATGTATGTGCTAAATCAATTCTTCGACTGACAGCCATTCTTTCTGCTGATAAGGACTGACTCTGCTTAGGTTGCAGGAAAAAGAGAGTGCTGGTGAATTGAACGACTACAGAAGCCTTGCAAAGAGTATGAGCTGTCAGGCTGGACAGGAATGACATTTAACCAGTGTTAATTTCCCTCCTAGGTTTCAGGCAGGGTTACAACAAAAGTGTGAGCTGTCAGCAACTAAGATCTTTTTCACTGAGTGATACCAACCCATTGGTGAACCAGGCATTTATCACGGTTCAGTCACCACCACATGAAATAACATTCAACCATTGATGCTTTGATCTCCATTTATGGACATGCACATACTGTACTCAGGAATTTCATGTTCAGTATACTGCATGGAACAAAAAAAAAAACAGGTTTCCCTGTTCATTCCTAATGAAACGTGTATATTTTGTACCTCCATGAAAAGCGGCAACTCTTCAATTGTACGTGTAACACTATGAACATTAACAATAAACATTGGCAAAAAAGCTGTACCGGAATCTGGATGTAGATTTAGATCCGTAATGAGAAAGCCCCAAGAGTGGCAAGAAAATCTCCCTGAAACAACATGTCGAAGAAACTTTGATTGGAACCAGATTCATAAGAAAAACCATTCTCTTCTGGATCCCACCAGGAATCATCAATCACAGATTGGACAGCGTTCTGACTGAGTTGTCATTGGGATGTCACAACGTTCTTGCTACATCAATGGAGTTCCCACAACGATCTTCAGGCTTGTACTATGACCATGGTGGGTCCCTGCCACTTTGCAGAAGACTGCATTCATTTTGTATTACTTTCTCAGGTTTATAGCATGCACGCAGCAGGTTATCAGTGAATTTATGCCATATGCTGAAAATTCTGTTATAAATACTGGCTCCAATTCCTCCAACCAACCCTTTGTGCTGAAAAGTACTAAAACGTGTCATGGTATTTATGCCAGACGCAATGGCAAAACATTAAGCAAATGATAAGCATGTGGTGAAAGCATAGTGCGATCTGATTGGGCATAATAATAAAACGGTTGGATCTCACTGGACTTCTTGAGAGCGAGATCATGTGCAGAATAGGAAAATATAATAGAATGTATTTTGTATCATACATATATTGTATTTGTATATGTGTATTGTATTTTGTATCATATGTATTTTTTCATATGATACAAAGAGGATGCATAGAAAGCAAAGGCATGCAAAACAATTGCAATTTCAATTTTATATTTTGAGTTATGATCACTGCAAAAAACAAAAGATATGTGAGTCCACAAAGATGGAGGAAAAAACACACATTGAGAAGAAAATACAAAAATTAACCAAGAGAGACTTGAGAAGAATCAGACTGGAAGTATCTGGACAGTAAGAACCCTTTAGCCTCAAGTGCTATAATCTCCCAGACACTGCAGAAGTGTCAAGCTTACAGTATTTGTCAAGCGTATTTGCAAAACCCATCAAGCACCATGATGAAAGTTGAATAATTATTGTCTATAAATAATCTTTGGATAAATCATGATATTCTCCCTTTGTGACATATAAATCTGAGTTTTCTTTATATAATATTTACTTTCCCTGCAAGGAATGAATTGTGATCACTTATAATTTCATGTCTATAAAAAATAAATAAATAAATAAATAAATAAATAAATAATAATATGAAAAATTATTGTGTACACAGTATAGTTGTCTAATTATATATTTATTTCATATTTATAGTTGTTTGCATCAATCTCTCACTCTTCCTCATTAACTGCTGTTAAATTCTGCATATGTGAAAAGGGTTTACCATCACTGGGCTGGTTCATAAAAATCAACATTTCTTTAATGAACTCATCTCGACTATGGTGCCATCAGTCACACTCATGCTAACAATGTTATCTTTCTTCTGTCTCTCTTTTTGGGTTTTGGTTCATTCTCTGAATTCCTGTTTACACTGGTCAGACCATTAGATTGGTGACAGAGCCAAAGTAAGTCAAATCTGCATCCCACATGTCCAGAGTCCAGAATGCCTGCCACTGCTGCCAAACAACTGCACTGAACATTGGTGAGTTGACAGTGAAGACATTTAACAGAGTGAAGCTGTGAGAGATGAACAGTGTACAAAAATAAATAAGACAAGACATACATAAGCCACATGCTTTGACCGTGATGTAAGTAAGTTGAGCCATCATTTTGTACATGTAGCCAGTTTTCCGTGATCCTGAAATTGTCCACATTACCACTGCTTACAAAATGTGAACAAGATGCAGACCAAGCTGGACACCAAAACCAGCAAAAGTCATCTGACTAAAGTTTAATCTGCTCCCACAAGCACAGTATACGATGGGATAATACGAATAAAGGGGGGGCATGAGGCGACAATAAAAACTTCAAACCAATTGTTTCCAGACGTTCGTGTGCAGCTGCACAGAGCTAACACTAACAGAGTCATTATGTTACCAGCTATAACTTTGCTGGTCAGTCAGTGAAATATGGGGTGATGTGAGAATAACGCTAGCACAGTAAGAGGGGTTGGGCTTTCTCACCTCTAACAATGTGAAATGTCTTAACCTAACTGCAAGGCAGAATACTAGCAAAGGGGCAAGTGTAAGGAACAGTTAGCTTTTTTTTTTTTTTTTTACAGAAAAAGCATGTAACCTTTTGATGGTCCCAGTAAGACCTGGACTCATACTGTATATGAAGGAAGACACTGTCCTTTTCGAATCATTCAAAACTAGCATCTCCGCTTATATTTAGTTATCAATATAAGTGCTGGGATGAAGTATGGTTCAATTCAGTCATCAACATTTGAACTTTAACACATCTCCTGTTATACTGAACTTCACATTCATTCTGAAGTCTCACACAGTATGATGCAGATCAATGCCTGCTATCCGTTCTCACCCAAATGAGGATGGGTTCCCTGTTGAGCCTGGTTCCTCTCAAGGTTTCAGAGAGTTTTTCCATCGTACTCGGCTTGCTCATCAGGGACAATCTTATCATTTTGATTCATACACATTCACATCTCATACAAACTTAAATAATTCTTTTGATTGTGTAAAGCTGCTTTTTTTTGTTAAAAGCGCTATACAAATAAAATTGAATTGGAATTTTAGGTTGACTTCTGCCAAGAGTCATGCAAACTAATGTTTGACCCCTGACCCCAGGCTGCTGATGTAATGGGATCACATTATAGACAGCCTGGGTCTTGTGCTGTCTGTCACCACTTTCCTAACCTTCTGAAAGGTCAGACACATAACCCTTCCACCACATTCACTTTCATTCAGTAACCACTTTACATAGGTCAGGGCCATGGTGGTTCTGGAGCTTATCCTAGGAACACTGGGCATAAGGCAGGAATACACCCTGCGGAGAAAGGGAGAAACAAACAGACTTGGGGGGGGTACGATAACTGAGTACTATGCGAACTTGTTAAAGAAATAAGTACCTTACCTTAGAGTGTGATACAAATGAGTTTAGCTATGTTTGTGTTATAAAGCAATTAAACTCAATACTTTACAGCTGGTTTGAATCTCAAATCAACACCCTGCACGAATAGCTGGGCATTGTCTCTGGCAGGCTGATAAAACGGACAAGGAACGATAGTTACACAAACAGCAGTCTCTCCAGAGACAGAGAACTCCAAGCTCCTGAATCCCTGTTACACCATGGTCTCCTGGCCCATGGGTATTTCTTGAGGCCATGGTCTTTATTTTCTCTCTAGTGGATGAAGTTTAAGAGTTGCAAAAACAATTTTTGAAAATATGTCCAAAGGGAATGAATTAAAATAAATCACCAGATGAAAACAGAGCTCAGTGGAATGAAATCATTGTTGCTAATAATTTGCATGTTCTCATTAGAAACAATAGAACAGCTTGGACGCAAATGGAAATCATGACATGATAAACCGGACAAACATGCTGAAATGTTGCTTGATTTTAACTCACCCCTAAATAACACAAAATAGCATTAAAGTTATAAATGTTTTTATAGATATCAACTATACTTAATTAATCTGACTAAAACAAATGTTTATTTTTTTTTCACTTTGGAATTGGTTTTTTTCTGTGCTTTAACGTGCAGAAAGTTATACAATAAGTTCTTGTATTCAAGAACCTTTCAGAGGGTGTCAGGGATGTTTCACATCATTGTGTGTTTACAGAATTCCCCATGGTAAAATCAATTCAGCTTCAAAAGCGAGCTTTTTCCAATGACAAAAGACAAATGAGCTTGCAGCTAAATACATAGTGCTGTAACCACACAAAGAAGCTTTACAATTCATATTAAACTATAGGGAAAAAACCGAGCCTAAGAGCCTGTGTTTATTATGGTATCTTCACGTGCAGAGGGTGTCTTCTAACAAGTGACCTTATTCTTCACATCTTCCTGTGTGTGGTCCAGTACAATTGGGGATAAGAAAACCCCTGACTGGTAAAAGTAGTTAGGAGAGATAACAGTCTAGGAAATAAGAGGTGGGAAAAGCTTACAGTCTCTTCTGGCTACAGTACCATGCATACCCATGCACTAATTGAGAGACTGGGCCTAACTTCATTCTTAGAATTCTATAATATAATATATCTTACAATCATTAACAAACATGGACACGGTAATGTCTACAACAACTCAAATGATGTTCTCAATGTATCATCATTAGAAGGAAGCATTTATTCTCATCATACAGTATGCTCTTTGGAAAAAGGGGTTTCTCATGGAGGTTTCTAATGATTAGCTATTTGGAACCATTCTGATGAAGAAACATAACATTTAACACTATAAACACTTCAGGACATAAAAAAAAAAAGACTTTTGTTATTGGATATTTAGCAAAAACAAGGAGTCAAATACTGTTGTAAGATTTCTTTCCATTTTTGCAACCGTTACACTGGTGTTTTGAACCTTAGGTGAGAGTGTATGGCAATTCAATATACAATTTATCATATTACATATTGTATATGCCACAATTAACAGAAAGTATAAATTTACTGACTCTTACTGTGCCACCTAAAATACTTCATTAGGACAATTTGGTTATACATACGAACCAAACATCCAGAATTCTACAAATGTTCCTGAGCTGTATTGTATTAGGATCATTCAGCTTATACAACAATGAATAGATAACTCTATCCATCACTGTGATTACATAAACCTGAAAGGTCTACTCATATAAAGGAAATTTATGTTAGATTTCCAACAAATTACAAGCTAAAAGATTCTGCTGAATTTATTTGGGTCCCTGTATAGAAAGGGACCACTGCACATCACTACAATGTTCAAACTCATCACCCTTACACTATGATGAAACATTTTGAATGGTGTCACTCAATGTGATGATGTCAAAAGTCATGGGCACTAGGGTCCTAAATGGTTAGATCAAAATGTTCACATTCACTAGTCGTAGATGCAATTAAACTCGTATGGGTGTTTTTAACATGTTCAGTCCACACTGAGAGCAAGATCTCTCAAAAAATCTCACAAATCCTTTTGTGAAAGAATAGTGTTGATGCTTCAAGTACAGTTTCAAAGACTTTCAGAGTGTTTCAGAGAACTGAAGACAAACCACACAGTGGGAGACCATTAACTGCGACTAATGACGAGAGCTGGGTTCAACGATGGCGCGAATGCATTGCTTTGTAATTGAGACGATGCTAAGTAGTACCTTTGTACAGAGGAAGAATAAGTCTACCAACATGTGCAATTTAAACGACTTCTGTCAGTTAATAAAAACGTTCTGCCCACTTCTGCATAACTTTCGGTATAGCCCTCGTATTATGATGGCTTATTAAACAGTTTAACAGCTCACTAAAACATTTAATGTTGGTTTTCCTTTATCGCCCATCTGCATGAAATACCCCAAACTTTCTAACAGTGGACAAATTATGACATGTTCAGTGAAGCAGAACGCTGATTAAATTCCTGTGGTGAGGCTGGGGCACTGGTTAGGAAAGTGCCTGCTGTAAAATAGGGGACAATAAATCAAGCTGAAATCAATTACAAATTACAGGAAACTGCAGAAGAAGTGTAAAGTATGCTAAGTTCTCTGTAAAAGGTACCCACTCGACCCTACTGGGCCACTGGTGCATTCGCTTGCTTAAACTATTCCAGGATTAAGGTGGTACAATAACCAGGGCAGGTTGTACCAACCAGAGCAAAAGTACCATTCACAATTAATACTACATATAATACCATGAATATACAGTACCAACTGGCAAGCTGAAAAGACATCCGAGAGCTTAGTATTGACAAGACACTGAGACAACTGCTGTTTCTTGTTCTGCATTCTACTTTATTCATTTTAAAAAGAATCAGAGCAGAGAGAGCGAGAGACCCTTCGTAAAATGTTGCAGTCAAAAACTCTGGCACAACAATATGCCACATAAGTGAAGATACCAAGAAAAAGGAGTGTTCCGTTTTCAACACTGTTAAAAACTTCCAGGTCTCCTATTCCCATTCATTTCAGAGAGACAGGAGGATGGAGGGAGGGGGGGTGGAATAGAAGGATGGCAGAGCCAGAAGGAAAATTTATGCCAGGGAAACCCTTACACAGATGGACAGTGGGCATGAGAAGAGAGAGTGAGTGTGACAGAAAGTGAAGGATAGAAAGAAGAGGGCATGACGCCCAGAGGATAAGGCTGTCAGGTAGAGTTATGGCACAGGTGTGCCTGTTAAATGTGCCTTTGTTCAGATCGGTTTTCCTGCAGTGTGGAAAACACCGCCTAGAGCATGAACACATGGCCGCAGCCCAGTCTGGCTATGGCTGGTCCCCTGATTATAAACTGACAATGACAAAATGGTTGACTGATTTCAACAACTCCACCCAGTGTAAAAGGGACCACTTTCGATTTCTACTTTTACGCATGAAGTAATGTGGAGAACACATTTTATTTAGTTATAAAAATGTGAAAGTCTGATTTTGGGAGCACAATGTGCACAAGTAGACAATGAAAACTGATGGCAATGAGCTCTTACAAAGATCTGTCTCTCTCTCTTTCTATTACAGCATAAGTGTCATAACAGAATAAAAATTTAATGCTCTCTGACCAGAAAGCTCTGTACTTGGAAAGCAAGACAGACGCTAATACCAAAAATGCTTCTGCCTAAAGACACAAAGACTACACTACACTGGAAACTGGGATGGGAACAGCTGCATGATTAACTTCAAGAAACTTGGACCGAATCTACAGTCCTATAATAAAAACAAGCACCAGGGAGATCCCAGTAATCCTTACATGTCTTTCAACTTGGAAATCACTAGTTCTTTTTCAGTCTCAACATAATTTTTTATGTATAGTATTCATAGTATTTGAACTTAAACGTACATCTCACATCTCATATCAAAGAACACAGATTCTGCTTCTGACTTTATAGCTTGATTTTTAAATTGAAATCTGCTTACTGTTTTTTAAAATATATATATTTAGGCACATAGATTATCTTGATTAAGGATGAGGAGAACATCATTCAATGTAAACTGAATTGTACCCTACCAAACGTTCCACTTTTCTATAAACACTAGGGATGGGAATCACCAGGGACCACCCAATACGATATTATTGTGATACCTAGGAGCCGATTTGATTTGTATTGTGATTCTATAAGTATCCCAATTTTATAAATATGCCGATCCAATATTTATAATAATTTGCTCGTACAGGGTGTTGTGCTGCCTGCCAATGTGTGAATCAGTCAAATTAACCACTGATTCAAGCTCAGAAACCAACACATGAATATTTTGTAAACCAGTCAAAAGGTTTCAAGACCATATTCTAACACAATCAAATACCTTGGTGCTTCACACAGTGAATAAAACCGAATTACGTCACCAGACATATGGTGTACCCCCTTTTCTCCAAATGGGTTTGCCGGATAGAAGCAGAAACCACCACGCAGATGACTCACACAACCTGGAGAAGCCTCTTTTTCCCAGTATAAAGCACCAATCTGTCTCCTAACCATTAATCAAAGCGTTGATGGGTTATAAGTTTGAAGTTCTCTTTGTGGAAAAAAAATTATAAAATAGCTTTATTTAAACTCTGCTCATTTCCTCCTTGGGAATCAGAAGATCCCACAGTTGCCTTTGGCATGCTGGTCCATGCTTAGCTCTAGCTCACTCTGCTATTTGCACTGGGCAGATGTGGGACTGGTAATGCCACAAGAAGCTTGTAGGAATTTAGGATTGCTAAAGAAAATTGTGTTACACATGTATGGTATAAACATATCTACAACAAAAAAAGAGATTCAAGTCACTAAAGACTATAAAGACTAAAGACTGCATACAACAAAAACGTTTTGGATCTTTATGGATATCCATATATATTCTTATGGGGCCGAGTTACCAGTTGTATCTGAGCAAATGAGGGTGAAGAAACTTGGCAGCCCGGCAGTATATGGGTTCAAACAAGGGACCCTCCGATCAGCAGTCCAACACCTTAACCACCAGGCTACCCCTGCCCCCAATACAGTACATCAACATCCTTCATTTCATTAATGAGTTAAATGTGGCCACATTCTCTCCACCGGACATTTCTTTCTGCATTTACACATGAAGTTTATTTTGGTGCCAGACAAAAGGCAGCATTTAGCCTGTCTGTTTTCACTGCCTAAAATTGGACTAATGACTATTGTGCCACAGAATTGCAGTTGGTGCTTAATGTAATGTGTTGAAGTCCCTGCTGGCTGGAACAAATTGAGCATGTACTGTATTGAGTAAAATGGGACATATTCCATGGACATGCTTATCTGGCAAAAAAAATAAATTAAAGATTAATTAGCCTGAAAAAAGTTCATATGACATGTTTCCACATCATTTGTGGAAATTTCATTTTCAAGGACTTTAGTTCCTTCATTTATTTCTTTCATACTTCCCACATTTTAGGAAAGGATATACTGTAGCTTTTGATGGATTCTTACTATGATAGTCTGTCAATTTTCAGTGCAGATGTTTAAACCCAGCAAGGCAACAGCTCCTGCATTCACACAAAATACTCTTCAAGCTGGAATCGTCCCGACAGGCAAAATAAGATGAGCTACCTGGGGTTTACAGTATGTCAAGGTGCCCCATATGAAATAATGGCTATAGAAACTAAGCGATAAGAACTACAGTTGCTACAGTTGCTAAGAAAATTAGTTATGCTGTAGTGCTGAAGGAACAGCAAAGGAAAAGAGAACAGAAATGTCTTTCAAACTATTTGAAAAATTATCTGTCAAATAAACAGCTGAATTCAAAGTCTGTCTAAACAGCATGCAATTAAATGTACTGATAACGAAACACCACAGTATATTAGTGATAGAATACAGAGTACAACCTCAGGTCATAGCCATTATGAAGCACATAAGTGAACAATCCAAATTTTTTATCCTAGAACTTTGTTTTCAAAACGTGTAATGGCAAAAACAGTGATAGTGGGACCTTGGGCAGCTGTGCATGTTGCTTACTAGACAGAGGCAGCCAATGTTAAGATATTTTAATACGGTTTGTTTGGCCAAAGCAAATTTTTCTAAGCTTGCCAAAGTAAATTTATTCTAATATTTTGAGTAAGAATGCCAAAATCGCATTAGTTAGTTATCAGTGACCATAACTCACTGTGAACCGGAATGGTTTACCTGTAAAAAGACCAAATAGTGCAGAATCAAGCTGGGGCAGTTAAATAAAAACATAAAATACAGTATCGAAACAGATCCCTGACAAAGACAAAGACATCATCTTCCAGCTGCCTAACACACAGTATGACTGCAAAACAATTCCTGCTATCCGTTATTACCCAAATGCGGATGGGTTTCCTGTTGAGGCTGGTTCCTCTTAAGGGTTCTTCCAATTGCCATCTCAGAGAGGTTCCTCCTTGCCACCATCGCCCTCGGCTTGCTCATCAGGGACAATCTGCTCATTTTGATTCATACGCATTCTCTCACATTTCATACACATTTCTGTAAAATTCTGTAAAGCTGCTTTGAGACAATGACCATTGTTAAAAGCGCTATAGAAATAAAATCGAATTGAATCCGTATGGGATTACATATTTAGCCAACTTCAAAAGGCAATTGATCTACAAAAGAGAAAAAGTGTCCATGATTCAGTTTCATAGTATTTCCAGAACGAATAGTGTATTCAACAAAAATTAGATGCAATTGTGAGAGTTTAACATTTGAGATCAAGCTTCAATGTTTGTGAAAGTATTATTTGTCATTCCAAGTAGCTACCTTTTTCACTGGGAGAGCACAAACAATTCCCTTGTCATCTACATTTTGCCTAAAATAAACTCGATTTCACAGAAAATACAAAAGTGGTGACAATGTTACTTGATATAATAAGTATGAAGTCATGAAAATCAAAGCTTATATGAGTCATTCAAATCACACCATGCAGTCTAATGACAGACATCCTGAAAGTCTATTGTAGGAAGTAACAGAGTGTATGTGTGCGTCAGTGGAAGTGAAAGCAGTGATAAATCTGGCTGAGAAACAGCTAAAAAAAAATGGCGAGACCTCTGAGAGTTGACATGCAGGAAAAACAATGCAGAGGTGGGCAACATAGTTTTGCAGTTTCACACAGTTTCACTCCAGTTCATCCTAAAGGTGCTCGATGGGGTTGAGGTCAGGGTTCTGTGCAGGTCAGTCAAGTCCTTCCACACCAAACTCATCAAACCATGTCTTTATCGTCCTTGCGTTGTGCACTGGGGGACAGTCATGTTGGAATAGAAAAGGGCCTTCCCCAAACTGTTGCCACAAAATTGAAAGCATTGTCCAAGATGTCCTGGCATGCTGAAGCATTAATATTGCCCTTTATTGGGTCTGATTGAAACACCTGATGTCAATAATTAACAAGATTGGTCAGCTTCATTTTTAGTTTGCCACGATATACTCCTGTTGTGATGTCAGCAGAAGGAGAGTTACAGTAGGAGTATTGTGTCTGAAGCTGGTATGCTGGATCTGAGAAACTGTCTCATCCTCACATATTAGCTTTGCAGCAGCAATTGTAGTGACACTTTGTTACCTCACTACTGTGGGCTCCCTAAAGAGAGGGGGGAATCTTTTTATACTGATTCCTTTAACTACCTCTTTAAATCCCCTCTAAAAAATTTTAACATGATTTAAACATGGTTATTTCATACAGTATAAACTCATTGTATTTCTATTCTGGGAATGAGGAAGATCAATAATTCACGCTTACAATTCATTTAGACTGAAGCAGGATTTCTTCCCCGCAGTATGCTACCTGAAAGCTTTGTTTATCCTCCCGGCCGACTGGCTTTTCTCAGTTTAAAGTCATACTGCTGACAACGGTATACAGCTCAAAACTCCAGAGGCTGCTTTTCACATATTAGCTGTTGCCCTAAAATTACATGCTTTAGATATGTGAGGGAAAAAAGATATGATTAAAGCCACAATCATAAAATCACAAGAAAACAGTGCACAAGAAAATTGTTAAACTTAATATTTTAAAATAATTATTAAATCTTATTTGAATTTGATCACTTTATTCTCAGCTTTGCCATTTACACATCCTCTATCAACATGAAACTGGAGGCAATTCCTGGACAAATTCCAAATTCCTTGACAAACTGGCATCACTTTTCCTAGGTCAAACATTGAAAACAGCCAACTTGTAGTGGCCGTGGTTTGATCTGGAGGTCTTAGCAATGCCTATGTCCGCATGACCGTGTCACACTCTGAAAATGTATCCCGACACCAGAGTGCAGTGTGAATGTGAAAATCCGTTTTTTTGCCAGGTCCAAAACAACCCTTGATAGCTCCTAAACTGTTTGACCTAGTTTCACCATTTAAAGTTTCCACAAGGTATGAGACCCGGTTCACAGGTTTGATTAGAGTTTTTTTGGGGTTGTGTACAAAATTGTCGGTCCATCATGGAGAGAGGGATATTGGTAGTATTTTGGATGAATCGGATTGTGTCCACTGTAAGATCCCCATTATAGTCAAGTTCTGCAGGGATGACGGCCATTTTTGAAGGCCTTAATTATTTTTGACTGACATGATTTTGAAGAAGGTACTAAAGTTTTCAAAGTGCCATGTTTCGTTTCAAAGTGGTTTGGCACGGGGACCATATAATATAAAAACCTTATAATTCAAAAACGGTGTGTTTAGTCAAGCTCATTCCATTGCACTCAGAAAACCCAGCTGACCGTTATGATGCATATATTATATAACTTGTATGATATAAGTTATATTTACATATGTTTGTGTGGGTATGTGCAAAATTGAGGGTGGTAGGGCCGCCTAGTCCCGAATCAGAAAAATGGGAATTTTGAGAAAACCATTGGTTGACTTTCTTAGTAATAGCACACAGGGAGGATTGGTACAAGCAATTAATTGCCAAGATTAAATTAAGATATAACTGCCATTATAATTAAAGTTTTATAAAATAGGAAGTCGCAAAGACATGGCTTCTTAAAATATATTCGAATCCTGATTTTCGCATCAGAGAAGAATTTTTTTAAAATCAACTTTGATTCTTAAATTTCAGGCAGTTATGAAAGCATTCCCTTTTCCTTCCAACATATTCCAGATGCAGTGTCCATTGTCTCCTTTCTCTTTCCTCTCCAAAATTTTATGATTGCACTTGTTGATGGATGATGTGTGTTCTTCAAAGGAGTTCTCTATTTTTGATTACAGATATGAATCTTAGCCAAGCTGTACAGCTCATTCTGCCTTTATCTAATCAGTAAGAAGTGTTAACTTCCTGCATGGCAATCTCTAACAATAGGAAGTCGTTACTCAACTGTAGATGATGTAATCTACCTTAAGATCATAATCCCATACACCACTACATGATTCTACAAGCAGTGGAGATGGAGAGACAATTTAATCCATAATCTGTCATTAAGACCTGCACCCTGAAATGTACATCTTTTATAGCAAATTAGTGCATATTTTTAATGCCTCTTTTTATTTTTGTCTAGAAAGGTGGATATAATGTATCTTTACAGCATTATTTTAATACCAATTTAAACACGGGGATATAAGTGCAGTCGAAGGAGGTTTATTATTCACCAAACACAAGCAATCAAAGCTAACACAGGTATTCCAGAATCGGCATCACTAAGCAACACATGCAAAGGGTCAGGCGTTCTACTATAGGGCTAGACAGAAATCAAAATCAGAACAAACAAACGAGGTCAAACACTTAAAGTCAATCACTAGCATAAGGTTTGGTAATGTCGGGATTAAATCAGACATTATACTTCGCAACAAGAGTCTCATACAAAGTTCCTTTTATACTGATAGAAGATTGTTTGCAGGTGTGTGTAGCAATCAGTATTCCAGTGAACCTGAATCTATCCACTGGGGGTTGGAGCCCTTATCTGCCATGTTTGGATGTTCTGAGGATACAAGTGCTGCTGGAGGCATACTGTAGCTCTGACGATACTAACCAATGGTGAGTCCCTTAGAGAGCACATACTGTTTTATTATGTGTGTTACACTGCGAAAAAGCAGCAGTTTAGAAAAAAATGTAGTTGGCTTCATGTGTCTTGGAAAAAGCAACCCTGCTTGATAGATGTTGTATGAGGAGAGCTGGCTGATGGATGAGAATTGTCATGCAATATTCTAACGTTCACCCCAAAACTGCTGCCAACTTCCACTTTGAAGGAATGAAAATATAACTGTACAAATATGCCTGTGAAAATATCTGCACAGTAGGCAAATTAATCACTTGTTCATATTAATACAGCAGCCATGCTAACCTTTGGCTGTCACCTAAAATTGCAGGCCTCTCTCTGTGACTTTTGTATCTCTTGATCCGCGTGGTGTTTTTCATATATAATCCAAATGATTGAAAATTCATTATATATCCATATATACATATTTACAGCATCATTTAAATGCAAAATACCTACATTACAGGAACACTAAGATATGTCCTAGAAAAGTTCTAGAACTGGCACACGCGACTTCTGATGTCTAATAAGAAAAGCAAACCTAATTAATTATGTCATAATTAATACCTGATGCTTATCATATGCAGAGGTGTCAAGTAACGAAGTACAAATACTTCGTTACCTTACTTAAGTAGAAATTTTGGGTATCTATAC
>JAQMYL010000009.1:11263156-11274287 GCA_030014365.1 Clarias pachynema | reverse complement strand
CTAAAGAAGTATTTTTTAACCCTAGTATCTATACTTCTACTCAAGTAATGAATGTGAATACTTTTGACACCACTGATCATATGTGACCCATCACATCAAATCAGACAGGTGATAAGTCAAGCAGTGTAATCTGTGCGACTTAATACCTGATTTGATTTGGTGGGTCACATACAGTACAGTATGAAGGCCTGATATCTGACAGTTTGATGTATAGCGTACAAGAAGAACCAGAGATATACACTAATAGTTTTACAACTGCAGACATGTCAGTGCTGTTATAAAATTGTTTTATACCATAGAGCTGTTGCTTGATTCCAATTGGTCAGAATGTGTTGATTGATTTTCCAGAACAGTTCTGTTCTGACAACAGTTCCAGATGCAATGCTTATATTAATGTACTCTTTACATGAGGACGTGCTCCATAAGGATGCTCCATATAAATAGATTAATGTATGAAATAAGAAGAGACTTTGGGATGGACTGTAAAGGTCTGGTTCACATCAGTCCACCATATAATCACATATTTAGAGTTTACAGTATGTTTCAGTGTTGGTACTGATGCTGTACAAGTACAAGTATAGACAGCTGAACATATGGTATTTAATGCAATCAATCATGCAGCATTTCTGGTTGATGCAGAACACATAGCTTGCTAATGCATTCAAAATTGGTTTGACATGGAAAATAAAAACGGGTTTAAATTCCCCACTTCGGTTAGACCCATTTGATCATTATCAGTGCAGACAAAAAGGTTTGTATAAAAACACATTAGCATTCTGACAAGGGTGTGGGATTTGAAAGGACTGTGTAGTTTGGCTCGGAGAACGACTGGCAACTCAATTTTGCTGATTACAGAAAATAAAGTCAGCACGAACTGGCACACGCGCTCCAAGTCTCATAGCTGGGAGCGTTTCTGTGACATTCTCCTGTGTGTGTTTGTGTGTGTGTGCATGCCAAACATCTTATGTACTAGTTTCTTGTTTCTACTGTAGATAATAGTGGAAGTAAGCACACTAAGCTCACAGAAAGATAAAATGCTGCCGAGTATGACCCCCCGATTTATTTTAGGGTGAAAAATGGCTTTGTGAGTTGATCTAAAAAGCGGTACTGTATATACAATAGACCTACAGTACAGTATATTGGGATTACTCGCTAGTGCAATTCATTCTCACAGAGAAACCCTTCTTTTAGGTCACGGGCGGTTGTGTAAGCATTTCACTGCATATCATACCGTGTGTGGCTGCAAATATGACAAATAAAGTTTGAACAGGAATTTGATTAGTCCATGACCAGAATGCCAGAGTGGAACACTATTTGCTGGTGAGTAAGAGTAATGCGCTGATGTGCTGGGAATCACACCATGACATACGATACCAAAGCAGTTACATTATTTTAATAAATGTGTACAGTATGTGTTGTATAATTCACTTCAAGACTGTTTTACTGTCCGAAAAAGCCAAAAAGCAGATCAAATTTAAAGTCACATGTTTAATTCATTTGAAATTATTAATTTAAATTAATTACTAATTCTCCAACAATGACAATAAGAGGTGAAGGTACAAGTCTAAAAAAAGCACAATTCTAGACTGGACCCATTACGTTACACCATTTGTCTGTCTATTCCTGCATCTTTCACCTCTAAAGCGGTCACCCAGGGAACCGGTTACCATGGTCACCTGATTTCCCAACATAGCTAAAAGCCTCCTTATTATCAGGTTGGGGGATGGCAGACATTTTATCCCAGACACTCTGCTCCAGCACTCAGACACATTACAAACACTGATAATTGTCATCTCAAATCTAGTGATAATGAGATAAAGAGAGAGAGACAGGGAAGAAAAGACGGAGGGGGTTGTAAGGTTGTAGGGATCATGTCTTTAAATAAATAATTTTTTATAGAAATAATAAAAAAACACATTTTAAATAAATAAATAAATAAAGCAGAAGTAGTGTTAAACAGTCTATTTGTTTCTACTTAAGTTTGAAATTGTAATAAAATCATTACTCGTATATTCTAACACGCATTGATTTAGTTTTATTGTAGCATTTAAAAAAACCAATATATTCTTTCTAATACAACCAAATCATTAAAAACCATTAACAATTTGCAGTTTGTTAGTTTTCAATGAAAAGGAGACGTTTTTAAAAGTCAGTCTTGTTATTTCATCTTAATTTTTATAGATTATTACATCCCATCGGACTGGGCTTTAAAATAATTTTCCAAACAGCAGCAGGAAAAGTGCTCCATTAGCTAGTCCCATTAGTAACAACGCAGTCCATCATGTTAAACTCAAAGACGAAACAGACTGTTTCTCTACTTCCCTTCGCCAGACGAGCACAAACCTTCCACTGCCTTTTCATTTAACCTTGAAAAAAGGATAGAATACATTAATTTCTTGAATGGGGTAGTGTGTGTGCGCATGTGTGTGTGTAGGTGCATATCAGTGTGTATCGGTGCGTGGTCGCTTGGCTGGGTTGATGATGAATGCTCTCAGCGAATGTCAAGGAAGTCTACTGTAAGCCAAAGCTACTGTCCGTGAGGAAAGAACAGGATTTTTATATTTCTCCCAATTTCCTTTACATATATTAATATGACAATAGTCACAATAGCCTATTCACTGCTCGTACCATCAATTACAGAATTCTCCGTAATTCTCAAGAACAATATTTACGTTTTGTAGTTATGGGATACATTACAGTACATCCTCTGCTGTGTTCATATTTCTCTTGGAAATCAATTCTGTGTGGGGGGGAAAAAAAACACGAAATGTGGGTGTGTCCTTAGTTCTGACCTTTTTTACTGGCCTGATTCCATTCCAACCTAACCTGAATGCAAATAAGAGCCAAAACCTGAAGAGGAGAATGACAAACTGTAGCGTGTGTTTAAAGCTCACATAGTATCAACCTTGGTAATGTCACTGTGTGTAATCTCAAATTAAAATCAGCTACTTCTGGATCAAAAAAAATAATTCATTAGGATTTCTGAGATCAAAACTGATATTAGTATCCTGGTATATTAATCACTGACCTCCTTTATAATAACATTTCTCTGGGCTATTAGAGCAATCAACTGAGAGATGACTGGTAGAGTAATTAAGGATATAACTGGAAAAGATAGATTTATTAAAAATGTAAAATGAAATGTAACTATTTTGTAAAGAGATAATTAAGGCCAGGAGAAACGTATTAAATTATAATGCAAATTAGCTCACACTATCCTGATGGACTAAATAATTTCTAACTAGTCAATAAGCATTTTGGACAAAATATACTCTTAACTGAAAGAAAAATGTTGAGTGCTTCATGAGTTCATGCACATTCGCCCAACTACATACAGTACTCCAACTACAGATGTACAGTATTAGAGCTCATCTCTCACTGTAATACAACGATAAAATACATTTAGCATTTAATACTCCCTTCTATTTCTGTTTGGAATAATGCGTACGTGTATACTGTAAGTTCTGCGCAGGCTCTTTGGGCTGTTCTGGCCTGATAAGTACACATATGTTTTCAGGGTTATACAGGATGGGTGAACTGTATAATGGAGAAGTTCTTGTTCGAGTCTAAAGCTGATCGTCAAGGCAACAAGATAACTGGAGGAGCCATATTCTTCTAAGGCGCTCATGTTAGATGCGACCTTGTAGTTCGTAATCTTAAGTACTGTTGTTAGGCGCACAAACACAATACGCAGTCAGACATGCCAACAAGGACACACATCATTCCTTACACCCCCTTTCACAATTTTTTCCCTAGCGTTTCCTCTGTAACCATGGTAACAAGCACAATTCATTGCTGACACCCCATGCTGCGTACACATGTCTCTACAGTATATTGCTGTGACATTCCCAACCCATCTCACTTGAATGAATATCCATCTTTCGGTCTCCCCTCTTGTCTCTCATCTTACTGCAACACATATAAAATGTATACAGCAATTTTCTTCAAAGGCCATGTATACCAGAGGCGTACTGTATGCAAAGTTGCACGTTTTGGACTGTAAGAGCAAGAGGAACAAAATTGATTTATAAGACAGCAGCACTTCGCTCAAAAACAGCTACAGTAGTTCCCCAGTAGGATGCATCACACAGAAGCGTCTAGGGCTCTAATGAGGCATAAATGCCTACTGGCATTTATAACACTACTACTGAACATAATCTAAAATCTGCATGTGCCACACACCTAGGAGTTGAATTTGAACAGCATGAGAATGGATTCTTTATGCATTATTTAACATGCTTGGTATTGGGCTTTTATGTAAGCATTCCAACTACCATCATACTGCAAAGCACTTAGCATCAGACAGAAGGCCAGATATCTAATCAGATGTGTCCTTTGTTTGATCAGTACGAGCACATCTGTATAGTGTTTGAAGACTGTTTGTAGATAAGGTTTAGTAGTAAGGAGGTAATCATTTCCAGCTCATCAGGTGCGTAAAGGTTCCATTCAATAGCAGCATGGTTTGCTCCTGGATGGCTGGATGAACTACCTGCACATCTGCTTCTTTCAACTGAATACAACAAGCTTAGTCATAAGATATTTGTCCCAAAGGCAGTATACATTTATAAACAGACGCATACGAAAACTAGAGAAAAAGTTTGAAGATTTATGGAAACTTGCAAGTGCATAAGTCCAGGGTAAGAATAGTTAGTCTGATGGTAAAGTGCTTAGCTGAAGATATATGACAGGGTTGGCATGGAGCGTTATTCAAAGCATCCTATTTTGGATTCAAATTGGATTTAAATGAGACTGTGGTATGTAGACTCTTATACCACAGTACTTATAAATTATTATGTTTTTGTAAAATATGCAAAAAGTATTACAAACTGATTTTGTGCATGTTTTCTTTGAGTCTTTGTGCACAAATGCCAAAATACTCAGCCAAATTTGCTTTAATCATCTCTGTAAGGCCTTTGTAATATTTTGCAAAATGCAAAAGTCTATAACTCCACTGACCACAGTTTAGTCAAAATTGGTAAATCAGACTGTAAATTTGCTTATACTGTAGTCATGTAAACATGCAATTTATTGCATATTTTATTGTGCTTTTGTGGTAATACAATACCAGCAATTTGAACCAAGGAAAAAAGTTTTATAGTTTTGTCAAACATAAAACCTTTTGATTATGTTGAAGACCAATGATGATGACAGTGCCCCATCAGCAATACTATCTTCAGCACATCCACCAGGCACTTTCTTTTTATCAAAGTTTATGACAGCACCTTATCATTGAGTCCATGACTGCTACAGTAACTACAATGACAGTTAACAGACTCATATCATTTTCATTTCTTTTTCCTTTTTAGATCATTTGCTAGTTGGTCCAACCAGTAGTTTCTGTACAAATCCTCTGCATTTCATAGCAAGACTACTTCACAAATCAAGAAGTCCGTTGACGAACATCCACGTGATCTCTGTCCGCAATCATGGCCGAGTTACATCGCCGATTCTCGGGTCATATCCTACACCAACATCCAATCTTGCTCCCAAGGACAGCCATGAACTAGATTCCACGTTAGGGGAAGAGAAAGCCAGGGTGCCCAAAAATCATATAGAAAAAGACCTTCATTGAAGATCTAACGGCCATCAACCTGTCCTGGAAAAAAGCCCAGACTGCCTTTTTTTGATATGTTGAATTTTGTTACGAAATGTACCCTTTAAAAGGATTTTTTCTTTTTATTAAAGTTCAAGGGTTTTAAAAGAAGGGTGTATTACAATACAACTGTCTACAAAGATTAATTAGACAGATTAATTAAAAGAAATCGTGTTTATCATGCAAAGAAACCCTTCAAATTTTTCACAACATTAACTCAGCCCATGTAACCACAGACAGATGAAACACAGTTATTGGCAAATAATACTGATCCTGAAAGTGGTTGCTGAAAGTGATTGAACGTTACTAAGCACCTGGACAAAATGAAAACGCAGAGGTTGTTCTTATAAAGAATGGGTCATACTTTCCATTGTGCAGACTGGTTATACTGTATGCTTAAATGTTCAAGAACCAAATGACTGTTAAATTATTACTTTTTATATACCCTGGCCAGATCTAAGGGAGGAGTAGTGGAGCTGAATGGAACAATGTTTAACAGTGGCCCATTGAGAATTCACATAACTCATAGGAGACTGCAGACTAGAGCTTAAACACCCAAACGTTTGGAACTGTCAGGCATGTCGTGCAATCGAAAGAGCTGCCACTGAAATCAGAGACAAACAATTTCACTTTAAAGGAAATAATGAGCATGCATTAAACTTCCCTTTCTTTTCAGGTTGGCAGTAAGCAGTGGCAGCCATTGAGCCAAATATCTGCAGTCCAAAACCAGCCACTTGAACTATTTCTTCTTCTTTTCAGCATCTCTTACTTATTTGATCTGCCTGAGGAGACATGAGGTCAACATGCCCTTTTTTCCAGTTTCTGGAAATATATGAGGGAAAAGAGAGGACCAAGCCAACACAGGGATATAAAGCCTACTGTGTTATACTTCCCCGTAAACCTCACTGTAGTCACGAAAAGGCAATGCTAAAAGCTTGTAAGACCGTGGTACTTCGGAAATCCCGTTGAGAAAGACATTTTGCAAGCTTTTTGTTTAAACTTGGCTTACAATGAATAATGGTATAGTACAATTTGAGGCTATAAAAGGCAAAACTTTATTGTTGCTTGCGTTATAAATGAAACGCATCCATTTGCTTTACAGTGATGCACTTTCGCTCCTCCCTAAAAGCCCAAACTCATATACTGTAGTTCAAGATACTGTTGATAATTTGTGAGCAAAACCTACAGTATAAGCATCCCAAATCTGTGGCGATTTTTTTTAGCTTAGCAGCTTGTAAATAAACCAGTTTATTTTATGGAATTTTTGGTTTGGCTTGAAAAAAAGCTGGCAGAAAGAGAGACTCTTGTCACAAGAAAGGTTAATTAATTTCAGCTGTTTAAAAACACTTGAGGAGGTTTTTCAATAAGGTTGACGAAGAACAGCACCGACTGAGGGCTGTCTTGAGGCATAAAGAAATAACAGATGCCATCACATTTTTCTTAACGAAAGACATGTGTCCAATAATCGTCATGATCTCAATATTCATCAAAATAATTGTGATTATAATTTTAAGTATTATCGAGCCACCATATTACACACTTTGTAGTATATGTGGTGTCACAGTCTCATCCCACAATATCATGTACAGTACATGTCAAAGGTATACAGTAATTAACACCATCAGTAAAAGTTTATCTGTGACTATGCGATCAGTTAGGACCGCTTGTTCTTTAGCCATAATTCCATGCTGTAAGCCACATTGGCCAGCTTGTTTCATTAATCCAACAGCAAACTATATTAATTCTGTTATATTATTATATTACTTACAAGAAATTAATATTTCACTATTATTGTAACAGCAGGAGATATCAACCAAATTTCATTATACTTAGTCAATGACAAAAGTAATTGTTTTCTACTCTATTCTATTTTATTTCTAAGGTTCTAAATAAAAAGCACATGTGCATTATCAATGTGGCACTTTTGAAAACTTTATATACTGTATGTGTTTATATTTTTTGGCTAGTAGTAGTTTTTGACTAGTGCACTCCTGTGACATATAACTGTACACAATACAGTGTGTGCACATCTGCCGTATGACTTTTTACTGTCACACATAGAGATTGAGTTGTGTAGTGTCCGCAGGCATCACATGACAAGATTAGTTTCAAAGTACAGTGTAGGTAAACACTGCTGCTGTAGGTATTTCAAACACAAACTTTAAGGGATCTCACAAAGAGATCACAAAGTTGTAAAACTCATTCAATCCCCTTTCGCCATATTCATCTGTACTTTGTGGAGGTACTGAGCCATCACGAATCAATGCTGAAATGATCACTGACGGAACGGACCTTTTCACTGCACTCATTCACTTGCTGTTTGCTCTCTTAACCTGCTTGGATTTTCAGACCAAAATGACTGGAGTTCAGTAATGGGAAGTGTGTACTCACAGTTACGTCTAAGAGCCACTCAGAGATGCCAACACAACCAAACTGACCTCAACCAGGTCAAGAAGCTATTAATCAAGTCGGCATATGGTCTGGAAAAAGGCAGCAGGGCTGTCTTCCCATAACAGAGACTTCAACCTTGTAGGTCCTTTTGACTTAAAACAAACCACTCAGATCAGCATTGGGTATTCGGTGGCAAGATGGGAGAATATGTGGTGTTTTTCATGAGGGCCAGTAATACGGTGATGGGCCGAAGACATCAATGAGGTTGGCTGAGAGTTGGCAGAGCATATGTGTGTGTGTGTGTGCGTGTGCGTGTGCGTGTGTGTGTGTGTGTGTGGGTGTGTGTGTGTGTGTGTGTGTGTGTGTTGGAAAAATGAATGTCAGAAAACGGACCACCAGAGAGATGTTGGAATTACAGTAGTGTCTGTGCTGGACAGGGCATGATAGGAATACTCTGGGTGCCTGACAGTCTACAGACGACAGATCGGTTAGGCAAACCACAGTTTATGGAAAACTTTGTGTGTCAGAATGAGAAAGATAAAGAAAGTGCAAAGACCAGGATAGATCAAAAGAAAAGCATATAAAAGAAACATGTACAAGCATACGTGATTTTTTTTTTTTTACATTTGTGTGCATAAGAAAGGTACAACTCAGCTAATGAATGTAAGGGACTGTGACTATAAGGTAGAAACAAATTAAAGCATTAGAAATTAGCATGAGAACTGTAAGTGTAATCCAAAACCAATGCTTGGGAGTAGCACTTCTTATTAAAGCAAATGGCTCAAGATGTTCATTAAATCAGTGCATTTCTTATTATTGCTGGCTACTGTACATCTGCAGTGAGCAGTAGCCTTGTAATTAAATTTCATTTACTTAAGCTCATTGATGGGGCAAAAAAAGGCTTACTGCATGTTAAAGTAACAGGCACGAGAAAAGCGAAGAGATCAAAAACATTGCTGATCTTTCCTTTTATATACTGTATATACTGTACATCTCCCCATCCTATTAGGTTCAACTGTACTGTATACTGTATCTCCACTTTGAGGCCCTTGCTCTCATCCTACATGTAGCACATTTCCATGCGTCTCATTTGGTTGAATTTTAAGTAAAATGATTAGGACTGTATGTTGAGAGAGAAGAAATATGGGAATAGAATATTCTTCGTTTCTTTCTAAAGAAATACTTTAGATTACTGTCGGATGTTGGCCTGTTTTTCTGGGTTCTGGACTATTCTGGCCATTCTTCATTTCTCTGGGCAAGGGGTTTAGATTATAGAGGTTGGCAACCCAAAAGGAAGTGTGTTTGCTAAAGAGAATTTGCCCTCGCCCCACGCTTGTACACTCTCACACTGTTAAAAGCAAACCTTCGCAGCCATAAACAATGTCAGCTGAATATGGGTATAGTCCAAGAGCAGCGGCTGTGTTATTGTTGCTCGTGAGAAGATAGGGATGAAAAAATTGCTTAATTCTTGTTTATATAATGTCAAATGATCTTACTTGATTAGAATCTATGGTTGCATGTACTGTATATGAAAATGCAACGCAGTGTGTATAAATGGGGTTGCAGGTTTTGGCACTTGGTCACTGTAATTGGTGATTTAGAACTTGGAATGGAGACAGACAAGCAGCTGGGATAACAAACAGGATTATGACCAATACATCTCCAACCGGTATCAGTCACCTGAAGTTTTTCAGATCAACTTTTATCCTGAAAATGCATGTGAGAATTTAGCCTGGAGAAAGAAAAAAAATTATACAGTATAAAACAATACATCATGGTGACAGTGAGTCTGTATAAAAAGCAAAATGAGTACACACAGCATACTGGGAACTCCTGCTGACCTTCAGGAAAATAAACAGCTTGGAACAAACATTTAGGTTGAGACAAAACAATGTAAAATTGAACTTAAACAGATTTAGCGTAAGGAAGAATTCCCATGGTATTAGTCTCTGCCATAAAAAGTAATGTGAGGTAATAACTAAAATAGATATACCATTGTGACAATAAATCTCAGAATCGTGTATTCATTCTGTTAATTATCTTTGTATTTGGCAGATACATTGTTTTTGTTAATTAACGATATCAATAGCCAGAACTTTTTGTAATGTCTTTCTTTCTGTCCTTCAAGCCACAGCTAGCACTAAAACCTGAGGTCAGATTAAGCCACATGCTGTCAGGACAGAGTGTCATGCTGTTCATGCCATTATCTGTGTTTACCCAAGGAGATATTGACTAAATCTGACACTGTGGGAAAGTTATTGCTTCAGAAACGTGTTACCCTTGAAGACACTCCCCGAGACGACCTGCTGTCCCACGTTGGTAGGCCTCTACCATCTGTCTCTGAGACCAAAGAATGCTGAAAATCCATACAGTTCTACCCTAACACATCATGAAATTTGATTATGATGACCATTAGGACCACCGTGACCCAGGAGACTTTCTCGTCGTTGATCAGTAAGGAATACTTCAGCAGATGCAAATTCAGGAGGCAAGATTTAATATGACGGACAAAGGGGGATTAAAAAACTGGAAATTATTCCAATTGCTATCAGTATGTTAAATACATAAACAGGCTCAACCTCAAAAACATGTTATTGCTCAACCAGAACTTAACAATAGCAAAAAAGCTAATTAAATTGCATATCAAGTAATTGGGATTTTTCCCCACTAGACTCTTGAATTCTCCTTTCTAAATAATCCAGAATCTTTAAAAAAAAAAAAAAAAGAAAAGAAAAGAAAAGAAAAGAAACAAGAAATCCTTATGAACAAAATGTAACATGCAAAGTATTTTACCAAAAAAAAAAATAATAATAATAAATGATCACGGACCACTGAAAAAACAGTATTTACATTACCAGTCAAAACCTTGGACACACCAAGCTTTTAGTTTCATGATTTTTATTCATTTCTACACTGTAAGACATTGCCTGGAGCCGATCCCAGGAGTCTTAGGGCACGAGGCAGGGTACACCCTGGACAAGACTTAAGAATTTTTTTCTTAGACTAGAAGAGATTCACAAAGCGGTGGAAAGAGTAATAAAATTGTGTACTTAAGTAAAAGTACTGTTAATTTAGTGAACTTTTACTGAAGTACAAGTAAAGTTACCCTTATAAAAATCTACTCAAGTAAAAGTAAAAAGTAGCTCA
>JAQMYL010000009.1:11226560-11260573 GCA_030014365.1 Clarias pachynema | reverse complement strand
TTGTGACAGTGTTGTAACGCTGGACAATGTTGAGCGAGCGTACAGGCAGAGTCGAGCGCGCACAGAAAAGAAATGTTGCACGCGCGTGCACACAGAGTCGAGCGCGCACAGAATCGAGAAGTCGCGCGTGCGCGGAGAACACGTTGAGCGAGCAGGGAAGACTCTGCACGCGCAGAATCGAGCTGTTGAGCGCGCAGGGGAGACATTGCACGCGCATAGAGTGCATTGTCTGCTCTCAAAATGTCAAACCACGCGCTCAGGATTGTGACAGGAATATAACGCCATATAAATGGTCTGATAAACTGTCTAATGTTTGCCAGTGCTCTTGAACACAGCCCTGATATACCATTATGTGCTCCACTGTATTCTCATGCTGAGGATTAGAAATCACTGCATGCCTCTTCAATTTGTTTGTTCGTGGACAATTGCCACTGGTGACTGTTCTGGTAAAAACTAGTCAATCAATAAAAACATTTAGACGCATTGGTGACCATTTTAGTTGCCATCTGGAGCCCTGCAGCACTGTGACTCAAAGAAACTATGCACAAAATATTAACTATCAGTTGGTAATACTTATTTATCTCAAAACTACTGGAATTGATTTATCTCGTTTTGAGGTGAGCCCTTTCAATTGTAAACTGAAATTGATTCATTTTTAATGCTGTGGAGGAAAAAACAGGAGCTGTGAAAATCTATAACAGACCTAACCTTGTGAGAAGGAAGGAACAAAACCATAACGCTAAAACCAGAGTAAAGGAACAACCTTGAGCATCTCGAACCTTGAAAATCGTTCTCAACCTAAATTTTTTACTTTACATTTTTTATTTTTACCAAACTATATAAAGAGAAAGACAAATGGGTTAGCTCCACCAACACCAACGAAATTTCTTTCAGTGAGCACTTAACACACATGGGGTGGAGAATGCTTTGAATACAATCTGGTTAACTAAACTTACAGTACCCAACGATCTAACCATGGTGAATTTTATAAGGTAACATTCTGGGATCAAGAGGGAAAAAGATATAAACAGCTATTGTACCTATTATTATATTTAATATCTATAGTCTGATATTTACACTAAATATCAGCATTCTACATAACTCCTCTTTCAAAAAAGCATCCATCAATTAAATGAATATGATGGTTCAAGAACACTTAGTAAAATGTAGCAAGCCCATACTTAACATAAAAACATGCACTGCATAGATTTTTACCAATTACATGCTCATTTTCAGAACACTCCAGATTAAACATTTCCAGGAAACAAAAAGATTGTAAAAATACAACACTATGTTTTATGTAATAAGAAACTCATGTCACATATCTGAATCAGACGTGCTGAGAGAGGAACCTACCACAAAGACCAATTTCTATGTCTGTGTGGATCAGAAGCTGGAACCACAGCCGGTTTGGAGTTATGCATGCCCATGTGTGCGGTATGGAGAGGCTGGAACCGTACGGGGTTTGCAGTGGTGCTACAGCTAAAACAATCTCATCCTGTGGACTGTCCAAGTATTCTGTTTGGTATAGTGGGGCTTTGAGGAATGCAGTGGAATAAATAAAAGGACATTCTAAAAACAGTGAAAAACCAACACTGGTGCTGTGTGGCATGAAATGAGATCTAAAGATGGTGTCTGATAATAATAACTGCCAAGAAATACAGAAAAAAAACTATATTTAATCCTAAGCATTTATCATTAGTGCCTAACAATCAATGGTTTTGGTATGTAAAAAGAAAAAGCTCTGTCAGATCTGTTGTTTTTTCCTTTACCAGTCAAAGCAGCTCTACTCTTCAACTGTATTTCATTCTTTTTCTTTGTCTACTATTTTCTTTTCTTTTCCCTTTTTCACAGTGTAGAACTACTTCTCTTATGTCTTTCTTTTTATTTCCTTTTCCTTTCTTTTCCTTTCTACTCTTCCCCTTTACACAGAACCCACATTCCAATTTCTCTGATCACAGACAACTGCCATCTTCAAATATTAAAGTTAAATGAAGCGGCAACAACGTGGAATTCCAGTATTTATCTTAACTGTTTTTTCTGGAAGTAGTTTTTAGCACAGATGCTTCTTTGAAAGCATACAATCTTGCAGGCCTTTGAAGTCCAAGAAGTTCATGTATGCAGAGAAGAAGGAAAAACAGAAAACAATATCTTTTGCACAGCGGCAAAACTAGCTTGAGAAGATGAATGGCCTAAGTTATTAATGTTTGCTAAGTTGATCACGCTGGCCTTAAGGCAGATCAAGACATAATCAGCATAATGCATAATTCCATTTTGTTATTAGAAAGGATTGCAAATTAAATATTGTTAACAGTCTAACTAAAATCTAAGTATAGACATGGTGGCTCTGACTACCTCCGTGTTTACTCTGTACAAGTTTCAGCCAGATTTTCCAGCAGGAATTCTTTGTTTCCTAGTTAAGATCTAGTCCTAGTCTTAGAACACATAATGACGTGCCCACTGGCAGGCAATTTACAGCCATGGCAGGCTACCTGGTAGAGCATAGTAAAATGTCACCAATAGGAGGATGGCAGGGGATGATGTGAAACTCACAAGACATTTATAAGTGTGGTAGAGGAAATGGTAAACCATAAATGAAACAACCACCAAACTATACCAAACGTTCACTCTGAAGAATGGTTATGCACAAACCCAGATTGAAACTGCAGAAGATCCTAATGATTTTTTCAAACTGGAGGTCGAGAGAATCTTGACCATTTCTGACATGGACAACATAGTGCGGAGGCCAATTAAGCAATACTGCATCTGCAAGGGTGCTTTTGTACCGAATATCAGAAAATCGACTTTAATTCGGCCATAGCCATGATGCTGTTTATTTTTTCCTGTGACTATGAAAATATAGTAGTTACCAAATAGGCCACAGCTGGATAGAGTGTTGCGTGTTGCCAATGAATGTATAGACTAGCTGATAGCCCATAACGGGTGTAGCAGTGGGCATTGGTGGCTCAAACGATTGAGGCTCTGGATTACAAATTAGGAGGTCAGGGGTTCAAGCCCCAGCACTACCAAGCTGCCACTGTTGTGCCCACAAGTAAAGCCCTTAACTCTGCAGGATCTGAGTTAACAGGTGTTGTATCCTGGCTACCCTGCGCTCTGCTCCCCAGGTTTATAATTGGGATACTAACTGGGAATTATAATTTCATATGGTGTATAAATGAATCGTAATCTTAAAATGTGATGAACTGTTGTTTGTCATGTAGCATTTATCTAATCAGAAATAAATCACTTAAATCAGCTAGGGATCATTAAGGTTGGACTTTGAAGCATTGGAAAAGGTCATGTGGTCTAGTGCAGGCAAAATATACTAAATATCAGCAATTACACTAAATATCAGCATTCAATTGGGAGACACCTCTTTCAATTTCAATTAAGTTAATTAACTTAAGCTAACTGTTGTATAATATTTTTTAAAAGCTTTTCCAAATTTTTAATGCGATTCTAAAATTAAATGGAAACGAAGTGAAATTCTAGATTGCTTAGCTTTTTTGAGACCTGGTCTGTTTACATACAGCTTGTAAAGTAAAAATAATTTTTCTCTGTATGGGATTTCCTAAATGCATCTCTTAAATAAAGGAAGTAGATCAATTCTATCCTCAAAACTGGCAGAACAAAATGTCTAGATACTGTGTATACTGTAGATAACACTGGTGGTGATTTGATAAAATAGTTGGCATAGCACAATTACCGAAATCATTACTTATTATTATCAAAAAAGAATAGCCTCAATAACTTCCTACCTCAAGGAAACAGGTCCCTGCAGCTGTGTTCTCCTTGATGGATGCATTATAGGAGCTGCTCCCAAAGACTGGCTTGTTGTCATTAATATCCTGTAGACTGATTTCCACCATGGCAGTAGACGATAAAGGGGGCTTTCCACCATCTGTAGCCACTACCTTGACACTTGCTTTGGGATGGGTCTCATAATCCAGCTCAGTAGCTGTCGTGATGATACCTGTCACAGCATCAATGGTGAACCAATTCGAATGTGTCCCCTTGTTGGGCAGGATGCTGTAGCGGACATCGCCATTTGGACCCTGGTCCTTGTCTCGTGCTGTTACTTGTAGCACAAAGCTACCAGGGTAAACCACTTCTGGAATAGTCTGTTTGTATGCCTGCTGATCAAACAGTGGGGGGTTATCATTGATATCCATGACTTGGATTGTAAAAGAGGATTCAGCTCGTAGTGGTGGGGTGCCAGAATCTGTAGCCATGACCCGGAGCTCGTATGAGTCTCTCTCTTCACGATCCAAAACCTGGTCAACACAGATAAGGTAGATGATGCTGTCCTTAGTAGTGAGGGCAAACTTACCATCTCCACCTTCTAGAGAGACATTGACATTTGAATATTCACCATAATCAGGGTCGGAGACTGAAATACGGGCAACATATTGCCCAGGCTGGGCGCCCTCAGATATTCGTGGTGACCCATCCTCACTCAGAAAGATGATGGTCATGGTGGGCTGATTATCATTGTAATCACGAACATGGATAGTGACAAATGCATTAGTGACCTCTGGATGGCTGGCATTGTCTTTGGCTTGTACAACGAGCTCATGGACCTTTCTGATTTCATAGTCCAAAGGCTTGTTCAGTGTGATGATTCCAGAATGAGGGTCAATGACAAAATATCGATCAGGGTCACTTTGTCTGCGGTTTATTTCATAAAGCACAAGGCCATTGTCACCTTCATCTGCATCTGAGGCAAACACTTGTAGGATATTGCTACCTTGGGGGAGACTTTCAGAGATGATGGCATGATATCTGCTCTGATTAAAAACAGGAGCATGGTCATTAATGTCCTGCACTGTCACATCCAGAGTCATTTGACCTGCTTTTTTAGGAGATCCCCCATCAAAGGCCTCCAAAACCAAAGAGTAAGAAGCCCTCTTTTCTCTGTCAAGGACACCATTGACAACTAGGTCTAAGTAAAGAACCTTATTTGCCGCCCTCTTAGTTTCCAGTCTGAACACCTGCCCCACATTTCCATCTTTGATGACATAGCCCTGGGTGGTGAGTTGATCTTTGTCTGCATCGGTGGCTGGCTCCAGGGAAAACCTTGTCCCCACTGCAGTCTGTTCAGGGATCTTTAAATAGGCCTTATTCTTGGGGAACATTGGAGCATGATCATTAATGTCATTCACTGTGATGGACACCTTCACTGTGAGACCAGTCATGGTAACTGCTATAAAGCTATAATTGTCTCTCTCTTCCCGGTCCAGACGCCGAGCAGTCTTGATTATACCTGTGGTCTCATCTATGTTGAGGTCAGTTCCCACGCTAGTGCCCTCATGATCAGAGATGAAGTAAAGGGTGGCTGTTTCTCCAGGTGGTAACCCAGCACTGATGTCACCCACTATCGTCCCTGCAGGCTGTTCTTCATCCAACTGTAACTCCAGAATGCTTGCTATTGCATCCGCGTTGACCATTTTAGTTAACGACTGCACAGTTAAAAAAACAAGTAGAAACATCCTTGGTCTCCAGCTATTGTCCCCAAAGCCTCTGAATAAATTCATCACAGAACGGTTCTCCTACACCTGCAAGCACAGAAAAATAAAACAGATCACAGCCTGGAATCACACTAATAAAATGCATTCACACACCAGACACATGCCAAATTCCACCACTGTTGTGTATAAGGCACTGGAATGCATAAAGAGCCTGGTGTGGATCACTGGTGTAGCGTACATTTGTGTTAGAGAACAGCTCTCTGTCAATGAGTGTTCTTCTAAAAACATAACGATTCTTACATGCTGCCAGTTTTATTTAATCAGAAAAAAAACAACACTTAAATCTGCTAGGGATCATAAAGGTTGGACTTTAAAGCAATGGAAAAGGTCATGGGGTCTGGTGCAGGCAAAATACTAATACACGTCAACTGAAAGTGATATAATGCGACTACCGTATCTCTGTATGGCATGTGTAGAATCATCACAGGGCTTGAAAGATACTGTACACTCATCATGACTCACTCATCATCTATAGCGTTTTATCCTGCTTACAGGGTCGTGGGGGCCTGGAGCCTATCCCAGGAGACTTACTGTAGGGCATGAGACAGGGTACACTCTGGACGTGGTGCCAATCCATCACAGGGCACATATATGCACACACTCAAATGCTCATTCACACACTATGGACAATTTAAAAACACCAATTTGCCGAATCTGCATCTTTGGACTGTAGGAGAAAACTAGGAGTACCCCGAGGAAACCCACCAAGCAGAACATGCAAACCAATGCAAACACAAACCGAAGGCAGGGATAGAACCTGGACCACGGTGCTGTTGTTTGTCATCTAGCAAGGTATAGCTATTGAACAATGTAAGGTGAGACCACACCCAAGGAGTCCCTCCCACCCAGGATTAATTATCCATTTTGCACCAAGTGTTACTGCGACTGGCTCTGGATACAAAACAACCCTGAGCTGCATAAGTAAGTGAGTTCATACAGTAAGTATGTCCTTCACTCCTATGTCCAGAGTGTTCAAATGGATGGCCTTGCTTCACTTCAGGGTGCAGCTGGCTGTGCCTGACTCCCCCTTAGGCCCCCCCATGGTCCAATATACGCAGACTTAAATATTTTTAGAATAAATAGATTTGTAATAGCTTAAATGTAAATCTGCTTTTATAGGATTTCTATCAAGAATGCATGACATGATCGCAACATACAGTAGGTTATTAGAAGTAGTTTCAGGAATAGTTTGTTTACCTAATTCCCCAAGCTACCATTAATTCAGGAGTGAATAATGTTCTCTGAATATGGGACAAGTAATCTAAAAAAAAAAAGTTAAATAATCGACAGCCTCAAAAATACCTTAATTCCTAAAAACGTATTCAAAATGGAGATGTAAGTAACAGTAAACTGTGTGTAAGCGATAGAGAGAGAGAGAGAGAGAGAGAGAGAAGGCAAGATTGTGTGTTGAAGCTGACAGCTCCACTCCTGTCACATATGGGAATGCAGACCACTGAGGGCCGCAGGTGGCCAGACTTACAGGTGCTATTTCATCTAGAAAACACTAAAAAAACATTACAGAGATTAGACAGTTTCCAGTTTTGGCTGAAACTGTGGCCAAACCCCAGAGTTCAGCCTGCGCTATGCTGGGGAGGCATGCAACTTGTCAGTGGAAGTACGACTCTCCAAACCCTACTGGCGAAAAACTTGGACCATCACTGAAGACTGCATTTATGCTCAGATTATGACTGCAATTTGTCCTTGTCAATACTCCTGACAAAGCGCATCTATACAAGCCACAAAAATAAAAAAAAGAATCCGCATTTAAATTATCTAGTTGTTTGCTTGGTTTTGTTTTATTATAGTAGTCTAGACCACAAACTCTCAGTTTTCAATCATTTTAAGCTCCTTCTAAGGATACACAATGGATGCAAGCAGAGAGAAAAGGAATAAAACATGTAGCCTGAATATAGAGGAACTGCATTATCATGTTATACATGATGTCCTTTTTATGTACATCTTCAATTTCATGTGTGTCACAGTGTTTATATCGGTCTACTACAAGTACATTTGGTCAAGCAAGAGGATGCACAAGCGCGCCTAAGATGTGCTTTCAGTAAAAACTTAAACATCCTTCATCTACTGTATATTGGGAAGAAAATCTATAGGTTTACAGTCAATGGTACAATCTTTGTGTACAATGTTATGAGGTTTTGTGTTGAATATTGGAGTATTGAGGGTTAAGCTGCAGTTGTGGGTATGCAGGCACCCCCTGCAGGCACTGGTTAGTACTGCAGCAGCCTCAGTTTCTCCTTAATGCAAATAACAGACTCAGTGGAAACACAGAGACAAATAGAAGCCAAGTTAAATAGGCTCCAGAGTCACAAATTACCACACTATTTCAACATTCTTTTTTTTATATATTCTTATATTTAACAGCTTATTAAAATATGTCAAGGTCCCAACTGCCCCTCGATCACACAGAATAAACAGGCCAGGCTAAGTGATTGACAGGGACGTCTGAGGAAAATTAGCAGTGGGGGACCTTTTCTGTTCACTGCGTAATCTACATGGCTGCACTTCAGCACTTCAATGGCAAGCTTAGAACAGCTGGAGATCAGGATTTGCGTGGTTCAGTATGTAGTGTGTCCTGAAGACATACAGTACAGATTTTTGTGAGACATGATATTCCCTACAGCATCTTCTTTTCTTTTTTTTTTACTCTTTTGTCCAGGAGAATCCAGGATTAACGCAATATATTTACAATAATATATATGGTTTGATGAAAAAAATAAAAATGTAAAAAATAAATAAATCAATTTTAAAAAGTTTACACATTAATCTCACACTTATCTGCTTATATATTAAAATAAATTGAACATTCTCTATATACCCACTGAAGCATCCCTCTAGAATGTGTGGTCAGACAAAGTGCCCTTTGTCTTAAATGGTTTACATAAGATATACGTTTCAACAGCAGATACATAAATAATACACATTCCTTATCAACAGGTAACATTTTATAATGCAGACATGGTGCAACCTTAACGTCCCACAGCTGAACGGGTATAAAATAAGGAATGCACCCCCAATTCTCTGTCTAAGACTTAGACAAGTACAAAGCCCAAGCCCTCTGCATATAGCCTTCCAGCTGTCATCTGAGAATTAGCCCAGGGGCAAAGGTGGCAGACGGAGCCTGGCCAGCAACAACTTTTACGGATGGAGACTGATCCTTTTACATCCAACACAGCGCTCTGAGCAGGGACAGCAGCTGTAGCACACCGACTGAGCCGAAGAACACAAAAATTCTGTGCATTTTTAGCATGCATTAACATTCGCTACAGTATATAGCGTGGAGAAAATCGGAGGAAGCATGTAAAACCCTTTACTAGACAGTTGAATATTGATATCCTGAAATTTTCTTGAACTGAAAGATTTTTAAACTATCTGCAACATATGTTTATACCCATCTTTATTCATAATCTGCAACTGTTTTTGCTTTAAATAACATTTTTGTTTAAATGACTGCTTCTTTACCTGACTTGACAATTACAGAAACCACAGACAAGTTCACACCAGTTGAATAAAACATTTATATGTTGCACGAACAGAAATATCAGCTTGAAACCAAGTTTCAGGGGGACTGGAAGGCTTTTGGATTTGTGTGACCTATTTCTGACTTTTTAATAAGAGTATGTCAAACACTAAATCATATCAACCTGACGATTCCACAAAGTAGTAAAATAGCAGAGTTATTGCAGTATCTTTTAGAACGTGTAAACACGGACTCAATTACTGAGCACATGGCAAGGAAAAAAATGCTTCCCTTCGAATGTCTTTATTGCAATAAAGAAATTCTGGAGCGATTACGCTCCTGGGCACAATTAAATGCTGCGATTTTTAGTGTATAAATACCCTCTGTGCACTTCAGCAAACACTTCCTAACAGTAAATCATCAATATGGGCCTGAAATGCTACTGCAGGCCGTTATAAATGCCAGAATGTGACTCGTGGCTAGCTCCACTTACATACTGTACATCCAGGCTGCGGAAAACACCACCTACTGATACATACACAAAACCACAGGATCTGTCAGGGTCAAGTGAAGAAATGATGTCATAATTTGGTTTGATTTACAGATATACCAAATGATGCAAATCGTCAGTGACAGTGCAGTGGAAGACTTTAACCGACTGTTTTCTACCCACTACAGACACACATTGTCCACTTGTTCGCTTTTTACAGCCTCTTCGTGAAGCAGGTTTAATGGGATATGAAATGTCCTGAAAAAGTGTAGTAACCACAGAAATGCACAGCTATAAACACCAGGGCTTCCAACTTTTCCCCTTCAAACTGGAAGTGAGGCCAGAGGAAACAAAGCAAGGGTTTCAAGGCAGTGACCCAGCCAAGTCCAGGTGATACATATTTTATGCCAGACCACATGCTCCTGTGGGCCACTTGCTTTCACTGTAAACCTGCACTGTCTCCGTTATCACTGGGTTGGACGCGCTGCACTTCCTTTCTTTTCATTTCTTTTAATTCTCCGATTCCAAAGAATATATTTTATCAATACTGAGTGTCCTTTCTCTGTTGGAACGTTTACGCCATTCTTTTATCCATGAAACATTAACCAAGGGTGAAATATGATGTTTGTTTTAGTTTTGACTAGCCTTCAAGAAACTTACTACACTACAGTATATCAAACATTTCCATTTACGAAACATATTGTCACATACTGCACTCCACTATTCTGTTCAAACTTCAATTGGAATTTATTAAAACACCATTTGTACAGTTAAAGCAACTTAATGAATAGTGTAATAGCATTTTTATTTGGTGGCATAGTGGCTTAGTGGTTAGAACTGTCACCATGGACCTCCATGGAGTTTGCATGTTCTTCCCCTGCTTGGTGGGTTTCCTCCAGGTACTCCGGTTTTCCTCCCACAGTCCAACAAATTAAGCTAATTGTAGATTACACTAATTGGCACAAATACCTGTTGTTTAGCTCTTTTATTTTATACCCTGCAGGATTTCAATAGATTTCAGTTGGTAGAAATGTAATAGTCTAACTGTATTAGGGCACAGGAGACCATTGTCCAGCCTCATGGAAGCACATATACAGTACAGTATCACCACGTGTGTGCGTGTGAATGGGTGTGGGTGTGTGTGTGTATGAGTGAAGGAAAAAGAGCAAGAGAGAGCATCTCTAAGTAGTTAGTGACAAAGACAAATCTAATACAACCTGCGGTTTCCATGTTTTGATCAGACCTGGATGCCGAAACAACTGTAGTGTGATGCATGCTCCCTTGAGAAATAAAACTTAAAACTTAAAAGGAAAACAGAGACAGCGAGCGGAACGAGATCACTGAATTATTAACAAGCATGGACTGCCTGGGTTACTGGAGATGTCAAGATGTTAAACACAGGAATTGTGGTTTATCGAGTTCTTGCGTCAACCGTTCACATTCCAGCCGTTAGAAATAATGCAGTGATGCTCGGATCGGACATAATCACTCCGAGCGATTAAAAAGCATCCAATCAGATTGTATTTGAGGTTACAGAAAGGAAATGACTGGATTTACATGTTAATGTATTTATGTGATATTACAGTTTCGATGAAATAGAATTCATGAAGTTCAGTTGGTTGATTTTTCTCAAGGTGCAATATAGTGTACAGTAGTCGTGCTGAAATTACGCTGGTATTTTGGACGCTCAGGAAAACTTTTAATCACATAAACACAAAAGGAAAGGCATTTTTTTCTGAGTTACCTTCTTGCTCTTTCAGCAAAACTTTAAATTTTGCTGCTTTATGCTTCATCTACTGTATAATGAGAAAAACATACCTGCTTTGGTTGGTTCGGTTCATAATATTGTTTCTAGAATAATATTTTGAATTGCCTACTGAGTCCAAATGAAGAAAATAAGCATGTGTACTTTTCTCACACATTTGCAAAACGAAATCTGACTTTACCAGCATATATGTGAGTAATGCAAGGTTATTAAAATAGAACATGTGAATAATATAGTGGTGGGTCTCATTAATCTCAGTTTAGACCTGACTGTACAACCAAAAGTTTGTATTTTATTTTATTTTTACAGCCCCTCAATTAAGTAAACTTTTCTTTTTTACCAGCATGAACTCACTCACTCATCGTCTATACCGCTTTATCCTGTATTCAGGGTCGCAGGGACCCGGAGCCTATCCCAGGAGGCTTAGGGCACGAGGCAGGGTACACCCTGGACGGGGTGCCAATCCATCGCAGGGCACTCACACATACTGTACAGTCACCCATTCACACACCATGGGCAATTTGGGAACACCAATTAGCCTAACCTGCATATCTTTGGACAGTGGGAGGAAACCGGAGTACCCGGAGGAAACCCACCGAGCACGGGGAGAACATGCAAACTCCATGCACACAGAGACGGGAATCGAGCCTGGCTGGGAATCGAACCCAGACCCTGGAGGTGCAAGGCGACAGTGCTAAACACTACACCACCGTGCCGCCCCAGTTTGAACTGAATACACAAAAAATAATGCAGCAGAACTATTCAATGTATGAAAAAATCTTGCAAAATTCAGCAATTTATAAACATAAGTCAGCATGGCGCCTGTAGCAAATCCACTGTCGCAGCTTGTTTTGGACAGTTACATGCATTTATATAAAGTTACTAATAGTTAACGATTAAAATGGCATCCAGTCATTCATTCATTCAATCATTCATCTTCTAAAATGCTTATCCTGTACAGGGTCACAGGGGACCCTGGAGCCTTTCCCAGGAGACTTTACTGAAACCACATACTGTACACTCACATAATCATTAACACACTACGGGCAATTTGGGAATAGCAATTAGCCTAATCTGCATGTCTTTGTACTGTGGGAGGAAACCAGAGTACCCGGAGGAAAAGCACCAAGCACGGGGAGAACATGCAAACTCCATGCACACAAACCCAGAGGCCGAAATCTAAGCTGGACCCTGGAGGTGGAAGGCGACAGTGCTAACCAATAAGCCACGGTGCCGTCCCATCCAAGGAAAGAAAAAAAGAAAAAAAAGTAGTTCCGACTTTACAAATTGTAGTTACATGACAAGCTCATTATAAAACTTTCACACAGGGCAGTCTACATTCATTACTCCAAAGGAAATGAACAGGAACTATGCCTCAGCTCTGTTTGTAGGACTTGAGCAAACTCAGGCCTTATCTCTAAACATTCTGTTTCCAGACCATTTGCCTGAAGTTAGGCTTGAGCTCAACACCCATTACTGGGGCAAAACACTACCGGAGCCAGTCACTCAGCTTCGTTCTCAAGGTCAGAGACTCAGCTCAAAGCTATTTAATTAAACTGAAGATGGTAGTTGATTTAACTGAACCAGTATTGGCTCCTGTGCCTTTTATTTCTCCTGAGTAGGTTCACGTATTCATTGCACATACAGTAGTCTGTATTTTAAAGCGCCCCTCTGTCCTGATACTTACAGAACAACAATGTGAAAAAAAGTTTCTTATTCTACCGTATACATGAGCCCAACATCCTATAATTACTAATATTAATAATATTAATAATACTAATATTAATAATGTTAATGGAATATGATCAAAAACATAATTCAACAAAACCAAATTTCAAACACCATACACGACAGCTTTATTGTCCTTATCATTATGTTTAACATTAACGATGTTTCACGAGCAGAATGAGAAGATTAAAGGACAGCAATGCTATCCTGAAGCATTCAGATCTAATAGCTTTTGCTTTAGCAAGTGTGCCAGCAAGCTGGAAGCGTAGTGTAACTATAGAAAGAAACGGATTAAAATGGAATGATCCGCAGACATGAAAGCTTTCAGTGTTAGACTACAGAATTGTTTTGGTTCATGTGGTAAGACACTGATGATCAAGAAAAGAAGAAACAGAACATCTCACGGATGCCCTAAGCTAGTGGAGAGGGTTTGGAGTTTCTTGTGTAATTCTTGTATAAATGTTTCCCCCCAGCTACTTAAGGCAGAAGATCAGATGTAGATCTTACTCCTGTCATCTGGTACTCATTCTAATGTGTGTGTTTGTGTGTGCGTGTGCGCAGCTGCATTCATTTTCTGACATTAGTATTTGGTATTTAACATTGAGTCTTTTTGCACATCAATCTGAATTAATGGCGACTGAGAGAGCAGTTTGTGGTACAAAAAAAAGTGACAAATGAATCAGGTATCTCCATTATGGCCCCTTTCTCACTAAAGAGGAAAAGTTTTTTTAATATTCTATTCGCCCTGTTCATTTGAGCTGGCATGCACATTGGTGCAAAGTTTAAATAAAAGCAGAGAAGCTTATTTTTACTTCACTTCCAATTTCGTTCTTCATCAGAAACAGATTACTCCTGGAAACAGATGACTACAAGTTACTAATGTAGGGAGGATAAAAAAAAATCACTAAATCTCCCAGTACAAGAGTAATCAAGATGCTTTTGAAGCAAAGTGTACAGTGGGATAGTATCATGCCCTTGACATCCTAACACACCCTCTCCTAGGGTTTAAGTTAGCATGTGTGTCCCAGTAACATTAAACTGAATCAGTCCTTAATAAGAGCAGCTCTGTGATCGGAATCCAAGCAATGACGAGTAGCAGTGCTAACAGACTGCCCCTTACTGGGCACTGTTATATTTTATAGCTCTGTGATCCACAACCCACGCTGGGAATGCACGTGTTCCGTACTTCCTGACCTGACATGCGCTTTATTACAATGTCTCCCAGAACCGACTCGAGACCTCCAGAAGATTCACATTTTTATTTAAACTCAAATAGTCTTTGTGTATTTCTGTTCCTTGCATATGCTCGACTCTGTCATGACCCTGACCTGGATTATGTGGTTACTGAATGTGAATGAATGAATTAATATGCATGTTATTGCTTGCTATTAGTTGCTGCATCAGGTACAGTAGATGGCTTTCTTACAGCTCCAGGCTCCAGGTTGATCTTGACCTCGGACTATTATCTATGTTGAGTTTGTTTATATGCTCTACCCATGTCTGTGTGGATTTCTCTGGGTTATTAGGTTTCCACAAAAAAAACATAAGACAACAGTGGGATTGTCAACTCTAAATGAATCTATGTGTGAAAGTGTGCATGAATAGCATCATGAAATTGATGGGCAGATCATCCAGAGTATATAACCTATTATATATATATATATATAGTTAAAACAGCTTAGCAATTTTATTACCATCTGAATTTTTAAAGTGCATGAACTGTAGTCGATTTAACAGTGTCCCTTGAGTTGCGCGCGTAACTTAAACTTAAATATTAGCTGTCATCATTAGACCAGCGAGGTGTCCGCACAAGCAGAAAGATTTCCACAGCCCTCCAGGAGGCATCACAGCCTAAGCCGAGCTGTAGCTCCGACTGACGCTAAGACAAAAAAATGTCAATGTGGTCAGCAAATGACCATATGTTTCTAGTTAAGATGAGTGTTGATTTTCCATCCACGTCCGTTTAAGGAGAAAGGATCACGCCTTGACCACTTACACTGAGGGTGCCCAAATTTACCTGGGTACAAATACAGTGACTGATTCTCTGTCTATGAGAGATGTGGTTAAATAATCTACCAGAATAATACTGCTGTACAAATCATGAATTCGACACGGATGTGAAATTTATAATCGCTTTGTTAAATCAAATAAGATTTCAAGGAAAATACTTGTAAGCCAAGCTATTAATGGACCAGCAATTCACTATAAGCAATTAATCAACATGTTTAGCTCTACAATGCATAATGCATGCACAAGGTCTTAACCTTGTTGGTTTATCATACAAAAGAGTTAAAGAATGTGGTGTTAAGTTATAAAGTTATACATTATCAAATTGTAAAAGAAGAGATCATGGTTGTCCCTATACAAAGATGACTGCTTCTGTCTTGATCACTATAACACAATGCTACTTCCCCGGAGTCCTACAGCAAATCCAAGCAAAGTGCCCAGTGTTGAATGTACACTTACAGTGATCATTAATGTGTTTTGCATGATAACGTGACGTGTTAAAGGGTTGCAGCTATTGCACTAAATGGAGCAGGTCGCAGAGATGCTGAGATGAAGGAATCTGCTCCTACAGTACCAGTCTGATAACCGGCTCATGCGTTTGGAAATGGAAATGCATGAATGGGAAAGACATCACCTATGGCTCAGGGGTGTGCTTGTCTTGAAAGCACATAAAGCGACCTCTGTGGCCAGTGCAAAAGACATTTCTGCGCGTCGATTGGCAAAAGACACTGAATGAAGCATCTGCTTACATGCATGAGATCGAGGCTCCTGCTGGTGCTCCTGTTGTTCCTCCACAAACCCTGCTCGGATGCTGATGTGTACCCAACAAGATAAGGTTTTTTACAGATCCAGGCTAAAATCCATATTCACAGCAATTTTCTTTTCTTTTTTTTCCAGCCCACTAAAACGCGCTTTTGTGTTTCAGCCGCAAATATCGGATCTCCACTCCAGCGTGTCACCCGTCAGGTGCGCGTGAATGCCGTGCTCAGCCCCGAGTCCTTTCAGCCCGTATTAAAAAAAAGAAAAGAAAGGCCACCGGGTCCTATACACCGTCCTGTTCCACGCGCATCAAAGGGAACACTGAAGCCTCTCCGTGCAGTATAACGGTCCAGGCACGAGCGTCTGTATAATCCAGTTGAGCGCGAGCGCGCAGTGAAATCGGACACGGCGACGAAGCCCCGCCCTCTTCTGATTAGAGCCGCTAATGTATTAGACACGTGGGGAGTCACACAAAAGAGGGGGAGCGGAGAGAAAGAAAAGAGCCGCTCTAAAGGGGAAAAAAAGAAAGACTGTTCTTGCTTAAGCTTTGGTGCCACCATGCTCTGCCGTGAAGAAATGTTCTTTAAGACAAAGAGCCAGACGAGAAGAAGGCGTTAGTCTAGGAGTGCATGTTTCTAGGATGCTGGAATCCTTGCAAACATAGACCTGTGTATTATTAATAATAATAATAATAATAATAATAATAATTCACCCTTACCATCTACTACTATAGGTGAAAAAATCTGTCTGTGTCCTGTGTCAAAAGAAGATTTTTTGCCATGATCATGTTGGTCTAAAAAGAGAAAGACAAAAAAAAAGGCAGCATGTTGAAGAATTATAACAGATACTGTATGTCAGAAATGAAAATTGGGAATTTTGTAAGTGGAACGACCCAAAATCTGCTCAGAGAGCAGGAAAGATTCAGTTATAAAGGAAAACCTGTTGGGCGATCATAGAGGTTATTACAAGATATTCATAAGGGAAGAATTTAGCAGTTTTTAGCTGATTATAAATTATAATTTAGATTTTGGTTAATTTCTTACATCATTTGAAGAAAGATGGACTGTGTGAAATCTGTGAAAAATTCGTCTTAATGATTGAAATGTTTTTTTCTTTGAACAATTTTGTCTTTAGCATATGCAAAATTTTCCACAATGCAAGTGATTGGCTTAATTGTACATAAATATAAGATGGTTTACAATACTTTACAGGAGTAGGTGGCAAATAATTTAACATAAAATATTTTTACAGTATATATGTTTTATATGGCATTATGTAGATGGTGATGTGCAAATAAAATTAAGAAGCGCCAGGAATCTCAGCAGGACAGCAAGGCCATTAATCAATTTGGATTTTAGGTCAGCCTTATTCTGCCTTCACTGGGTCAGAACAAGTGTAGGGAGGGAGGGTATACAGCTTGTGTGCATGGGCTGTGAAATGCTCTTAAGAAAAATGAGAAGGGACATATAATTTTGATTTGTATTTAGACAGACAGCAGTGGCATCTTTCTAACCAAATTTTGTCTTGGACCCCAGAAATTGCTCAAATCTAAAGATTCTAAAGAGCTAAAAAATATTTATTGATTTCTTTCTTTCATACAGTATATTTGAGATATTATAGGTTTAGATTCCAACAGATTGAAAATGTGTCTAATGACTGATATGGCAAAAAATAAAGCTGTAACTTAAAATAAAAAATAAAGCAGTATGTTTTCAACCTAATTGACAATTAATCAGGAGCTGTTGATTAGCACCGCCTTACCATTTTAAATCCTGTGGAAGCAGTCAGGGTTATTAAGTATTTCCCACATGTTTTTTTTTTTTAGGTTTTTAAATGCTGTTGTATTTGCCTAACATTAATACCACCTATGATAATATGATTACATTTTATATAAATATTTCAACATATACAAAACATATGCATATAAAACTTATATTGTTTCCTATAACTGCCCACCTCATTTTATCCCTTATGTCTCATATAGTTGTGGGAGGAATGCATTGCTAACAGATGGAGGAATTGCGTTACTCTACTTTCAATGTTTAGGAAGGGCCTGTCTCTTCCCATTTATTCGCATAATGCACATGGAGATGTTAAACCCCTTTGATTCCTGTTGACGTGAGTTTTAAATACTCAGATCCAGGAGCTCACGGTGTGTCTCAGAAAGTGTCTCAGTCTCTTTAGCAAGTTTTTATGTAAGGCATGACTATTTTAAAGAAATTTGAGAGATATCAGTTCAGCCTGTCTTTCTGGTCCAAATATATCAGCAGTTGTAAATGATTCAGTCACAGTGAAGTCATTTGGTTCTGCTTCAGTTGGAGTTAATGATGGTTCTCGTCTGGTTTTCTTTAGAACCTTTTAGATAAGGTGAGTTAAACATTTTAATAGACATTTACAAGCTTGGAAAAAGATGAATCATACATACAGTATTTATATGTCAAAAGCATCAATAATAACGTAACTATGACTTATAGTTTGTGTGTGAGTGAATTTCCACAAATTTTTAAGACCACTTTTGCAAGAAAGAGTGCTCGTTTTACATTATCACTGCATCAGCTGGCGAGGTCCCATCCAGTCATGTACTTTTATCTGATATACACTTCTCTTATTCCAAGGAGCAATGAGGTCACAGCAATGAGGTCACAGTCTTACACTGTGCTGCTAAAGGGGGAAAGGGAGTTAGTTTCCACCTCACTATCTCGCCAGTCTCTCTATTGCTATGTTGTGACTAAAATGATCAAGCAGCAGTGCCAAATATATACGTGTGTTAAAATCCCCAAAGTTGAATTAACGGCTGTAGAGTGGTGTGTTCATATGGTCTTATTTGAACATAGTGGGTGTTAAATGAACACTGGAAATTCTGAGTAATCTTTATAATGAATGTGGCATGAAATAGATCGGGAAAGCAGCCCTTACTAATCACCTTTGTGTGTTGATCTGGGAAAGTCATGGCAAGGAGCAATTGTAAAAAGCTGTGCTGATTTCAATCATTAAAACTAAGTCTTACATGTTACCAAAGGTCTAACATCTCTACGTTGTAGCTTTTATTAAAGTGTCACTCATATAGTTTTATGAAATAAATTGTGCGTGTACCATCATAAGTCTATGTAATGATCTCTGCTTAAAGTCATACCAAATAGCACATTTCTATTAGGCATGTTTAACAGTTAAAGTTTGACAACTAGACAGTTTACTATAAATCACTGTTTTTATTTAAAACTTAAAATCTTTGGACAGAGCAGAAGCGCAATCTTGTGAATAATCTTTCTCACTATACTGTAGAACATTGAACTACAAATTGTCTGGAAAGGGTTTTATATCCCTTTCCAGACTGATGTACAGCAACAATCGCTTCTCTAAGACCATTGCTTATGTCTTCTCCTCTTGGCATTGTGTTAACACAAACCTAAATGCTCCAGACCAACAAACATCCAAAACTTCTGGTTTTGTAGAGGTCTGCACACCCGCGGATGATCAATTACTCAGGGGTTGATGATTAGCTGCACCTGGCTGCAGCTTACCCTCCTAAATTTTGTGGAAGCAGTAAGGGGTATTTTTATATTGTCCACATGTTTTGTTTTCTTTTTGGCTTCATTTTTGTTAAATAAAAAAGTGCATCATGAAAAAAAGGTTATCAGATGATTTTTATTATGTTTTTACACAAAAAAAAGCACATAGAATTAACAGGGGATGTAGTAGTCTTTGAACATGACTGTATATTCATTATGAACTTGTATACATTTTGTCACATTTTTGCACATTTTGTTTTTAAAAAATAATGCAATAGAAAAACTCATGTTAAAGAAACTCCATTCGAGATAAGCATGGGAACATCAGAAGCATGAAGTGCTTGCAGATATAACTTTTTCTATTTTTCAAATTAGGTTGCTGAATGGAATCTGATTCATGAAGCCAGTCAGATAATGGTGAGTTCACAAATAGATTAATTCTGTTAAGTAACATTTCATTTTAAAATAAAAAGTGCTATTTTATATACCAGCGACACGGTGGCGTAGTGGTTAAATTTTTTTTTTTTTTTTTTTTACGGTGGCGTAGTGGTTAGCATTGTTGCCTTGCACCTCCAGTGTCCGGGTTTGATTCCCACCTCGGGATCTGTGTGCATGGAGTTTCCAGGGTTCTCTGGTTTCCTCCCACAGTCCAAAGGCATGTTGATTGGTGTTCCTAAATTGTCCATAGTGTGTGAATGAGCATATGTGTGTATGTCTAAGTGTGCCTTGTGATGGATTGGCGGCCCATCCATGGTGTACCCCACCTCATGCCATAAGTCTCCTGGGATAGAATCCAAGACCCCGCGAACCTGTATACAGGATAAAGCAGTATAGACCGTGAGTCTACGGCCCCTGACAGCACCAATGATAATCTGTTAGCATGAGTAAAAAAGCAATTCGATAAATTTGTTATGGTCTTATTATTTTGGGTGTTTCATCCATAATCTTCGAAAGACTGCAAAGGGTTTGGAAACTCTTACTGACAATCACAGAATGACCTGAAGGCTATATCTCAGCTTCGGAAAATGCTCTTTCTCTTGCTTGATGATATTTACTTCCTGTTTCCCCATGCATGGGCAACTTTATCCTATTCTTAGGCTAAAAAAAGTAATGACAAATAGTTATGGGAACAGGAGAAGGAACAGGAAAGAGCAGATGCGCAGCTACACTGCCCGCTGATGACACCTTGTTTTGGACTAAACTGGGTAATGTTAACTGATAGTGTTGACACAACCGCCAGCGTCGATGCACAATTTGTGGAGCTTCTGTAGTTTTGTTTCTTCCTCAAATATATAAAGCAAAAAAAAACTTACATGTCACTGTCTTAATGTTACAAAATAATACAATAATAATTTAATACTCTGATTTACATAATACACCAAGGATTACACATACAGTATGAAAGGTGCCCGTCAAAACATCTTAGTTATCATCTTAATCATTACTCAAAGGGTTGTTTATGTGGGAAGGAGTGGTACAGTATAATGGGACTGGAACTCATACATACCCATGAAGCTGACAGACTATGCACATACTCATATTATATGTGTATTAGACTTCCTAGCCTATAATAAGTAGAGCTTATATAAATGGAAGTGGGTTATACTGTATGGTATTGAGTAATAAAGGGATGTTAAATATTTGACAGTTTAATAAGGGTTAGAATTTTTAATATGGCCAGCCAGAGAAGCAGTCCAAGCTACGTAACCCTGAAAGCACCACAGAACACTTATATTCTTGCTCTTTTGCAGGCTGCACCATGCCAGTGTACAGTATATAGTCCAACTAAATGTAAAATGTCATCAGTATGAACATCAAAAATTTAATTTTGTTAATCCATTCAATGAGAAATGTTCCTCTTTGTACAGTCCTTTTTTAAGCCTTTGCCTCTTGTTATTAATGGATAAGTGCTCATTCCCTGTAATTATCCACTTCTATTTTATGGCAACTTAGGATCTGGAGGTACAGACCTCAGATTATAGGACTGAGGTTTTAACACACAACAAAATAAGTCTCTAGGAGACTGGCAGAGCTGGTTATGATATCAGGTTTTTAATCTATTACATACTGTATAGTACATCATCCTCTCAGGATAATGGCTTCTACATGTAATAGAGAGGACACCATTTACATCATTTCCCCTCCATCCCAAGCTTACAGAGGTGTTCTCACGTCCAACCAGTTGCTGGATAGTTTCCAATGTCCAGCTGGAAAAAGAACAGGAGCTCAGACAATACAAAGATGATCATAAGGCATGCTCTCCTGCCAAAATCAACATGGTAAATTGGCCATTTGTTCATGATTACCCTACAGATTTTTAAGATTTTGATTATACCATAAATTATATGTCTTCTATTTTGACTTCAAATTTTCTGAACTCATTTTTATGACACTGAAGAACACTTTCAGTTAGTGAAAATAACTTAAATGTATATAAATGTATCTAGACATCTAAAATATTTTAAATATAGACAGTTCTATAAAATTATTAAATCAATCTAATTGTTATTATTATTTGAAAATGTTTTATTGCTATTTCATGAAACAGCATTCATTCTACTGGCAAATGAAAAGAAGCAAAAAATTATTTTCCTTAAAACCAATTCAAAGCCAAAGGTCTTTATTATTATGTCATTTATCATCAATTTATTATGAAGTACTATGACATTCTTACTTGCATGGCATTTTTCAGGATTTCAGAAAAAAAATGCCTATGCAAAATCATATCCACGATACAAACATACAAGAAATACAAAATGAATATTAAAGTAGACACAATTGACTATATTTGTATATATATGATATTTTTACTTGCTAACTCATATGTAATATAAGTCTTTTAGAAAAGTCTCACATTCCATGATTGGTGGGTGCACTTCTGGGTGCCACTACTCGGCATTGTCTGACAAAATGGCCTTCCAGAAAACAGGAAGTATAAAATCCTGAGAACCTCCTGTGGAGTATTTTGCATATGCAGTGCTGTGTTTGGGGGAAGACAACATGGCCACCGCAGTATGACCGACAAAACTTTCCAGCAGCTTCCTTCCTTTCCTGAATGTGAACAGCATCGTGGGAAAGAAAGAAAGCCATTACTATACTGGGCCGTTCGTTGATGCATTGTACTCAGTCATTCAGCACCACTAAACCCCTGAGCCCTAACAAATACAACTAGAACAGTTATATCACATGGTACAGTATTCTTTCTATTTATGTAGGTGTGTGAAAGACAAGTGTCTGACTGTGTGTGTGTGTGTGTGTGTGTGTATGTGTGTGTGTGTGTGTGTGTGTGTGTGTGTGTGTGTGTGTCTGTAGTAAAATGATGTAATTTGCTTATTTAGTTTTTTTCCATTCTTTTGCCTAGTAGTATGTGCTTGTTCTGCCTTGCATTGTACAAGTTTTAAAATGCGTGCAAAAACTTGCCTTGCTTTTCCTGAGATGACAGATTAAAGAAATATAGCCTTCTTTCTACATTGTGCTTCCTATCAGTGCCGATCTGAGCTTTTCTGGCATAACGGGCTTTAGAACTAATTCAGAACCAGATCATAAGGTTACACAGATGGAGTCGACAAAAAGGAGCCTTATTTCCTTTCTTTTGTGGGAAAATTTTTGCTCTTTTGGCATTCATATAAGAATCTGTCATCATATACGAAAGCAATCAGAGTGAGTGTCAGAAAAGTCATCTTCCATTGAGACATTGCACCTTCTACTTGGCAAGTCCAATACACCAAAAAGATAAAAAAATATTTTAAAAAAACACACAGAGGAAGATGTGAAGGTGAAGTGTACAAGGTCATACAAGGATTCCCTTACGTCTCTGTCTTTTCTCCTAGCACACAGATGGATCTCTCAGCTGCTTCCTGTTTTATTGTTACAAAAATCTGTTGTACTCTCTTGATAAAGTTGCTTGACCATCGACCTCCAGGATGGAAACAAGCTTCCTGAAATGGCTTCCGTGCACGCAGGGGATGTAATCATTCCGCTTGTTCATATCCGCAAGTAAAGTCCTGCTTCTGAACCTAAGGAAGGATGTCAAATACTGTACTTCTGATTTTCTGTGAAAAAGAGCATTTCTCCCTCCTCCCTCATTTTTTGTTGTACAGTACAAATAATCTTTGTTTTCTGGAAATTCAGAATGTAAAGAAATAGTTGTTCTCATGCAAATCTCTTCTTAGGTATTGTTTGAGAAATAGGCATACAGTACTACTTTGAACTTACTATCCGACCCAGCTTTTCTTTACACCAAGAAACAGCAACAGAAAAATGTCGAGGGTGTTGAAGAAACACATGTTGTTTACCGGCATAATCAATGTTAAACAAAATGCTTTTTAATTAAATACACTGGTACCTTGGCATGCAAATTTAATCCGCTCTTAAGTCTTAACTACTGTGATCATCTTAGTTTGTGTTATTTAAGTGTTGTTTTTTTAAACACTTTTGTTTTTTTACGTTGAAATTTATGTACTTAGCGTTGTTTGAAAGGGACTGAGAGTAACATAATTTCAATTCTCTATATGTATGTACTGTACGCGTAGCAGAATTGACAATAAAGTTGACTTTGACTAAATGCCGTTTCAGCCACAAAATCTTTTTTTTTCAAATTTCCAACACTATCTTTATATTTTTGCATATAAAAACAATCAAAACATTTATAAAAGACATGTAAATAAAGTTAAATATGAAATAAATAAGCTGCTTTAAAAACTTAAAAGCTTGATAATAGTGCTATATATATGACGCAAAAAATTCTTTATCGGTTACCAGAAGTATGCTCAACTGGAGGAACGTGCAACTGAACTCATGACTGGCACAGTCGCTCGCATGCCAAAAATGCTACATTTTAGTTCTCAAGGATAAAATTCGCAACGCAGGGCATTTGTATGCTGATTTAGCACTGTACTTTTGAAATGTCTTTCAAATAAATAATTTTCGTTCATTCTTTCATTTATTCAATCATCAGCTTCCGCAACTATCTTATCCTTGTCAGGGTTAAAGTGGATCCGGAGCTTATTACAGAAACACTGGGTGTGAGGCAAGACTACACCCTGGATAAGCCACCTCAGTCAGGCATCAAGCATACCAGAAGCAATTTAAAGAACCTGGAACGATCCCATAACATGGGGAGAAGATGCAAAACTGTACACAGAGAGAAATGAACCTAGGAACCTGAAGCTGTGAGATGGCAACATTAACTACTGTTAAAAAAAACATCTTGTCGGCAGTGGCTTGGCTGTGGAATCCATTTTAAGTACTTGCTGCTCTGTAGCACCTCTTGTCAGTACAAAACGTTTTTCAATTTTACTTTTTAAAATATTGTGGGAATAATCAACTTAAATGTTTGTTCAGTTTAAACAATAACATACCTTTTAAAAATCTGTTCTATCTTGGAATCAGAAAAACTGGATATTGTGGTTTGTTTGGTCCTGGAGTTGGGTCAAGAACAACTCTAGTGCAGCGATAACTCTCCTAGCTGGCAGATGACTTCTCTTTCCTATAGTGAGGGGTTTTTCAAATACAGTAGGGAAATACAGCTTCTGCTATAATATTTTTTATTCAAAGGTGCCACATGTCCTATTAATTGCAGTTGCCTCTAACACCTAAGCAAACCTGATTAATAACAGGAGCTAAGATTAAGGTTAGGGTTAAAAGTGTGGTTATTCATTAAGGAATATGATATTCTAATTGTTGGCCAACTGTTGTATGTTGGTATTAGAGGAAATAAAATGCTTCAAGCTAAAGCTGTACACCTCAAACAATTTTCTTATATTTGCACACAATATCATGGTTTATTACTTAAGTATTGTTGAGAATTAAGTCTGTAAATTGGACCTGCTTTCAGACAATGCTCCAGGCAACCTGCACTGTAGCGTAAGAGCACAAGAGCACAGCTTAAACAGCTCTTGTGATCATCTGTTATACAGTACTTAGTTGTGAACATAGTTCATCTTAAAGGCTGGTGATCATCCACCACCACCGATAACTTTCTTCTGAATTGTGAGTTTAACCCAGAGTTCCGGAGTTTCATACAGAACACACACTTCCCTTTTCTTATCAGTTGGGCTAAGCTCTGGAGGGGTGAAACATTGCCTATCATAACACAATGAACTGTATCTACAATAAGGAATGCAAATAGGGTGTATTCAGGGTAGTTCTCTAAGGCTTATAGACTTTTGTGAGACTTTTCTATGTTCTCTAAGGCTAAAAAGTTTGCCTTCTAACAGCTTTTAACTTAATTTGGTATTATTAATATCAGGCAAAAATTTGATTTAAAGACAAATTTTGATAATTATATATTTGTAAAATCGTATTTGAAAAAACGGTTTGAAACCAAGCCAAAAATATTTTTACATTCTGACTAGCGGAGAGAGATTTTTTATTTTTTTTTATCAAATCCAATGCAGAAAATTATGTATAAAAATAATGTTTACAATCAAAGTGAGACTAATTTATGCCCTTGAAAACACTGGGTGAAAGCAAGAATGCATGTGAATTTGCTACCAGGCTTCACAGACACTTGTGCATTCACTCACACACACATTCGTACCAAGCAGCAGTTTAGAGTTGCTTATTTGGTATTAAAGAAAACTCCCATGGAGACAAGGATAACATATGAACATTGATTAAAGTCAGTATTGAACCCTAAGCAATAAAGATGGCCCCACAGTACCTGCTGCACTAGGCCTGTGGAATTCTTATTACATGAAAAAGCATACATTACAGAGCAGGAATGGTACGTCCTAGACATTTTTCAGCAGAAATGGATCTAATTCCGGTCTTAAATATATGCTCAAACAAATGTGGGTATAAATAATCCACAAGAGCTGAAATCTGAGAGGAAAGCAGCTCTAACTGTCCTAATCCATCTTTGCTGTCAATGCCTATTTTCCAGAATGACAGGTCTTTAAGAAACGTTATAATAATATCCAGTGGTCTGGGGAAAAAAACGTCCTCCATGTCAGTGCCTGTTTTGTAATAAAATGCACAGCAGCCATGTTTTAGCCATATGAGGAAAATAAAGCAAAACCATAAACATGTGGCTCTGTATCTTTTCAATGGTTATTTCCCTTTCAGAATGGCTAAAATAAATTTTTCATTGTTAAACGATATGAAAATATTTCACACATGTAAAAGCAAAAGTAAAAAATAAAAAAAAAAGAGCCATGCTTCTCGATTAGGACACGCAAGCAAACATACACAGGCAGGCAGACAGAAGGTCTGACAGACACACACACGCACCCACATACACAGCTATTTTTCAGGAGTAACATCCCACCGAAAATAAGTGCCAGTTGCTGTGATTCAGTCAGTGTATATAAATCTCTCTTCAAGAGACCTTTTGCCTCTCTTTTCCATGGGGTAAAATCGCACACTCTCTCCGAGATCAGTTGATGCATTTCCCATTTCTCCATACTGATAGCTCTTGGATGGAAAAGCAAGGTGGCGTAATATTGGGGAGATCTGCTGGAGCACTTTGAGGTAGACCAGCTGCCCACATCACAGTACTACTGATTTTGCGGGCTCTGTAATTATCATGCAATGGGCTATTTCTGTGATATTCAGCTACAGATTAGTCTAAAGGATGCACGGGCTGTTTCCATAGCAAAGTTGGAAAGTCACTGGCAAGAAATAACAAACAGAAGGACTTCAGTCAAGACTGAACATGAGACTTAGACAGAGTAAAGATTCAAAATACTTTGGTGAATATAAAAGAAATAGAAACTAATTGACTGGGATTGTGTACGGCATATCTACTGCATGTATTCCATGGCAGACCAAACTATGAGGCTGATGAGATTTCAGTTAAACAGCTGTTAAAATAATATGAAATGAACTCTGTCATAATATGACCAGCAAAATGCAACTGTTTTTGAAACACATGTTCCTTTAAGTGCAATATATTATTAAAAAGTAAGACTTACAGTACTTCTTTCAGATATTCATAAGTTTAAAAAAAAAAAATTATTATATATCTCTTAAAACTAATTCTCAGCAATAATTTTCCCGTCAGTGATTTCTCCTCAATTTTATAACTTTCATTAATCTCTGACAGAAAAATGAGCTTTGCATCAACTTCCATTCATCAAAATGTGTCTTTTCTGTCTCATTGTTGCCACCTTTGGTAGCACCCATGGTTTCATTTTATCTAGATAACAAGTAACTAACTTGCACCAATAATCTATTTAACAGTTTGCATAGAGATGCATTAACAACTGCATATATTTCTTTCAGTTTTTAAACATACAGTAAGGGGAACGCAAAACTGGAAAAATAATCCTGACTTTTTAAAATTATTATTTAACTGTTTAAAAAAACACAAACAAACAAAAAAACTAGTGGATAAATCCAGCACAACAATGTGACAAGCCGATCACATTGCTCCGTTCTGTCACATGATCAGTTTTGCAAAGATATTTCCTGTATTTTCTGAGTGATTTAAATGTATTCAAAGTATTTTAGGAGAATGTGTAAGCCCAGAAAAGGAGATTTACACCCTTTAATTGTTTGTGCACTCACTCCAGCAGCAACAAATAGGTATGTTTCGCTTAATATCCACATTAAGTGGATGTTTTTAAAATACCATTTTATATACTTAACAAACAAAAATAGTGAAACAAAGAAATAATGTTATAAAACCTTAAAGATGCATGCATGATTGCATATAACAGACATGAAATGTATGCACTGTGTGCGAAAAGCTATTGATTAAACAGTGCAATCCTACACTATAAATAAGGAGCTGTCATAGGAATGTACCAAAGTAAAACTAAAACTGGGGAAGAGGAGGCTGATGCTGTAAGTGAAGTTTACATATTGTTTCTCATGATCTTCAAAAATCCTTGTACAGTGGAACCTTGGATTACAAGCATAATTCGTTCCGGAAGCAGGCTCATATTTCAAAACACTCGTAAATCAAAGCAGATTTCCCATAAGAAATCATGTAAACTCAAATTATTCATTCTGCAGCCCAAAAAAAATAAATACATAAAAATAATTAATATAAAATATAAAGTTAAAATAAAACAAATTAACCTGCACTTTACCTTAAAAAAAAAGTAAAAATAAATCCCGACAGGTAAGTGTTTCCGTTTGTGCGCGCAGGCGCTGTGTGTGTTTGTGTGTGTTTGTGTGTCTGTATGAAGCTAAAGTAAGAGGAGAGGAGGAATCAGACCCCCCCCCCCCTTCTCGTCTTACACAGTAACCCCTCCTCCTCTTTTATTTAGGTTTCACACACACACACACACACACACATTAATGGAAAGACTGTTTTATCTGAAGAATTAACTAGGAACATTGCTAATGACACTCGCGTGAGAAGGCGAGAGAAGGAGGGGTGTGTGTGTGTGTGTGTGTGTGTGTGTGTGTGTGTGTGTGTGTGTGTGTGTGTGTGAAGGGGCATGGTGTCCAATGACACGCACACACACACACACAAACTGCAGGCTGATACAGAGAGAGAGAAAATGGATCTTTAACATCTCTAATGAGACTTTCTTTTGCTTTACTCGCGTGCACACACGTGTTATAATAAACAGTACATGCGCGCTGTACAAACACGCATACAAATACACAAAAAAAATGCTTTACATGCACACACGTGGTCACAGTGTTATAGTAAACAGTACACGCGCACAGATGTTGATTATACCAGTAAGAGACGCACACCCAGCAGGGGAGATGATTACCCACAATTCCGCAGCGCAAGAGAGAGAAAAAACGTTGGTTCAGTTGTGATCACGTGATACTCGGCGTCAAAACAAGAAGCGCATGCGTGATACAAGATACTCTGTAAACCAAGACTTGTTAATTTTTCTAGTCAAATTTTATAAAAAAATCTTTGCTCATCTTGTGGAACACTCGCAAACTGCATTACTCGCAATCCAAGGTTTCACTGTAATAAAAAATGTTGGTGTGCAGATCTCAACAATTTTTATCAGTACTTTCTGTTTGAATAACCATAAAATCAGAATAAATGCATGAGTTTGCTACAATTTTTATTAAAACCAACATATTATTGATCCTCAGTTACATACTTAAATTACCACAAACACAGCTGCAGCCTGATTTATCCATTGTGCCAAAGCTGTGGGAGATGGGGTTAAAGTTTTTTGAAAAATCACACAAAATTCACACTGACATAAACAATTTGAACAAAACATTTTGACATTTATGCTTTTCAACACCATTGTGACTCAAAGAAAACATGCACAAAAAGTTTTCTATCATAAAGCCATTTGTCTGTCTTTATTTTAAAAAATGGAGTTATCCCATTTTACTGTCAAACTATTCGAATATGTAGAACTGAAAGTCTCTTACAATTTACAGAGTAAAACTCTGATTGGTAACTGAAAAAGTCAATAGTTGGTCAGAGAAGATTGCCAGGGACAGCAGTGATTTTGAAAGGGCACATAAAGGGCAGTCATCATTAAGCAAGTCACTTGATCAAGATCAGTCGCTGTAAGTAGTATGTATTTATGTAATTTAAACCACATTGTAAAATGCATTTTTCTTTTCATATGAAGTTGATTCATTAAAACAACATGTAAGAGACTGTGACCAAATGTTAGCCTTGAGCTGTCACAGCTTGGTGCAATTATTTTGGCATTAATGTGGCACAGCATGCCTGGGGCTGTGAAAAAGGCACTCACCTGCGCCTTGATGTCTTTTCAGAGAACAAAAAGGAGGAAACTGTTTGAAACATTATTGCCCTTGTTAACTATGTGATTATTTGTGTAAATCTTCACACTCCTTTATAATCAAATATGGACAGCATATGCATGGATTGTGTAGTGGCACATGAGGTTCCTCAATGTTTATAAGCACACAAAAAACTGCTGCTTAATGGGACTTAATGGTTAGAGCTTAACGGTCAATTTTACTAAGAAATATATGTTGATATCTAAATTCTAATCTGCTACATTGTAACTATGTGAAATTCTTAATTCTAAAGTATTTCAGTTTACAATTGCAAGAGTTCTAAATTCTAAATTTTACAACAGTTATTACAAAGCTAACAAGCTTCTAACACAAGGCTGAATCCCAAATCTCTTTGTATAATTGTAACTGGTTACATAATGAAACAAATCAAAGTCTGTTAATAATAAATAGTGTTAGTTGAACTTTTGTATAAAATCAATTTCATACTCAACGTTGTGCTGTTGTGCTGGATATCAGCACAGATGTTACAGTATGCCTTTGGAACATGGGCTGCATGTTATTACTGCATCACAGAGGTACCAGTACAACCCTCCCTCTTGTGCGATATTGCTTAATTATTATAATGTAACAGTACAGTTCTACATTTTTTACTATTACACTGCAAAATAAAGGAGTTCTAAAGTATATACTATTACAGTAAATTAGCATAGACAAAAAAACAAATCTCAATATAAATGTAAAAATGTTTAAATGTGTTGTGTTCTCGAGTGTTTCTTTAAGCTATTTAATGACATTTGAATCTCCTTATAAAAGGCCAAGGTTAAAAAAAAATTATGAATTTAAAAAATGTAAAGAATGTAATGTTTGAAAGTGAGCACTACTATTGTGTCATGCCCACAGTAAAGCTTCGTGAAATGGGCTGCCATCAGTCAGGATGTGGCCCAGAATTGAATTGACAGTATGCCATGGCGAATTGTAGAGATCTTGAAAAAGACACTGCAAATAGTGACTCTTTACATAAACTTATTGCAATTAAAAGCCTTTGACACTTATGAAAAACTTGTAATTATACTTCAGTATACCATAGTAACATCTGACAAAAAGATCCAAAAACACAGATAATATTTGTCATTCCCAAAACGTTTGGCCATGGCTGCACACAGAAGGTGAAGGTTATTTCCTACAGGATGCTGTCAAGTAATATCACATAAAATACACACCATACATTTACATAGAATAAAGTGTTTACATAGAAGACTAAGCTACATTAATTAGTTTACTTTACTAACATTTGTTTCAATTATGTTACTCTATGCTTTATATGCTTTATTAAACCAAGCCAGTTGGTTTAATATTGGAATATTAATAAGTAAAATTCATAGTAATGAATGATATTGTGATTTTATGAAACTATTTAAAGAGTATTATATAACGGAGATATGGATGAAAATGTAAAAACAGATTTTGTGTGGCGTGTCAGTGTGACTGTATGGCCTCATGTGTAAGATTGAGGGAATTCAGTTCTGCCCAAAGAGGGGCTTGAAAGACTAAAAAAAACCCTCTATAAAGGAGCCAGAAAATTTCAGGGTAATCTCTTTGGCACTGCTAAAAAGTCTATGTGGTTTAAATTCTTTATTTTAAAATTGTTTTGGATATACAAATAATATTGTCCTAAAAGGGCTGGGTGTGGTGAGGGGGGAGTGGGTAATCAATCCCAGGTTCTGTGTGTGTGTGTGTGTGTGTGTGTGTACCACTATAGCAAAGCACAGTTGGTTCTAGTTTACTGGCTATATAGACTGTTTTGGCTCCTTGCAGTCACTCTTTCCTTATCCTTCCCTCCACTCCTTCCTGCTCTATCGTTTTCTTTCCTCTACATTATCTTACAGTACTAGCACTTACTGTAGTTAAGGTAAGTATTCACAATTGAGTGCCAAGTTTAACTAGGGTTAACTTGTATTTTGAAAGTGTTGACATGCAACAATAAGTAACAATAAGTAAAATTATATTATTACTGGCTAAATAATAATAATAAGACCACAGTTGCCATATTCTCCACAATAGGAGCAAGAAACATTGTTTGATCATTAATGAAGCAATCACAGGTGATGCAAATATACTGTAACACAACAGTATAGATAACAGTTAAACATAACAGACACAAGCCAAAGACACACTGAAAACCTGAAACTATACACAAATCAGGTATACTTGATTATATGAGAAAACAAAAATTAATAATAACTATTGTTCTTCTCCTTGAGCTTATTATTATTATTATTATTATTGCGACTAGCACTATTTTGCTGTAAACTTTCCAAAATTTCTTGATGTCAAGTCCCATTCTCTTGTACTTGGAATCTTGTTAAAAACCTTTTTCTAAAATATTTCTACTTCCTGGGATCACAAAGCCAGTGAGTAGACATTTTCTTTCTGATATGTACAATAATATCAGGGTAGTTTGCACCAATGGTTAGGTTTACTTTCACATCCTTGTCCCACATGATAATACAATCATTGCAAAACGTTTTTTACAACTGGTTGTCCTTTGCAAATAGTCGAGCAGATGTAAATGGCAACATCTGTGCAATTTGTGAGGATCTGACATCGATGGTACCTGGTAAGTGCTTGATCCTGTGCAGTGAAAGATCAGGCTTTCCCTTTCTTGTTTAACATCATGGCTGTGGAGTCAAGGAATACTGTGTTCCTTGTCTACATTCAACTCGTTCAAGTGTTGAAAGTATTTAGAGGCTTGCTTCACACATGTTTGATTTGGTTTGCCTCAATGTTTTTTCTTAGTGTTGGACCTTCATTCAGAGAACTCTGGCTCAGCTTTTAAGCCACAGTTATTGAGCTGTCTACATAGTCCTCAGATCAGATCAGAAAAGAATGTACAGTAAAGCAAGTGAACCTTATTCACTGTCTTGGTCAAAAAGTAGTTGGTATTGCTGACTTTGTGGGTCTTCAACATCCTCATAACCTTGTTATGTCCTTGTTCAATGTTGTTGCTGAGCCTGATAATGGCTGAGTGAAGCTCAGTGAGTCTGCGGTCACTGTTGTACTTATATACAATTGATCTATAATAGTTTTAGCAGAAACAATCAAAATGCAAGGACGCCAGGCAATACTCAAAGTTTTATTGTAAAATGATGAATAAAGATGATGTAGAAATAATTAACCATGTGAGAAATGAGTAGCTGAAATGTTCTTGCAAGCAGATGTTGCTGGATAAGATGTACAGTATAATTTCGAGGTTGTGGGAAGGCTGTAGCAGTTTATAGTGATCTTATGCTGGAGCTGTATACAGGTATGGAAAAATCAGACAGATTGGCAGAGCTGCTGACTTGGAGCAGAGAGAGATCAGGTGCACTGGTACTACCACTGATGAGCTGGCAGGTGGTGGGGGTCTGGAAGCAAACATGAGCAGACTGGTTTCATCCTAGAAATGTTTAAGGTTGGATCCAGAGGGAGTGAAAAAGCTTCAAGCATGCTGCCAACAGGTTTTGAAAATTCAGATCAGAGGTGCATAGCCATACTTCTTGTTCAGTGTGATAGGTAGGACTTGCTGAGCATCTATGATTGGTTCATATTGTGTTGATAGGTTCTAAGTAGGGTATCACAAGCCTTTTTTCAAATCTGCCTACATCCCCTAACAAATGCCTATGCTGGAGGATGGAACAGAGGCTTCAGTTTCTTGATTCGCTAACAGCGACGGCAGGTACGCATAGGCAGCCAGGAAAGGAGACAGTCCTTGGCGCAGGTTGATGAGTCCTAATAGTATAAAAAGTATATTAAGCCTCTCTATTTCCCTGGTATGTAAGTAAAAAGCTGAAACTCGGCCTAAAACCGTGAAGTACTGTAAATTGCGGACCTCTATTAGAACCCCCTTCGACAGGCAACCCATGTAATCCAAATACTTGCTGTACCATGACTTCATCTGTTTCTTTGGCTGAAGGTACACTACCGTTCAAAAGTTTTAGAACACTTGCAAATTTCTTTGTTTTTGTTTAGTGATTTATTTTCTACAATCTACAACAATACTGGGGATTTCAAAACTATAAAATAACACATATGGAATTAGGTAATTACGTAACAACAACAAAAA
>JAQMYL010000009.1:11207140-11226460 GCA_030014365.1 Clarias pachynema | reverse complement strand
CCTTTACAATGTAGAAAGAAATAAAAATCAGGAACCATCATGGAGTTAGAAAGTGATCTAAAACTTTTGAACGGTAGTGTACTTTTGGAAGAGTGGTGAAGCTTCTTGATGAGCAAACAGCAAGGCGCACACAAAGCAAATTCATATACATATTGGAGAAATGGTTGACCACAGTGAGCATAACTGTATTGTAATCAATAGATATGTGGGACCAGGGCCTTTTGGGAATAGGCAGTGAGTAGAGAAACCCAGCAACTGGTCAGAAATTCAGGAAGATCCCTTGACTGAGAAGTCCACCAAAGCCACTGTAACACCACAGCATGGGTGCAGGTTCCTCAGGGATATCAGGACAGGCAGAAGTTGTGGCCCACTGGAACAACTGTGAGCACTAAGCACCAGCAATGACTAAAACTTTCATAATGATTCTTTTCTTGGCATTTTAAGGGAATTGTACGATGACACTCAAGGATTTAGTTTGTATTCTAATTCCCATGTCTATTAGAAGTCTGTCATCTTTAAAGGTTGACTGCAGGTCATTTACTGTTGATTCACCCTCTTGCTGTAATCCCTCAGTGATGGTCTCATTAGCATTGTGTTGTTGTAGTGGGTGTTGTGGTTTAGGCTACTCCATTTGAGAGCTCCCATTTGGTTCACCACCCAGTGTTCTAGTATTTTTAGTCTCTTGTTTTTGTTGTTGTTCAGTACGATGCATGAGATTGGGTTTGATCTGTGCTAATTCTGTTTTGGCAAGACCATTTCCCCCTCTCTCCATTTTTTATTGGGTTCTGAACTTATGTACATAACTCTGATACATCTTGGATATCTAGAAATTATATTGTTGTCAAATGGCATGTATTATTATTATTAGTAGTAGTAGTAGTAGTAGTAGTAGTAGTAGTAGTATTTAGACATTCTGAATTAACTTCCTAGTCCTGGATCATGTTTACATTAGATACATTTATCTATAGTATAGTAAAAAGTTTATATCCAACTATGGATTATTTGTATTAAAGTTTAAATGCACTCAAGAGGCCTTTAACAAATTTATATTTGATGACTCAAGCCACAAGGAAATCTGTGTACATTTAGCCACATTGTGCAAGTGTAAATGCAAGCTCTCCAAGCCACATTTAACCAAAACCAAACCCACAACCCAAACCCCTTCTAATGCATTACAGCAAAACTCACATAATCCAAGACTGCATGCAATCATCTTTTTAAAATTAAAACTCTGGATTTTTTTTTATGTGACAGAAATCTTTTTCAGAAAACCAAAGGAAACAAAGTACAACCCAAAATGTTGGGTGTCAAATATATGAAGTCGAAATTATATACTGTATATGAAGATAAAATTATACACCAAAAAGGACAAAAAACCCAAGCCAGGTCAGCCAAGATGTTTTTTACTAGACTGTCAGTGTGATCTTATGAAACGACTCAATATATAAATTATTGCAATGAACTGTGGCGATGGTTTTACTGTCTACAGTGAAAGGTTTAACGGTAAATTTGTTAAACATAAGTACAACTTAGGATGTTATTTATGAATGAAAGCAGTACAAGGTTTAGGGTTCTCTAGGTACATACTAATCTTATAATTAATGTATCAAATATTATTGTTCAAACTATAATCATATAGACACGAACAAATACATATTTTGAGTGGTTGATCTTAACAGATATTGGCAAAAAAGTAGATTTACAGAAATCTGGATCCCTAATAAGTGGTGGCAATGACATGAAGAAGAAATCTTAAGAGAAATCAGACTTGAAAATAAACCTTTTTTAAAGCAGCAGCAGAGTGATAATACTATTTTTAAAAAATGGATGAACACAAACAAATATTGTGAGACCAAAGAGCTTTTAAACTCTTGTTAGTCCAATGTACTAATGTACAGTAGTTTTAATATTATTCCAATGTACTGCACATCTAGCAGCAGTAGAATCAGACATTTGATTGATGCAGTCTAATATACCATATGACTCACTGCTTTTCCATTTCTCACACTTTCCTCTTTCAGAAATACATACTGAAATAAAACAGAATACAGCATGTGACATCCAAATGTCATTATGTTCTACATGAGCTGCATGTTTTCAAGTGATGATGTTTTGGATTCAGGGGTGCACAAATCTTTAGGGAGCTTAACTAAACTGTCCTAAATGTGACTTTTATTACTTTTTAATATGTGAGTACATTTTAAAGTAGTATATATATTTTTTACTTTTTCCCATAAGAAATAATGGAAACTCAAATTATCCGTTTCACACTCGTTGTGTGTGTGTAAAGCAGCCCCTCTCTGCTTCATACACACACACACACACACACTAAAGGCGAGAGAGAGAGAGAGAGAGAGAGAGAGTGAACTGGCAAGGTGTCAAATTACGCCCGCGCACACACATATCGCACACACGACGACAGGCAGGGAGAGAATGGATTTTTAACCTCTAATGACACTGTACACACGCGCTTTCATACACAAAATAAAATATGTTTTACACACACACACACACGGTGACAGTGTTATAGTAAACAGTACACGTGTGCCTGGATGTTGATTATATCAGTGAGAGACGAGCACTAAGACCCAGCAGGGGAGACGATTACGTGACACTCAGCGTCAAAACAAGAAGCGCATGCGTGCTACATGATACTCGGTACTCGATAAACCAAAACTAGCTCACTTGCAATCTGAGGTTTCACTGTATAATGTTTCAGTACTCGGATCAGCCATGAATGTAACACATCATCACTTGAAAACATGCAGCTCAGGTACAGCATAGTGACATTTGAATATCATATACTATATTCTGTTTCATTGCAGGAAGTGTACATTTAGAAAATTAAGAAATGTATAGATTTATCAATTTGTCCCTAATGAACTTGACAGTGCAATGCCATGGACATCTACATTCTTTGTTCTAGACTCTTTGTTTTTATTCTTGCATGTTTCTTCCCCGGTCTTGTCATTAGTCTAGGTTGAGTTTTATTATTTAAGCCCTTAAGTGTTTTTCTCTCATTATGAGTATTATGTTTAGTGTATGATTTAAAACTGTGTGGACAGGGGTAGCTCAGTGGTTAAGGTGTTGTACTGTTGATCGGATGGTCCCAGATTCAAACTCCAGTACCACTAAGTTGCCACTATTTGGCTGTTGACCCAAGGCCCTTAACGCTCAGATGTAAAATAATATAAAATTTAAATCACTCTGGATAAGCACATCAAATAACAGCTTATATCCTGCATTTCTCAAGTTTCCTATTTATTTGACAAAATACTTCACTGATATTATGGATACACCTGGATAAAATAAAGAGCATCCCAGGAGCTGGAATTTGACGCAGTTGATGCTTATAAAATGTGGATTATTTATGACTTGTCCCTGGACAATGGCACTGCATTTCCACTACAAGGAGTTTAATAAGAGTGCCATATTTTGCTAGAATGTCTGGAAAACCCTAAACCTAAAACAATAGAATTAATAAGGTTTATTTTAGCCCTGGTCTAACAAACATATGTACAGAAAGCATGGTCACCCTGTTCAACTGACGATATTATCTACCGCCATGCTTGGCTAAGGGCATCGCAAAGCTTCTCTGTTTGGCAGAAAATGTTGCTCCCCCTTTCAGCTTGTCACTTCAGTAAAGATTGTCACTTTACAGCCCTGCTTGGTTGAAGATGTTGCTCCTCCTCCCTGCGCACATGTGGACATTGCCTTGCCCCTCTACCAAACACCTCTGCTAAACTGTTGCTAATACCCCTAATCTCCAGACATCTCTGCTTGGCTGAGAACATTGTTCTGCCTTCCTGCTCAGCTGATGATGTTACTCTGCCTCTCTGCTTGCTGAGGTTGTCACTTGCCACCCTGTTTGGCGAAAAATGTCGCTCTGTCTCCCTGGTTGGCTGAGAACATTGCTCTACCTCCTTGCTCGTTGTCACTTGCTCTGGCCTCACTGTGGTTGTCACTCTCCCTCTAACCTCCCTTTGGTCATCTGCTCCCGCCTCTGGCTAAACTTATTCTCCCCAGTGTCACAACTGAGCTTAACCATTGACTTGTTTTTATGAATTAACGTTTGATGAATTAACACTCACATTTACACACCATATTTTGGTACTGAAATCTTTTCTTTTGCTCCCTACCTGTTTTCAGAGTAGTTACCACTATCCTGATATAATACATTGATGAAAATAGCTTAAAATGTTTCACCCTGGTACCTTCTAACTATTTCTCAAAATGACTAGCTCAACAATTTATCTTGCTTTGTGGCACAATTAAAGCTACCATTTGCAACAATAGTCCCACAAAGTAGCTAAATTCAGCAAACTCGCTGAACTTTAAAAATAGCAGCACTCTTTAAAATCTGAAGTTGATTAGAAGAGAGTTGGATTTAACCCACTCATGAGCTTAAGTACTGAAGGAAATCCAGCTGAATTGTCCTTCGTTGGAAAAGCGGTCATATGTGAAATGTTTAGTACACACATGTAGAACTTCGGGCACAGCTGTCAGAATCTTTCAATTGTAAATAAATGTTTGTATAATTACTGTTTCTTCACTCCCTCAGAGGCTGGAAGTTTACAGCCAACAACAGAGTCTTTGCTTTAAGGCGGAGGTTTTTTCCTCATATTTTTTGTATGTACACACAAACTGGAGGCCAATGTGAATGTCCAAAAATGATAAAAATGGGCCGATGCATATTCATCTTAAGGTTCCACATTGGAGTCTGGGGGTTGTCGCTCTTCAACCACTGAAGTTGTAGCTGATAGCTGTAGCTTTGTGACTTCACTGTGCAGTTTGAGAACATTACATCAGATGATGATTTGGCACAGGTCTAAATAGCAATGTCAGAAGCATTTATCCTAGAAAGTATTTCTAGAAAGTTTTCAATTTCAATTCAATTTCACTTCATTTCAATACCGAAGCAAAGCATAAATGTGCCAGAATAATATAATGTATGTAAATGTAAAATGTAGAAAACAACTATTAAATATAAAGCTTTTTAATTTGTGTACAGTAGAATGTACAGAATTCATGTATTTTCCACCTTTGTAGTCATCCAACTGGATGTTTCAATTAGCATTAAATGAGATGTTGTGCATATGAATCCTTTTTTTGTAATAGCATACAGCTTTTTATTTTCCTGAATAACTTGTAGACAAAAGGTGCAATACATCATCTTAAAGTCATTATTATTGGAAGAATACATAAGCTACAGATTCTGATTTAATCTTGTATTTGGAAAAAAGTCACACGGGAAAAGGGCTTCATTCAGTTCTTCCCAGTCCTTTGTCACTGTTCCCCCTTTTTCTGTTTAAAATATTTGGTATAGCTCTTTATTCAAACTACTAATTTTGCATCCTGTATTCATCACAGTGGTTTTGTCCAAGCCTCTGCATCTTGTCTTTATCATGGAGTGTTTTGTTTTTCTGAAATGGTGACAGGCCTGAAATTGCATGAACGCTTACTACAAATAAGGGAAAGTAATGAACTGAGGTCATGGTTTTCCCTTCATGGCATCCAAAGTGAAGATTTTTTTTTTTTTTTTTTTTCCAGGGAAGCTGTTAAATAAAAGGAGCACAACTTTTGAAGCTGACAGGTCTTGCATTTTTTTCTTTTTAAAGTCAAGGTTCTTTCTGTCTATAGGAGTTCCTATACTTCCTTAGTTCGATGTGAGCATCAGGTCTGTTTCATATCGAAACCTTTAGATTGTGTCTGAGTTATTATGTTAAATGTAAAAAGCTCAGTGAACATTAGTCATTGTGTCCACGTGACTGGTGAACACTATGCGGCTTAGGAACTCTCAGATCAAATGTCCCTTCTTATAAACATCTCATCATACACTTTTCTTGGGCAGGATTGAGAGAAGAAGAGGGAGATGATTGGGGATAAAGCAGTCTGCTACAGAACAGGAGCACATCACACCATTGTTCTGAATCAAAAGTTGAATATATATATTGCAGATGGGTGTAATGAGAATGAATAAGGTATGTTGGAAACTGATTAGTGCTATTCTGTTCCAACTTCTCAAGAGCCAGCATGTTGATGATAAAACAACAGGTTACATGGCTTTGCCACTGATACAAAGGTTTTGACATTTGAATAATTTCAGACGTACTATTTTTTTTTAATCCAGAATAATGGGAAACAAAGAAAACTCCTTGGAGATTAATCTCTTGTTGATGCTTGATTGTTAGTATTGCAGCAATCAGAGAAACCACTTTGACTGCGTCTGTTTGTGGAACACAGTGCCTCAGGATCGGCTGGATAAACATAGGAAGATCTGAGAGAGGTGGGTGTATGAAGGGGTGTGGCGGGATTTCCAGATCCATCCAAAAGCCAACTGATGAACACGAGGATAAGAACAATAGAGAAGTGATTTATTTATTTATAAAAAGGAGGGTTCTTTATGAAATTTCATATGACATTTACTGCACAATTTAGTGGTTATTGTATGCCTGCATTATAAATACACTCAAGGTCCAATAGATCTAAAACTAATTGGTTCGGTAATGAAGAATGATTACTGTATATGTGGGAATGCGGTTTAATCTTCCTGGCTTACATTTGCTACATTTGTTGAGTAGCACAGAATTAGCAACACAGCAAGCACTGAGCTAAGATCAGTTTTTTTTATTATTACCCTACTAGAATGAAATCACTGACCCAGAAAGAACAGGCCTGTAGCAGTGACATCTGATAGAGCATTTTCAACCATGGAGTAGAGGAAATGTGTCAGTGTCTCATCCCTGACACAATGAAAATAGAATGACGATTTTTATTACTATTAGAGTGAGTGAACTGTACTGGCTCTGGGGTGATTCCCATCATAACTTCTCCTGCTTTTTGGGTTAGAGAAGGGTGTGTCGACTGTTTTCCTCTATGGACACAGCACAGGTCAGAGAGGGAGAAAGGCCACAACACTCCGACTTCCTATTGAACTAAGCTTGTCTGGTTGTACCCACAGAGCAGCTGCAGTAGATCGTGTGGGCACAGAATCGTGAATGGAAATAGCCTTGGCCGCTGCGGTGTGGGGAATTCTAACCAGGGTGTATTGTTTGGTTTGTCTGTCAGCTGAGGTCATCATATAGTGGACCAATTGTCAGGCAATGAAAACACATCAAAGTTAATGAGAGAGCATTGCAGAAGATCAGGAGAACATGCAAACCTAATGTGACTGTTTGTTAGCATGTGCACGTGTGAGCGTATGCTAACCACGCTATGTTTATCTGTAATTAGATGCTTGTGTGGCCAGAGTCAGATCAGTGATTTTTGTTTTCTTATATTGTATTGATATAAGTTTTATATATAAGTAAGGTTAGCATGCAGCAGGAACTGTCAGAGGCTTCAAGTTGCTTGATATGTACTGTACAACACAAAAGTGGTTAACATACTGTAGGGCCTTAAGGAATCCTTAATAAATATATAAATAATAATGCCCAAGATTTTTTGTTATTTTTAATGTGTCATTATGCTTGAATTTATTCTCTGCAATTAATGTAGGAATATGTTTATTTCTGCTGTTACAATATATAGACTAGAATAGTACAGACAGTATATCTCACCAATTGGTTATGACTGCTAAAGGTCTACAGAAGCACATAAGCATCCAAGTAAACATAATTGGGAAGTCACAGTAGAATTAACCAGTCATATTTAAATTTTCAATATGTAGGGCTGTTGCATGTCACTCCAAACCTTTCGGATAGCCAAGTGTAACAATGTCGGCGGTAGGTCGTTCAGAAACACAGCAGACCCACAAGAAGTTCGCATGTGAGTTCTTTATTCAGGCTCATGCCTGTGGAATGGTAGTCAGTAACAGAAAACGTTTCAAAACAAATAACTTTGCCAGCGTTCTTGTCTGCTCACCATTCTCTGATTTGCTCACAGCCACACACATACATTTGGCTCAGTGTTCAAAATGAGAAATCAATTTATTATAAGGGGTAAAAGGTTCAGGTGCACTAGATCAGTTATTACACATGTAGCTCGTGCCCCAAACATAACTTTTCTGTCTGAGACTTACATTAGTTTCTATGTATATCTTCGGTTGACAGTGCTTCACTTGATTTGATTATTTAATATTATATTTATATATTTATATATTTTAAAAAAAAATTTTTATGTATATATACATATATTAAAAGCACAATGCTGAGTAAAGAGTGCTTCAAACAAGCAGTGTAACAGAGAATAAAGTTTGGCAGCTTATAGAAGGTGTATGCCTTGCCCTTTGAAAATCCCCTTTCCCACAGTTGATGGTCTCCATTTGTCTTCGGTGCTGATTTCCCCCACAGTACTTCATCCATCTGAAAATTGCTCTTATCAATGGCCTGAATGTACTGAATGACCAGATTATCCTATCAATTTAACCTTTTCTTTTTAAGACTGGCATATTTCAGGATTAAAATTCTGAAAATGTTGTTCTGAGAGAATGAGGAATTTTCAAACATGAATATGACCTAATGCAGTGCACGTCAAAAAAATTATCTTAATTTATTTTTTAAAGTACTGTAAAATGATCAGACAGTATGTTATTGATTCATTACATGTAAAGTGAGTCATTTGAAGACTTTTTTTGTTTTAATTTCAATAAATGATTCAAAGTACTGGAATATTTCCCAAGATTAATCAAATTAGAAATTACTAAACAGGAATTCTGAAAATGTATGTTCATTTATGCACTCAATACTTGGTCATGGCTTCTCTAGCATGAATTACTGCATCAAAGCAGCATGGCAATGATACAATCAGTCTGTGGCACTGCTGATGTACAGTAGTCTGTGTGTGTAGAAAACCAGGTTGCTTTGATAGTCTTCAGCTCATCTTAATTGTTGTGTCAGGTGTTTCTCATCTTCCTCTTGACAATACTACATAGATTCTCTGTGGGGTTCAGGTCAAGTGAGTTTTCTGGCCTATCAAGCAACATCAGTCAGCGAACCTGTCAGTGGTAGTTTTGGCACTGTGGTAAGGTTCTAAGTCCTGCTGGAAAAGTACAACAGCTGTACTCACTTTGGTAAAGGACCAGTTTTTATTCTCCTTAGTCCAGGTAAGATTCTTTTGACGTAAGATTTGATGTTTTTTTTTTTTTTTTGGTACTAAGAATGCAACAGTTGTAGCCCATTTTCTTAAGATGTCTGTGCATGGTAGCTCTCACTCCACTCCTTGTGAAGCTCTCCCAAGTTTGCTTGGCAATCTTCTTAAGACTGAGGTCATCCCGTTGCTTATGCACCTTTTCAGAACAACTTTTCCCATCCAATCAACTTTCCTTGAATATGCATTCTGCAAACAGCCAGTCCTTTCTGCTATGACCTTCTGTTGATTTCTCTCTTGGATAGAGTGTCAATGATCATATTCTGGGCAACTGTCAAGTCTTCCCCTTGAGAATAAAATTAAATATTATAATATTTTTTTTCAACTGGATTTTGTGGTTTGAGCTGAAGTCATTGATCTTAAAGCAAAAAGGAAATATTTCTCTTTATGTATACATAGATTACAATTGAAAATCTTTTTAGGATATAATTTTTTTAGATGTACTGTGTATATATGCTTTTTAACACTCTTGCAATTCTTAGAATATATACAGTATATATATAAATATATATGTAATATATATATGTTAAAAAGCACAATTGACAAAATATTATGTCAAAATTTTTTATTATATCAGTGTGAATATATATATAGGTTTAGAACAGAATGTAAAAACTCTTGCTGCACTATCACACATTTAAACAAGTGACTTGTCGCATTTGCCTGCAATCTTCTTCACTACTGACACATCCTTGACCCAAATCTGGAACAGGAAGAGAATCAGACAGCTGCTTAAGATGTTGCGCTGAGGCTAACCACTCTCACACACGAAAAGGCACAAAGACTCCCCTGAAATAGCGTAATGGGTGGAAACAAGCAATCTGAAACAAAATCTGGCTTCAGAAGATATTATGTACATTTGGTAATGTTATCACTGCTGACACCTGCTCCCACTCTCTTTGTGCTCTTATGAATTTGCCATCACTGTTCTAAACGTTACAGCCTTATTTCATCGCAAGCTCTGGTGGGAGACTGGAAACGGCCATGAGATGGAAGAGCCTGGCTACATCTCAAGGCCACACAAAGTGTGTTCATTTAAAGCAGATTTCTAATCTGAGATCATTTTCAGTGGGAAAGGGGGAAACAAATGCCCATTTTTTGTAGACAAATACAAGCCTAAAGGTTTTACTTATTTTACTAAATAAATCATGTTCAGGCTACTTAATGATTACCAAAATAACAGAATACATAAAACAGTGTATCATTGACTACAAAACCCCTCCATCACAGACACTCATTCACTCATTCTGTTTACTAATCATGCATGCCTAGTTTTAATCACAGTCACTCACAGTATAAAAGGACATTATTAGTTTTTTGATTTATGCTTCTGTGTCAAGTCAATGCTGTAGGTCTCATGAGCTGCGTACCCTATGGCATAGACTGATGTGCATCTCCCCAGAAATGTAACTACAAGTTACACTTTACACTCTGGGCTAATTTCGGGCCACGTCCTTCAAATGCTGCATTTGTAGACTGTGTATACATCACAGAATCGCACCTAAGGCTGTCCCATTTTGAAAGCAGATGCAGGACCTGAGAGGTACACTTTCAAATATAAGAACTGGGTTTTAACTCAATTAAATAGCTAATATTTTTAATAATATTCTTTTAATTAAATATTTAAAAAAAAAACAAGCTGCCCTATATGAAATCAGCTCTGCAAAAGAAAAAAAAACATGAGGTTCTCGTAAAAAAACATGGTTAGATGTTGTTACACAACCTCATCCAACCCTCTAAATTTCTTGTAAGAAATGATTAATCAGAAAAGTTTAATCAAAATTTATAATCATAACTTCTCGCCATAACAAGTCAAATTGCAGCCGTGAAGGTTGCTACACGACAGAAGCTACAGGAGCCGCACTTCATGACGTGACGATAAGGGTGGAAGGAACTGGTGATGCAAATAGGAAATTCTCCATAGACTAGATCATCTGATTTTGGATCAGCCTTTGAGGTACATGCAGTCTACGTACTGTAGGCCACAAGCCTATGAAGACTGCGTTGACTGCTTCCTTTGAAGGATGCAGTCTCCGAACAGAGCTTGTAATCGGTCCACCTGCTAGCATCACATGTCTGACTTCTTCTATGCCTCCATGTTTGAATTGGGTCAAAAGGTAAAAGTAACTATTGTTTAAAATTTATTACTTCATCTCCAACAAGATCTGCTCAGTTTCATCAGCCTTTGTTTGCTGGACACCAAAAACACTCGCCAGAGAGTGGCAGAGGCTCAGCATAGTGGCATATAAACCCCATCACCAGCTAGTGGTTTGGTGGTGTAACTGCAGAGAAACCCAGACACACCAGCGCACAAGTTTAAATGCTAATTTAAACACATAGACTCCACATAGACTTGATGCAGAATCAAAAATAAGACTGGTATTGTTCTTGTATTGTATTTTCCATAGGTATTGATCCTGCCCTGGCTCACATGTTTTGATATTGTTTTCCTAGTCAAAGCTGTTTGTTTATTGCCTCACAGTTGCCTCTATCCTTTTTATGATTTTGCTTAATTTCCCATTTTGAAAGCAGGATTTCCCTGCTAAACCCTAAAAATAACTCAGGCAGCAGCATGGTTTTATAGCGAAAGAAATCGTCCTCTTTGAAATCATTACACAGTACCTGCTGGTTTGACCTGTCTCCTGTCTGTTCACTCAACAATGCCCCTGCTCCCACCCCTAATGCCTGACTCCATCCTACGCCCAAGGCAGGAGATGTAATCAGCCACCACCATCTGTGCCCCTGGTATGTGGACCAATTTAAATTTGAACAGCTGAGCTGTCAGATATGAACAAGTTATTTAAATATTAGCATCCTTCATGCAGTGGAGCCATTGGAGTGGGGCTTGATTGGAAGACACAGAGAAAGGGTGCCTCGGTAGGTAGTATCAGAGGATGTTGGACAACCACTTGATGAAAAACTGACTGCCCACCAATCACTCCTTTTTTACTGCAGGCTTCCTTATCCAAGATGCTCAGACTTGGGGTGCTTTCCCCTCCACCAAAATGAGCAAAACAGCTTACGCCCATCTGTTCAATGCTTTATTCTTCAGAACAAGAAGGGAATGCAACATCAGGCCTACAATATCAGGGCCACAACATTTTACCTGGCAAAATGTCTGCTTTCCTTGCTCCATCCACTGGACTGGATCTGGTGCTCTGTTCTGAGTTAGGTTAATAAGCAGGCTGGTGACATGAAAGACATGACATGATCAAACCTCGGATAGGCAGCCAGTCCCACAAACTGCCCCTCCACCCCCATTAAGTCTTGAGCCTTGGGCAGACTACAATTGCTGTTGTCTTATCAATTTGGGGATGTACCTCTTCATGGCCCATGTGGAAGCCCAGATATCTTACTTTCACCTTTCCACTTGCACACTTCTTCAGGTTGGCTGTAAGCTCCGCCCATCTCAAGGATCTCAGGACAGCCCTCAGATATTGTAGATGTTGATGCCAATCATTATTAGGAAATGATTATCCATCTAAATAAACAGAGCATAGGTGCTGTGCAGACAAGGACCTGGTCCCTGAGATGTTCAAACAACCTCCAGGCTTTTTTTCTGAGATATTAGAGTGATGCGAATCTGCCAATACACCAAAATCCAATGCTGATCAAAAGTTGTGCCTGACTAATCAAGCAGTTCATCTATGCAAGGTATCAGATAAATGTAAAATTTTCTGCATTCACCTTTCTACGGTCCACACAAAACAGGACCAACGCGTTGGCCTTGGCCACAAAGACCACCAGGCTATGCCTTCACTGTGACACTCCTCAAATACTCCAAGTTGAGCATACCCTTGAATTTACCTTGCATAACACTTTTTGTGGTGAGGTAACCATTATGGGTGCCTGCAAGTAATGACATCTGGAAGAGTCTCAATGAGGTGCTCTATAAGGTTCATATGACCTGGTTTTTACAAGCTGAAAACAGAACATTGCTCTTTCAATGTGTCATCCTATCCCAGTGAGAAGTGATCTCTACAGGGTACAGCTGTGAATTGAGCCATATATTTTATACTTACCTCTGGTCTCCTTGACAGGGAGTTGATGTCCACTGGTCCAAACGCACCTCCCCAGGCAACTCTACACACAATCATACCTTAATTCCTGCTATTGTATGATCCAAAAATATTTTCTCACACAAAAGCCTGAAACCCTGCCCAATTTGTCCCTAGAATTAATGGCTAGGTAAGCCAAAGACATTTCACATTTTTGCTCCCATAATTTAATAATGACTAGACACTATACAATCCCTATACAGACATCTCATCGTAACCAAACATGCCCTTCAAAAGCGTCACATTGTGTCTGGCTTTGATGGACTGACACAGTCCTCCTGGAAGAGGAGGGAGAAAAAGAGAAATAGAGAAGAGGCTTGCCTGCCCCTGGATACTCTACCAAATGATCCCCTGCTGGGTGGGCCACCTTACCAAGCAATGTTGAATGGTGGCAGTGGACGCATTTTACCCTCCTATCAGCCAACTAACTACCCCAGCACAATGTATTTGGTGTCATGACCCAAGGCACCTGCAGCCACCTGCAAAGGTGATTCTAGAGCTATTGGGCAAATATAAAAAGGTGGCCATTCTCGCAAAAATCTCTCAGCAAATATACTTGCTTGAGGTACAGATATTCTAGAAAGTTTGCACATAGAAATTATTTTGCCACAAGTTGGGCTTCCCCTGATAGTGGGGACAGCAGGCAGGCTGTCCACTGGAATACTATACAGCCCCATGATTCTCCAGCACTCCCGAACAATTCACTGGGTCATTTTGCAGCTATATCTTCGAGATCATGACATGGGGCATGGACACGATGGCTCCTGAGGCTGAAAACTGAGGGGGAGATATGGCATTTTATTTATTAATATTAAGCAATTAATTAATAATAATATAAGTTTATTGATTGACCAACTGACCTTTCTGTGATTGCTGTCTTACAAGGTGCTGTGTTCTATTTAAACATGACTTAAAACCTATAATTAGTATTGGACTCAGCATGAAGTGCTTCAAAAAGACAGACCAGTGGTCAGAATCAAATTAGGCATGAACAGTAAAATGTTATGTGTGTGAATAGCAGCTGGGGTTCACATCCCTTTACTTTTTTCATTCTTAACTTTGAAACTCCTTTGATGATTATCTGATTGTCATCAAGTAATACTGTTATAGGCTAATCAATTCTGATTAAGTTTACAAAGAAACTTAAAGTGATTCCCAGTGCGTACAAATGTTTCCTAATAACCATGGAAATCGAATCTAACCTCTATGCTCAAGCAAGCAGTTGTTTCTTGTCACTATAAAAAGCAAGATCTGCAACACAATATCACCTTGTCAGAAAACATGACATGTCAAGAGCTGAAATCCCAGGCAGCTCCACTCATTCTGGCCTTCACGGGCCTTGGATCTAGTTGAGTCCGACAGATCTCAATTAGACTGAGCTTGTGGTTTGAAACTCCACACACCGATCTATATTTGAGATTGAAAATAAAAAGCTTGTCAATTTGCCACACAGTTGTGGTTGAGAAGGAAATAGGTTGAGAGAGAGAGAGAGAGAGAGAGAGAGAGAGAATGATGTAATTACAGTCTATGAGCATGCTGACATCTAAATTGTTAATGCAAATGGTTTTGATGGCGATAGAATAAAATAATTTCGGCGTGATATCCTACTTATTTTGTTTAATTTAAATATATTAATTAATTAGTTTGCTTTCTTGTTTGTTTTTAAAAATTCTGTCAAATAGCACAATTCTTATTCCCTGGATAACTACACATGTAGAAAAACAACATAGAAATGTGTTTTAAAGTGATTTGCATCTGTTTAGATGTCTCTCTCTGGCTCTCTCTTTCTCTCTGTATGTGCACAAAGTAATGATGTGTTCAGTAGTCCAGAATGCATTTAGAAACGTTATCCCCCTGTAGCCAGACCACGGCAACTCTATAATTACGACTTTGGCACAAAATTCTTTCACTCTCCTTCTGCATCACCTACATAAAAACACGTATGCAAGAGATTAGTTGGAGAAAAAATACAAGCCAAAGATATAAACTCATTCACAGAAAAGGTAAAGGATATTTGACCATTATTGATCATTATTTGAATGAAAGGGAAGTAAGATCCTTGCAAAGTTATATCATTGCATGGTTTCATTCTAGAGGTGCCTGTGTTGTATCACTCTCTGTCAGCTGAAGAAGCATGCTGTTGCTGGAACAAATGTTACACATTTTTAAAGCTTATATTAGAAGTACAAGTCGAATGATAAATATCTATGAAGATCTAAGAGATCAAAGATGTATTAGAAAAATGTAACATAATGGTGTCATTAACCCGTTTTAGTAAATGATGTTAAACAATTACTATTTTCATTTTAATATTAGACTACATATAAAAATTACTCCAAAGGATCAAAATATTATACCCAACCTGGGTAGGTTCAGTTTTATGATGCAGTAGAAAATTCTTATAGGTCTACAATGCTTGCTCCAAATAATGCGCTTTCCTTATTAACGGCATATTTAATTTGGCTCAGGAACGTTGAGCGCCATATGACATAATGTGAATAACAGCTGACATGCTCAGGTCTGTGCTTTAAACTTTTCCAGGAAGGAAACCCATTTTCAACTTTTCTGTTTTGCTAAATTTCTTAAACACTTTTGTTGCTAACACTGTTGTAATTGATCCCACACTGTCAACTTTCTTGAAATATGAAATGCTAGCTAACAATCTTAGCATTGTCAACTACTAATCATGCTCATTTATAAACAACTAGAAAAAAATATGGTCCAAATAAGGAAAATTACTTTTATACTTTGATTATTAACTCTTCAGAGCTATAATGAAAGCAGAAGAGACTACTGTTTGTGAGTGTATAACTGTATATATAGTTAGCCAACAACTTGCTTTGCCTTGGACAAGGGCCTTGCTCAATAGTGGTAACTTGGTGGGGGAGGGGGTTGAACTTGGGACTGATGGAGTGACTAATGTAACCATGAGTGATTACAGTCAACCATCATTGAGTTGATGGCTCAGATGTTCATTGATGGGGACTTGAGTGTAAATGGTTCTTAACTATTTAACTGTGTCTGTGTGGTACCATCCCTAGTAAGCCAAACTATAAGCTATCCCTGCAAGGAAAGCATTGCTCCAAGCAGACATGGGTTCATCAGGTCTGGAGGGTAGTAGAAGTCAAGATCACCAGTATCCCAGGAGTTACATGTGTAGCTCGACAGAGCAAGAGAGCGTGAGAGAGAGAACACCATAACCATGACCAAGATAAAGCAGTTACTGAAGAGGAATTAATCAATGAATCATCTCTTGTGACTCAAAAGTAACTGTAAACCCAGTCGTCCATCATGGACCAACCACCCCAACCTACTAAGCTAGTAATAATGTGTAGTGTGTGGGCACTCACTAGCAGCTGTGCCCTGTTTAATGACATGCTCCACTGTTCTGTGCCTGGCTGCTATTAATTCCGCTGGGGTGGTGTATGTGTGGGTGTGAAACCTATACGGCAGATGAGAGAGCACACCACAAGCAGACTCTGTGTGAGCGAGGTAGTAAATGAGAATGGTGGAGTGAGAGTATACTTGAAAGAGAGAGCGTGCAGGAACAAAGCAGTCTCCCACAGCGCTGTGGTGCCGAGTCAGCTGCGAGGTAGAAAACAAAGAAGCCCCACATCCACTAAGTCTAAATCCTGTATACTCTACACACTCCGGTGGCTCAATGCATTCATGTACTACTGCTTTTGAACTTTATCATCAAGTCCAATATAGGTTGGGAATGACACAGAGATATTAAGACAAAATCATGTTAATAGAGGTGATATTGTCTGCACAGACAAAATAATCCTCATTATTCTTAACTCCAGAGTAACAATGTGCACTCTCTCTGAACTTCTATTTAATACAGTCTAAGTTTGATTTGTCTCTTTGACAAACATTAGACATTAAGACATGTATCAGACATAGATTTTTGTGCTATTTTTTCAGGTTCAGCAGGAGTCTTTAAATGTTTAAGTCACAGTTTTGGAAAAGATAATTAGTTGTTGGTGGTGATTGTAAAGCAGCTGTTTGTTCTGATACACCAAAGATCTGAAACATGTTACAATAACAAATTCATTAATTCATCAGACATAAGCTATCAGTGATTTTAAACAGCTAAAACAGTTTTATCTTGTAATTAACTTTCATTCTTTGTTTTACCTTTGGTGGGATGTTACTTTTCTTTTATACTACTGTAGAATGGTTCACTTTGTACAAACTTTTTATTATATAAATATATTGTAAATTACTTACCATGTTCCTCTTTCTGTCACTATTATTATGATTAGTATTTCACTTATAATTTGTCATGTTTGACTAACAAACATAGTTAATAATAACTATTATTATTACTATTATTATTATTATTATTATTAGCCACCTTTTCTAATAGTGAAATTCCTTGCTAACAAAACAACTGTTATTAAAGATCCCATGTTTACTGTTAGTACACAATTGGGGCTGAGTAATATGATGATTTAATATCGGTATCAGTGTATAGCACAGTACACTTATCCAAACTTTTGCAGGTATTGCACCTTTCATATTTTTCCATTCGTAAAACAGCTATTACAAACTCTGATCAAAAGCAGATTTGATGTTAAAACATGCTAATACTGAATCTTTACAGTTTAAAAACAATATTAGAAACAATTAGAAATTTTCACGTTTTTCAAGTAAAGTATAACACTGTTTTTTGCAGTTTATTTCTGTAGAAATATTGACAATTTCAGACTTTAGACTAACAATAATATAATTATATTATTATAAAAATTACTGCAATTTGGAGCATTTACAGCATTTAGGGTTGGCAAACTCATTTTAATTAAAATTTTACCACAAAGAGTCAGGTGACCCAGACCAGTGGACAACTGACATTAACAAATCCTCTTAAATTTCTTCACATATAGCTTTCAGATAACAGTGATATGAATACACAAGTGGATTGAACACTGATTGAGTGTTAAATCCAAATTATGATTGAACTGTATACAGTGGGGCAAATGTGCAAATGTGATTTTCTGGATTTTTTTTCTTTCTTATTTTGTCTTTCATAGTTGATGTGTACCTATGATGAAAATTACAGGCCTCTCTCATCTTTTCAAGTGGGAGAACTTGCACAATTGCTGGCTGACTAAATACTTTTTTGCCCCACTGCAGGGCATTTTAGAGAGTTTTAAACTCTCCATACAATTTTTTTAATTACCACTTTTGACCAAATGTGTTGCAATTTTTTTTATTTTTATAATTTTTTCCTTTTACATTATATTACATAAATACTATCGTCATAGATGATAGTATTTATGTAATAGATTATTCATTTTTCTTAAGATGTAAAGTTTGGTTTCTGGGTCTGGGTTTGGTTTTGGTTAAATGTGGCTCGGAGAGATACATGTGGCTCAATGTACACAGATTCCCTTATGGCTTAAGTCACCAAATCCAAATTTGTTAAAGGCCTCTTAAGTGCATTTATGAATGTAAATGTTTGAATATGAATGATTAGTATCTGGGTATAAGAAGGGTAAAAGGTGTTCCTAATGACTTAGCATTTGAGTTTAAAATTTTTTTTTTAAAAAAAGGGTTTATTTTCAGAAGGGTCGAATACTGGGCTACTTTAAGAAAAAAAAAAAACTTAAAAAAAACAACAACAATTATAAACCAATAGTAAAGCTATGTGTAATAGTGAAAATAAGAGCGTTTCCATATGCAATGTCATGAGGACTGACATTATTGGGACTAAACAGCTGTATGTCCATAAGAAAGATGGAACTTTAGATCTGGTGACTGTATAGGCCATTCGAGTACAGTCATTGTCATGTTCAAGAAACCAGTTTGAGATAATTTTAGCTTTGTGACATATTGCAACAGACATGATCAACAACAATACTCAGGCAGGCTATAGCACCTACATCATGCTCAACTGGTACTAAGGGCCCGAAAGTGCACCAGGAAAATATCCCCCACACCATTACACCCTCGCCACCAGCCTGAACCAATGATACAAGGCAGGATGGATCCATGCTTTCGTGTTGATGACAAATTCTGACCCCTTTTTGTACAACCCCTGGCAAAAATTATGGAATCACCCCTCTCAGAAGATGTTCATTCAAATGTTTAACTGTGTAGAAAAAAAAACAAGCACATACATGCCACAAAACTATTTTCACTCAACAATCCAAACTTCTGGCTGTATAAA
>JAQMYL010000009.1:11196716-11207040 GCA_030014365.1 Clarias pachynema | reverse complement strand
TGTGTAAAGCTGCTTTGAGACAATGACAATTGTTAAAAGCGCTATACAAATAAAATTGAATTGAATTGAATTGAATTGAACAGAGACTCGCATCCTGCCAACAACAACCACCGAACCAAAATCTTTCTGTTTGATAATAGTCTACGTGGTTTAAAGGTGGTTTTAATTTTAAATGTTTAATATTTTATTAATTCAATATATTATTAATTCAATATTATATAAATATTTTATAAATCTTATTAATTCAAATATATTGGAATATATTTGATCCTTCATAAGGCTGGTCCTGGCATGTATGCTTCATACCTCTGCCCTAAAGAAAATACTTGACTTTTTTATGTTGGATTTTATCTTTTTTTTTGTAAAATAAATACTTTTATGAAAAAATTTTTTAATAAAAGGTTAAAAGATAAAAGTTTCGGTTATTTTCTAGCAAGTTTATAAAATGACCCAATTTTTACAGAGAAATTAACACCATATTAACCTGGAAAAATTAATTATTAGACTAATTGGCCAATAATAACAACAACAACAACAACAACAATAATAATAATAATTGATTGAAAGCCCTAGAATAAAGATGTGTATGTGTATATGTGGTTGCATATGTATCACAAAAAAAGGCATTAATATAAGACACATTTATAGGCATACACAAATACTCTTTACTTTTAATATGTCTGTTTATTTTTTTCCTGTTGTCTACAAGACATAATTCATAATTCATTATATAATACAGTGTACTACTGCAGAAACACTGCAGGCTTGGTTTCAATGTATGATTTCTGGCTGGGGGTCATTTCAGTTCTTGTGATAACCTAAATCTACATAACAACAGCTGTTAACTGGTCTGAAAAGGGAAGGCCCACCTTGTAGGATGTAGTAGTAGGATGGGCTGCTAGGTCGGTTAGAGCCAAAGATTTCCAGGAATTCTAGTGTTACACACATGCGTAATAGCATTTCATTCAAGTTTTTGTGTAGAACTTTAGGTGATTATAAATTTTGACGCAAAGATTTTATTTTTTTGCTACAAATGTCCGACCCCTAAGCAAGACGCAGTAACCACCAAATACTTCTGACATCACTCAGAGCCAGACTAAGAAACCCAGAGTCTAGAAATCTGGATATATTCAATTTACAATTTGCAATACTTACAAAGATTTCTAATGCAGCTTATTAAGCTTCATCCAGACACAGTAAAGGTTTTGACAGGACCAGCATACTTTATCCTAGCCCTTTGTATTGGAATGACCTACTTCTTTTGCCCTAGTGCAAAATCAGATAAAAACTATAAATGCATTTCATAATACACAGAATACCTTGAAAACAATTTATAAAATCTAAGAATATAATGATAATCAGGGTATTTCTATTTCTAGACCTGAATTCATTTTCTTGAAGAATGCTGCTGTTGTAAAAAATAGATATATTAATTAAAAAATATTTATTTTTGTACGATTAAAAGGACGCTAATAAAAAATCATATTTCAAATATATTACATTTTCATTCATAAAATTCTTCAACATCGATTTGAAAATACATTTCCTTAGAAATTTAAGATATAACATGACCTTTGTCAACTAAGTGTAACTAAGTATATTTATATCTGCCTTTGTTCAGCAGATTTTGTAAAAACCCTTACTAAGCATTTTCTCATATAATTGCTGCATTCCTGCACTGTAACATATAAATCGCTGCATTCCTGCATTGTAACATATAAAGTGCCAAAAACCAATTGGTTTTAAAATACCCTTCTCACAAGTAAACACAGCTGCAGACAGTATGGTGAAAGATATCTTTCCCCTTTTTTTTTTTTTAGACAACAGGTGTGTTGTCCGTTTCTTGAGTTTCCTCCTCTGCCAAGAGACTCTCACTTTCGTTCACATTTTCGAGCCTGAAGAATGGAATAGCCCTGAAATAAGAGAGATGAGGGTAACATAAGCAAAACATTCATATATAATTAATATTACAAAAAAAGCCTTCAACTATGTATTTTTATTTCCAAACAATTTGAATTTCCTTCTTGATTAACATGTAATTTTGAGTTAACTAAGTATTAATTGATTATACGATTAATTATGCTCAAGTAATAAAACGTGTAAATCAAATGTCTGCTCCTGTCTTTTAAGTAAATTTTACTGAATTTTTTTTTATGCACGAGAACATAAACATTACTAAACACTGTAAACGGTACATTCTATATAAACGTTGTGTATTCATGTTTTCATTTGAAAAGGCAAGATTTTTCAAATCAATTAATATTTTTCTGCTAAATGCACAGAAAATATAAAATGCTTAAAACAGAAGCAGACTGAGAACATGACTGTTTAAGAGAAAACTGGCAAAACCCAGACTAATTAATCAAATTGCCAAAAATCCCATACGTACACTTGACTGTGAAACACAAAGACAACACAGTGACATTTCCCAGAAAACTTCTTGCAAACATTTCAAAATAAAATAGCAATAGACATTAAAACCAAAAAAGAGGAAATCCATAATGCTCAATATTTAGTTTAAAGTTCAGCAAACCTGTAAACAAATCCAGCTGAAAAAACCCCAAACAGAATACGTGTAGTGCTTCAACAAGTTCAAGGTCCTCTTCTGATCATTATGTGTTGTTGAGTTAAGAGTCCGATAAGTTCAAGTAAACATGACTTTTTTTTTTTTTAGTTTGTAGGCATTAGTCAAATGATAATGAATTAAACCCCAAGCACACGCCCCCCCCCAAAAAAAGTTACATACATTAATTAGTTACATAATTTAATAAATTACTGCATAAATTTAGTTACATAAATTAATTTAGTAGTAATCTTTAAAATGATTTAAATAATTCAAATTACTTCATTTCTGTTTTGAACCACTGAATCATTTTTAATGTATAAAAGGTAAATGTTTCAATTTTCAAAGTTTTAAAAGTATCGACAAACATATTTCATTAACATGCAGTGCTGTAGTCTAAAATATTTTATTCTCCTATTTAAGGACTCCTGCTATAATAATAAAGACGTTCCTGTTCTTATTCCAAGAATCCTGAAGAAGATGGATTCCCTTTTCTTCGCAACAAACCCTTTTTTATGTTGTTTCAAGAAGATTCTCATTTCCACTTTTGGCTTCAGGTTACATATTAGAGATCTAAATCTAAAACATCCATATTTCAGTGAAGCTGCTACTTCTCAGTAAAATGCTATACCAATAAAACTAAAGGCCTTCTCCAGATATTTCACAATTAATCACAATTAATCTGTCACATATTGTGACTGTGTGGGCAACGGCTGTACTTCATTTCATAACAGAACTCACTGACTTGTGTAACAGTCTTTGGTTAAACTGTGTTGTTTCTATTGTGGTAGTAACCAGAAACCTGTATCATAGCCCTTATATAACCATAACGCATCATCGTCACATGCAAGCATGACCACAGTCAACAAGTGTTTGGCATTAAGGCATGGTAATACAATGAAGGAAGTATGAGGAAATAGAAAGGTGGCATACCATTTCACTTATCAGCAAGTAAACCATGTAAAAAGCCTGGTGCTTTCCTTAGTTAATCTTCACCATTTTAACTGATTTTAGAACAATTTGTTGGCCATTATGCTACAGAACCCACTCACAGTGTATAGCATATGTAATGAACAATTATAACATGGTTATGTCAGTCTTATCTGATAGAAGCCACAATCTTTACATGTTCACTTTTTTTTTTTTTACATACTGGGCAACATTTGTTTCCAGAATTTGCTGGTATTTAACTAAATCCTCAACCAGTCAAATGTTCCCAGTACAACTGGCTATAAAGATTGTGATTGATCCGCCCTCATGCCTAACAGTTGGAGAGGTGTTATTTTTTTTAAATTATAGAGATTTAAAATTTGCATGACCTGTTTGTCACTACTGGGAATTGGGAACAGGTTTGAGACCTTGGCAAACATTAGTATCTGAGAGCTCAAGCTATTGCATGGTGTGCATTTTTCACTGTTAAATTGTACAAAACAAAAACAAACTAGTATTTCATCTCTAACATTATACCATTTAGATGTCAGTTTAGCTTTTACTCACTTAATTATTCACATTAACAAACATTTCGACCATGAGTGCTCAAGTTTTTTCATGCCACTGTATGACTAAAATGATACATTACACATGCTTTTACAATCAGTGTACTTAAAAAAGATCATCACCAATAAAAGTCTTGTTAATAATTACACATATTCTTTTTAATGTTTCTAGCTAACTGGTGGGCAGATAAAAAGAGTGGTGTTTAACGGTGACTCAGCATGGTAATAGTTAAGAGAAACTACCTCTAGTTCTGAACAAAGCAGGCCTTTTAGAAGAAAAGAGAGAAAAAAGAGGAAGAAAGCATTTACTGTCACTTACACCGCAGTACTGTACTGTTAAATTCCCTACTTTGAGTGGTCTGTATATTTATGGTTCTGGTAATAGCTGACTTTAATTCATACATATGATTCATACACACTTTGTATGTTATACTGTAGTTTCTACAGTAACAGCACACTCCCAGGGACTATGCAGATGTTCTACAAGGCTAATGACCAGATTTTAAGTCTTCCAAAGAAAACCATGTAATCTTTCATAGTGTAAGCTTCCCCATAAGGAGGCATTTAACACTCATGGAAGCAGTCTTAAGAGTCAGGATTTTGTAAGAGTCTGTACTTTTTGTCTGCCATGGAAAGATTTTCAGCAAACATTGCATTTTATGGCTTCTTCGCAACATGACATGACTCTGTCCTAAAACTACATTATTTTGTGCTAGAAGTGCAGCATTCACATCAGTGCGACTTCCAAACAGTCTCACAGCGATTATGTAAATTTTTGGCAAGGGTGATTGCAAGGGTTGCAGTTGATTAGCTGGTCATTAGTAAATTTCTGGGATGCATAAAGACACATATACTGTACATTCGCACTACAAATGTGATGTGGTCCTATGCATCCCAGACCTCTTTCTAAGAGATTAGAACACAATTTAGCATCGAGAAGGGTCAATACCTGTACTTAGTGCTGACCCCTTGAACCGATCACCAAGAAGACATGTTAATGCCAGGGGTTACCAGGGCCTCTGTTCCCTATAGAAAACCATATGCTGACATACTTACCCTAGAAGACTTATTGGAATGAGGCAGAATCCAGCAGCCAGGAGGAAGGAAAAGCCGGGGAACCAGGCTACTGTGGCGGCATAGACGCTGTTGAATGCTGTACTTGCCAAAGTAGTTGTTAAGTTATCGAGAGCAGCCACACAGGCAAAGAGTGCACCTTAAACAAGCAGAGAAAATAACCATTCTCAATGTTTAAATTATTGAATAGATAATATATTAACTGCATTACTAATGGACATTTCTTTTGTCCTGAACTTGAAGGAGCGAGATGAGGAATAGTACATTACTGTACATTCCCATGAAGCTGCAGGAATGACAGAAGAGCACTTATGACACAGAAAAACTAACTGCATTACTAACTGACATTTCATTTGCCCTGAATTTGAAGGAGCGAGATAAAGCATGTAAAGACTACAGTATATACCTGAGTGAATGTACATTTCTCTGAAGCTGCAGGAATGCACTTATGACACAAAACCTTGGCTAAGTAAGAGCTTTTAGTTGCAGAACAGTGGTTTAGGTGTTTACACGTACCTTGCTCTGTCTTTGAGACCAGCTTCGACAACATGGAACGTAGAACAGGAAACGGCATGATGGCCAGCAGCATTGGGATCCTAACTACAGAAAATAAGAGTGACTCACTTTAGTTAACGTAAACTTACATATCACCTTTTTGCAATCTGCTGAGATTGATTTAAAAACTATTTTGTGGTTAAGCATTTGTGAGAATGTTACTGTCTATATAAGAGATAACATTAATAATCAAATTATTACCAGTGATTCCAGTGTGGAACCTGATATATTTGTAATTATGCCATTATATGATACTGGTATGAACATATAACCTTCCATAATTAAAAACTTAAATTAAAATATGATTGCATATTGCCATGAACTCCTTTTACTACTGAGTGCCACATTTCAACACTGACAACAATATGCAGGTGAACCTTAAGAATACTGGCCTAAAAATACAGTTCCTTACTTCATTTTCGTTGATTTGATTAATTATTTGTCTGGTTACGTATGTTCTCTATTATTTCGACTAATCAAAATTGCTTTCAGTGTTGATGAATGAATGTGAAATTATGATTCTAATTGCTTAGAGTGAATTATCACATTTTGCCAAGTTTGGAGGGGATGAATTTGAGTGCCCTTCACAAATGCCTGACCTTATCCCTAATGAACACCTTAGGAATGAACTGAAAAGTCAGCTACACCCCTCATTGTCTGACCTCAATGCTTGACCTCACTAATGGTCTTATGGATAAATGGACAAATCCCAACAGCCATGCTCCAAAATTTAAAACGAATGATTATTATAACAGCAAAAGAGGTACCAAACCCTTTGGCCATATGGCGTACTTCATATTACTAATACTGCTAAAATGAAACATACAACCTGTTTCTAGGATAAATATAACATGCAGGTTATACAATGAATGCAGAAAACCCTAGTATGTTGATATAAAATGATGGATCCATGATAGATAAAAACACAACAGGGCACACTGTTATGGGAAAATGATGGGATGGTGTAATGTAATAATAATGTGTAATAATAATAATAATAATAATAATAATAATAAATAAATAAATAAATAAATAAATAAAAATAATATTAATAATATTAATAATAATAATAATAATAATAATCATCGTCATCATCATCATCATCATCATCATAATAATATTGTCCAATAACAGCATGTTTTATTTCTATATAAATGGCTGTTCCCTTAACAGGTCCCATTTCGTTTCTCTTTTTTTTTAGTTTCCTAAGACAGAAATTAAGCGTAACCTGTTAATCACAACCACCTAGAAACCACCCCCTCCGTCCTAAAGACTTTCCTAAGATTTAACCCTGAGTTTTACAATCTACGAGACACCTTCTAAAAATGCCTAAATAATGTCTCCTCACAGAAAACCATATCAGTGATTACATATGGTTTCAATCCATTTATGTGACTGTGTAAGGTGACACCTTCTGGTCCATTTGATGTTATTAAAAAAGCACCATTCTATAATCTCAACTTAATTCTTACTTGTTTGGCTAAGTGTGTCTGTCAAATTAATAAATATACTAAAAATTATTTTTCATGTCACCCTGTTTGAATGTGTGCAGTCATCAACAGATACTGGGATGAATTCATTGGAAAGTTTACCGAGAAACATCAGAAGTGTTGTCTTGATGAAGGCCGTCATCACCAAGGATATGAAAACAGGCAGAATCCCAATGAAGATGATGATTGTGTCAGAGAGGCAGCGAGACAGGATGTACACACCGACGAAGCTGACAGCGAACACACCCATGGAGAGAGCCGAGCCATAGCCAATGAGGATCTCATTCCAGCACAGTGGTTCATTCAGCTCGTAAAGGATGACCAAACTCTGGCCTCCAAAGTACGCAAAGCTAAATGAACATAAGATGATAATTAAGAGTGTGAGCAGGCAGTTCCTTCTTCTGCTTCCCTGTACAAAAAGGTGGTAGATCCCAAATGTAAGCTTCTGCAATGCATGAGTGTTTGTTTCTGCACAGGTCACACTGTCAATCACCCTGCTTTCCTTTAGAATAAAGACTACATAAGTCAGATTAAGCAGATGGAACATGGCGGCAGTGAAAAAGGGCCAGTTAAATCCAGCGGCCTGTATAAAGTAGCCTGTGGAAATTAAGGCTACACCAGAGAGAAGCCCGAGCATCATGTCCAGCCCAGCCATGCGTAGCATCTTCTGCTTTCCATCCTCAAACAAGTCAGCCACGTAGGAGAAGCAGCCACCCAGCATCGTGCCTATGCCACCGAAGAGGGAGTTGACAATGGATGCTGCAATTAACAGATAGAGGTTCAGCTCTAAGATGGACACTGCTAGGAAGCACAAGCAGTAGACCAGAGAGCCTATAAGAGGGAGAATGATGGTGAGTTTACGTCCACGCTGGTCGCTATAAGCCACCAGGAAAAGAGTCATCAGGAGACTGGGGATCATGGAGAAAAGTTCTGAGTACATGGAAAACAGCGAGGCTGCTTTTTGCACTTCCTAGGAAAATACAGAAAGTACAGCAACTAAAAAAAACAAATAACCACAAAGAGGAAATTAATCTTCTGTAGGTGGCAAATACATGTGACAGAAAGCAATGGTGCTATATCCTGACCAGAAAGGTGTCCTTCAGAGAACATAAAAAATAGAAAGTCAAAAAGAGGAAGCATAATGCAGAAGTTAGTAAAGCTATTAATATTTTGAGCAGAAGTACAGAGATTTGAAAAAGTGTAACAAAGACTGCACCGTGTCCCCTTCCCTTAACATACAGCTTTTTAAAGGAAAAAGCTTTATAATTTACATGTGAGTATCTTCAGAAGTCAAGAATTATTTTTTAAATGAAATTCCAAGTTGATTTTTTTTTTCAGTTTAATTAACTTATATTGACTTTTTTCACTATGGTTAAACATCACAAACAATGATGTTTGTGTGATGATGTGACATTGATGTGACATTGCACAAGACTGTCTGCTGAGAGCAGCACCAGAGTACAGCACTAGGATATACGATGATTTGTATTATACAACAGTCAGTTCTGACCAAGTAAACTGATTGAACTACAGGTATTCCACAAGTTGTTATAACAGACTATAACAGCACTGGGGGTTTAATATATTTGTCACACTTAAATGATTGAGATCATCAAACTAATTTTATTTTACACAAAGATAACCGAAGTAAATCGGACGTGCAGTTTGTAAATGATGATTTCATTTATTGAGGGGGAAAAAACTGTCCAAACCTACCGGGCCCTATGTGAAAAAAGTCATTGCCCCTAAATCTAATAACTGGTTATGCCACCCTTGCCGGCAAAAACTGCAGTGAAACGTTTGTGTGGCAATAAGTCTTTGGAGGAATTTTGGCCCACTCTTATTTGCAGAATTGTTTTAATTAAGCAATTTAATTAAATTTAATTTTAAGCATGAACGGCTTGTTTAAGGTCATCCCAATCAGATTTAAGTTCAGACTTGACTAGGCCACTCCAAAACCTTTTTTAGACTTTTTTAGCCATTCAGAGTGGACTTGCTGGTGTGTTTTTGGATCATTGTCCTGCTGCATAATCCAAGTGAGCTTCAGCTTGAGGTCACAAACTGCCAGACACTGTGTTTTACGACAGATGTAATGGGATGCACACCTTCCAAAAAGTTAAACTTTTGTCAATTATTTTGTGGACTGTGAGACAAAAGTCTTGCAGATCATCAAGATGTTTTTTCGGAGACAAGGCCTTTGTGTTCTTTTTTGTCAGCAGTAGCTTTCGCCTTGGAACTCTCCTATGGATGCCATTTTTGTCCAGTCTCTTTCTTTTTATTGAATAATAGAGATTGACTCTAACTGCGGCTGGTGAGGCCTTGAGTTCTTTTGATGTTGTTCTGGGTTCTTTTATGAGTTCCTGAATGAGTTGTTGTTGTGCTACGGGAGTAAATTTGGTAGCTGACCACTCCTGGGAAGGTGCACCACTGTTTCAAGGAGTTCCAAAGCCTTAGAAACAGCTTGGTAAACCTTTCCAGACTGATACACGTCAATTAATTTGTTTCTCATCTGTTCTTGAATTTCTTTAGATGGTGTTGCTTTTTAGATGTTTTAGCATGCTTTACTTTGTCAGAAGTGTTCTATTTAAGTGATTTATTGATTCAACAGGTCTGACAGTAATCAGGCCTGAGTGTGGCAGGAAAAATTTAACTTAGCGTTTCCAAAAATCACAGGGGACAAATACTTTTTACATAGGGCCTGGTAGATATGGACAGTTTTTTTTCCTAAATAAATAAAAGCCTTATTTTAAAAATGCCTTTTGTGTTTTGTAAGCATATTTTAGTAAAATATACTTGTGTATGCAGCAATGTAACAATATGATAATATTAATCGACATAATATTAATCTTAGTGAAAACAATATTAATCCTAGTAAAAACAATATTAATCTTAAGTGACAAAAAATAGAAGTAAGCAGGGAGAAGATCAGGATGCAGAAGTAAGCAGAGGTAAAAAGGACTTAGAAACTATTTACACGTATGTTAATCAACCATCGGTCACCAGCAGGGCCGTGCAGAGACGTTTAAAGGGGCGGGTGCTCAAAGTTAAAAAAGATAGAACAATAATTTTAAAAAACCTATACACATAAAACACACAAACATGCACATGCAGTGCTTATTAAATGTTTAAACTACAATAATTTTACT
>JAQMYL010000009.1:11178474-11196118 GCA_030014365.1 Clarias pachynema | reverse complement strand
AGGGCACTTGAGGCATCCTGGAGGAAAGGGGCGGGTGCTCAAGCACCCTCCGCCCCCCCCTCTGCACGTGCCTGGTCACCAGTTCCACCAGTCGCAGTTGGTTAGGCCAATCATGGAAGGATATGTGTTTGGTAGAACAAATTAACTGCTTAAATAAACAGACAAATCATAATCTGTTAATAAATTGTGTTTGACTCCAAGTCGTGCTGATATTCGATGTGATTGAGTGATATATTGCTTAATTATGAAATGGTGATTTCTTATCTACTTCCATCAACCTCACAGCAAATATTTTCTGACAAGATGGAAGTGATATATAGTTGTCTCATTAAAACAAAGACGATGTCCAGTCATAAAAGAGAAACGCTGTATCACTGAAGCCAATCGTATTCAGAGATACACCTAAGACTGTGCCTGGCCACTGACTGACAAAAAAAACAAACTTATTCACGAGCAAGCAGATGAAAGATTTGCATGAGCGGAGAGACGAGTGTTGATGTGTGTGTGTGCTCAGAATATAATTTCCCATCACTGGGCAGTACTGCTCTTGTGAGCTTTTGATTTGCATGTGCAGCTCTTCTAAATCCTCGCAGGTATATCTCATTTGCACACGCTGATTTTGGCATTATTCTGGGAATATAACCAAGACCTTATTTCATCAGTAGCTGAAGGCATTGATGAAGCAGTCCTTGATCTTTGAGTCGGTTCAAAGAAATTTGGTTCCAAAAATTTCGCCTTATTATACCACTGTCAGTGCTTTCATTCTTGTGGATCACTAAATAACCAATCTGAGTCTATCAGAAACCTGGATTTCTCATTAACGTGACAACCTTATATTTGAAGTTCCTTTATAACTTTTTGTCTTCTATTAAACACTAGCGGGCTTTCTTAGTGAGGTCAGCATTGCACACAACCCACTTTCTCACATTACTACCAGAACTACAAAACACATCACGAATATTTCAATTTAAACATCTTTAATGTATTTCAGGGAGGACTTTTACTTTAGGTTGAATTAGCATGACAAAGGAATAAAATAACTGTATGACTATAGACTCACTTCATGTTGGCTGAGATTGCTGCTGCTGTTCGTGTGGCACTCGGATGAAGCGTCGATCTCGGGGTACGAGGTGTTGGTGATCTGCTGCCACAGACGGCGGTACACGTACTGCTGCACCAGTGGATACACCATGAAACTGGCAAACGCGTACACAGCCACCACCGGCTCCACCAAGTACAAACACGGCATCCCGACAAACACTGTGGCTGGAAGAGAGAGAAAAAAGGAAAAAAGATAATGCGAGAAATGCCATGCTTATACATAACACTACGGAAGCTGTTGTTGAAGAAGGAAACTCAACTTCTATTGTGGTGTATTATTAACAGACTCAATTTAATCACATAATATTTATCAACCTAATTGTAACAAAACCCCACTTTCAAGCAAAACAAATAAAGTTTACCACAGACGTCTGACGAAGTGAACACAAGCGATAAGGCGCATCTGTGATAAAGCCGCGAATGTCTATAAAATTATAACCGTGTGTGTTCACCGATAGGAGCTGTTCCTGTTTTCAGTTCATCCTGCTATCTGATTGGACAGTCACTCTGATGCTTTGGGACTGGCCATTCACGTTGATGGGCGGGTTAAAGAGCTGCTTGGTTCCTGTTTTTGGGAAAGTCATCTAAAATGTATCTGTTTCCAAACATCAAAGGGGATCGCGAGGTCAAAATTCAAATTCAAATGTAACATGTTAAACGCCAGTATCAAATAAATAATAATGATTTTGTATACACTGTTGCATATATATTAGTATTTAATAAGAAGGATAATTCAACTTAATAATAATTAACTACGTTGTTATGTCTGAATCAGAATCAGAAAGAACATTATAGCCAAGTACGTTTGGACATACAAGGAATTTGTTTTTGGTGACAGAAGCTTCCAGAGATTCCTGTCCTGCCGACAAAATTTCAAAGAGATGAGTGCAGCGGGTTGCTCCTGAAGTCCACAATCAAAAGTATATATTGTTATAATGCTGTAATTTAGTATTCAGTTTGTTGTATTTTGTGCTAATATTTTTTCTCATTTAGCAAGTAGTGCTGTGAATCAAAGGCTTTTTAAACAATAAAATGCTTTTTACTGAAACACACACAAACACACACACACACACACACTATTGGCAAGTTAAAAACACCAACCAGTCTACACTACAGGGCTTTAGACGTAGGGGGGGTTGTGAAAAAATTCAACCATTAACTCACTATACCGCCTTATCAAAATATACATTGAATTTGAATACATTTGAATTATGCATTTGCATGCTCTTCAATATTTGCAAACTAGGCATTATTATAGACACCATGCTCAAAAGATACCAAAACAACCACATAGTGTTACATATTTTATTACATATTGCCTAACACACAGTATGACTGCAGATCAACCACTGCTATCTACTGTATTATCACCCAAATGAGGATGGGTTCCCTGTTGAGTCCGGTTCCACTCAAGGTTTCTTCCTATTGCCATCTCAGGGAGTTTTTCCTTGCCACTGTCGTCGTCGCCCTTGGCTTGCTCATCAGGGACAATCTTATCATTTTGATTCATACACATTCACATTTTATACAAACTTCCATAACTTCTTTTGATTGTGTAAAACTGCTTTGCGACAATGACATGACAATTGTTAAAAGCGTTATACAATTAAAATTAAATTGAGTTAAATTGGAAATGCTGCAATAATTTTGTAGCCAATTGATTTTCTAAATTGATTTTCCCCTAATTATTTCCCTAATTTTAATCCTAGTCAATTCCCATCTGTCACTGTTATGGCACTAGCCCATCAAGGCGCATCTTTTTTCCAAATGCGCGACCTGTCAGTCTGTTCATCGGGGCAGGGTCACACGTCAGTCAGCTAATCGGGGCGGGGCCACTTGTCAGTCAGCTCATCTGGGCGGGGCCACCTGTCAGTCAGCTAATCGGAGCGGGCCATCTGTCAGGCATCGTATCAGACTTAGAAAATAATTCTATATGTAAGACAAAGATCTGTATCTGGTTTATTTACAAGTCAGTGTTAATGCTAAAGGTAGATAATGTTGTATGCTGCTTTTGGCAATGAACTGATGGGCTAGTGTGCATAATATTATTTTCTGATCTAACTTACAGGCACGATCGGTTTCACTTCTGCTTATATTATTTTTGTGTGATGTTTCTAAACATGCCTGTGATTTACATATTTACTCACATATAGTTCTCGTCCCAATACGAAAATGAATTTAAACAGAGAGAGACGCATTTATGTAAAATAAAAACAATTTGCTTTTTTTGTTTTTTTTTGTTAATTATTTTTTTTTTTTTTTTTTTTTTACCCTTTGTTTGACGAGTATATGAATTGTCATTTTTAGGGACACTTGTTGAAAGAGGCCTGAGCTAAAGCAGCTGCTGCCCCCCTGTGCATCGTGATGGTACTGTAGGTAGCCCTCAAAAGCTCAAGCATTAAGGTTTGTGTTTACATTTTCCAACAAAAATCAGTTATTCATTATTTATATACTCAGGTAAATCATGAATCTGGCCCTAGCTGCAGCTAACAAACAAATTCTGTTAGAGCAGTCACACTAAATATTTTAACTATAGCCTACAGGGTTGTCTACAGTGCATCTGTGCATTTAAGACAATCAGAGTTGGAGGAGAAGGACAGTCGACCTATAGTCTGTTATTAATCTAATAACAATGGTACGTCTTAATAGGACATAAGAAAAGACAAACCAAATCTTAAACAAATAAACAGAGAAATAAATAAATAGGCTACATGAAAATGAGAAACTAGTAAAATCAGTGATTGGTGAAGAATATCAGGGATGAGGCTGCAGTGCCACCCTGCTGTGTCATTGATGCACATGGGGAGAATGTAAGTACATAATAATTACAACATATACAATAATGTTTCATGAACGAATTACATTGATAGATCCATTCAAATAATTATAAAACATTTGCATGCATTCATCAATTTATTGATATGCGAATATTTTATATTAAAGAGCATTTGTTGTTTTATTGTTGCTGTTTTTTGTCAATCAATAAACAACAAATTGGCCTATACATACATGTACTGTATGTACTGTAGCAACAGCGGTATAATCTAAAACAAAACAGATGTGTAAAAGGTTTGACGTAATAGAAAAGATCAATGAAAGTAAAAATATCAAACAACAACAACAACAACAATAATAATAATAATCTAGCATTGGATAATTGTGTTTCCACTGTATAGTAGAGCTTAACAGCAAATACTTTAACAGCAAAATGTTTTTTTTTTTTTTTGTTATTGTTGCGGAAATGACGTCAGTTTAAGTTCTTTAAAAAAGTGGGAGGGATTATTGGGTCAGTTACCCAAACCATCGGTGTCCAGAATCCCGGCTCTTTTCACTGAGTCAGCTCATTTGGTTTCAGTTTACAAACAAGATTCGACTCTTTCAGATGTCGTTTTATCGCATTTTTGACCGCTGATTGTTTTTCAGTGTTTACATTTTTTGCATTCCGTTTTAACTTTAAGGCGGCACAGTGATGTAGTGGTTAGCACTGTTACCTTGCACCTCCAGGGTCCGGGTTCGATTCCCGTCTCTGTTTGCATGGAGTTTGCATGTTCTCCCCGTGCTTGGTGGGTTTCCTCCGGGTACTCTGGTTTCTTCCCACAGTCCAAAGACATGTAGGTTATTTCCTCGTGCCCCCGCGACCCTGAATACAGGATAAAGCGGTATAGAAGATGAGTGAGTTTTAGCTTTAACCAACAAACTGATTTTTGACTGCATTTTATGACCCACTATAAGAAATTAATTTCCATATGTGCTAAAAATCACATACAGTAACATACACCATTTTCATTTCTGTCACGCTGTCATATACACACACAGTTCAGAAGAAGCAGGTCAAAGTCAATAGATTCCCCGGCAGCTCATGTGTGTGTGAGTCGACTCTCACAATGAACCTTAAAAAAAAAAAAGAACCGACTCTAAGAGCCGACTCGCTCAGGAACGACACCTCGTTAGTGGTCACTAACCGGACACGATTCTGGACCGGCTGGTGACACATTGACAGGTAGAAGCAGATTATTATATATATATATTTTAAGGCAATAACAGTGATTGTTCTGACTCGTAAATGTGTTATGGGGCGCGTCAGTGTGTGTTTCATCAGAGCTGACATTTTGAAACAAGCTTGATCTATTGGGTAATCATTCGGGTTGATGCTAAACGCGTTTTCAGGATAACTAGACTGGCGTTATTTTCCGCTAGATAACGATGCTGGAGGATTTATTCTTAATGTTGGCTAGTTTTGTATGAACTGATTTCTTTAGCTAACCTGATTCATTCGCGCTAGCGGTGGTCTCACCGGAAGATAGCATTATAGCTAGCAAATAAAGCTCTGCTTTTATAATCAATAATGTCATTAGTGTAAGCTAACAGTAATCTTCGTGCACTGACAGCTAGATAAAACAAACATCCAGGACTTCACATACAGATATTATGCTCAAAAATAGCTAGGCTTATCTAATCTCACTTCCTAGCCCACTGGGTTCTGTATCAGTAGCCGATAGATTAGCGCGCTAGCTGTGTGTCAGGTTATTTACGTTACTAGCTGAGTGCAGACCTGCACTTCATTTACGGTTTAATCAGGATTTATTTAACTTCACTGTCTTTCTTGGTCCGTGCTGTGAAATGTTTAAAACAGTAACTTGCTAGTAAAACCAGCAAACTTTTAATTATATATCTAATTAATTTTGTTATCAGTATGATAGCATGATGTGGATCACAGCACAAATGCCACTGAATATTAATAATGGCGACGATCAAATAAATGCCTTGTCACGATTTACGATTTAACCTAGTCTGTTTTTACTCATAATCTGATGACAGACTGATATTGCATAGTGAGGAAATCTCCCTTATACCAGAATTCTTAAACTGTTTGTACACCTGCTGTGTGTCTGACTGTAGAGCTGCAGTGGACATTAGGTCCAGTATAGGGAGACTGAGTGGGTTTGACTGAGTTTTATTGTGGTTGTCTAGAACAACACAGTACGATGTAACATACAGTATAAGTGCAATAGAAGGAAAGTAGGCGGCACGGTGTCATGGTGGTTAGCACTGTCATCTCGCACCTCCAGGGTTCGAGGTTTCGATTGCCGCCTCAGGTCTGTGTGCCTGGAATTTGTATGATCTGCCTGTGCTTGCCAGGTTTCCTCCGGGTACCTTGGATTCATCCCACAGTCCAAACATTTGCCGGTTAGGCTAATTGGCGTTTCCAAAGTGCTACAGTGTGTGAATGAGCGTGTGAGTGTGTGCCCTTCTACCCCATCCAGGAAGTACCCCGCCTCGTGCACTAGGTCTCCTGGGATAGGCTCTGGTCCCCCTGTGACCTTGTGTACACTGAGTGAGTAGTAAAGTATGAGTAGATCAATAGAAAGGCAGGACATGTTCAGTACAATCAGAAAATAAACATGCTCAGAAGTGCCTTTCCTTGTTCCTGGTCTGCTAGCTATTGTAGGACATATTTGTACTTTTCTATAAATGTCAGTATGGAAAATGTACAAGTGTATTTATATCAATAAAATCTCTTTAATCCGCAGAAAAAGGTGCAAATTTTTTATGTAGGCACAATATGAATGATTAATATGTAAGCTATGAAACAGCATGTCTGTATACAGTATGTTGCAATAAGCACAGTCATCGGAAGAAGAAAGTACATCCTCCTTCAAGTCTATGTCTTTATTTGGCAGACCCTAAATAATACCTACGTGGCCCTTATCACTTCTGTAAATGAACTGATAACCTAATGAGTTGACAAAAAAAAATTCAACATGTAGTCATTAAATGTGTTTACATGGGCCCACTATTACACTAATACTTAGAATTATAGCCCAATCAGTGTAAAAGTGCATCATTTGAACACTTCCTTCAGAGCAGTCTGGCGTGACCTTGGCCGATGAGAATGAATTGTCAGTCATAAAGATATAAAATAATGAAATATGTAAATAGAATGAGTGTGTTTGTGTGTGTGCGCCCTATGATGGATTGGCACCCTGTCCAGGATGTACCCTGCCTCGTGCTCTAAGTCTCCTGGGATAGGCTCCCGACTCTCTACCCCGCAACCCTGAATACAGGATTAAGCGGTATAGACAGTGAGTGATTGAGTGAGTCAGTGGAAATGTAAATAATAGGCATGTAAACACTTGATCAGGTCATTTCACTTTTTTTGGAATAAATGTTTTTTTCTGCACGTTTGCCTCATGTGTGTATATTATTAGGTGACATGATAAATTTCCAGGTAAGGACATTTATCTTTCGTTCCTGCTTTGTTTAATGCATGAGAACAACTCTCTATCCCACCTGTCTTTACTTCAGACTTTCATCCACTGGGTATCTGGCAGATGAATGAGCACTGTTTGGCTTACATTTCACACACAGTAAAGCAACTGTAAGCCTGGCCTAACCTCACAGTTAGAGAAAAAAACATGCTTTTTATTATTACATCAGCGTCCATGTAAAGAGTTAATGTGGAATCTCTAATAATGATTTCAGGCAGATTGAAAAAAATATTGTTCATGTAAAGGCACAGTAGATGTTGAAAGTTTACATACATTTAGGTTGAAGTAATTAAAACAGATTTTTTTTAATGAGCAGGGAGGCCTACAAACCTTCTTCAGTTAACCCAGTTTTATTAAAGTTGTTGTTGTTGTTGGTGGTGGTCTTTCGGCTGCTCCCGGCAAGGGGTCGCCACAGCGGAATATCCAGTCGTTACAGCAACATATTGTAAGAAGCTTGTAAAAGGTTTGACCAAAGTTAAACAATTTAAATGCAGTTCCATCAAATACTAAGTGCATGTACACTTCTGACCCACTGGGAATGTGATGAAAGGAATAAAAAGCTAAAAAAAAACAATTCTCTTTCCTATTATTCTGATATGTCACATTCTTAAAGTAGTGATCCATCCAACCTGACGCAAGACGGAGAATGTTTACTAGGAGTAAATGTAAGGGATTGTGAAAAACTGAGTTTAAATGTATTTGACTATGGTGTATGTAAACGTCTTGTTTCAACTGTAGCTATTTGCCCCAAAAGGTAAAGCAGCCAAAAACACAAGCACACCCTGTAACATTTCAAACAATCCTTGCCAACAATAAGCTGATGGTAATGTTTTCTTTTTGGAGTTTATCACTCTCACATCTTTTCTGAAAAAAGAAAAAAAGAAAATAGCCCACTTTTCTATGCAGCAATCCTTCTTGGCTATTCCAGCACTTTCATTGTTTTCTTCTTTCGCTATTCAGAAGTCAATTTCTTGGATTGGATTTTGGCCCAGCTTAATCGTCTGGACAGATGGCCTCAAATTTGTCTTTAAAATATTCTGGTATAAAGTGGAAGTTCACTGTTGTCTCAAAATGGCAGCAAGTTTCTCAGGTTCTTTAGCTGCAAAGCAAGTCCTATTCATCACCCCTTCACTACCGTGCTTAAAACTGGTATGAGGTGTTTGTGGTGATGCACTGTTTGGAAACATGGTTCCATGCATGTTGACCAACATCACCAACATGCACATAAGTTGTGTTGCCTTATTGTTTCTAGAGTGAAGGGCAACTTTTTTTCAAGCCTTTTTTCATGAAGCCGTTTAATTGTTCAATGAACATTTAATGTGCTTACAGAAGCCTGTAGGTCACATGATGTAGCTCATGGGAATTTCTTTATATCTCTGAGAATTAAATGCCCTGACTTTGGACTGAATTTGACGACTGGTAACTGTCTAAATGTTTTTTTTTTTTTTTATTAATAAATAAACAGAAAAATTCTTCTCACTGCAAAATATTGACTTTCAACTTTTAACCATTACCAGACTGATGAACAGCAGTACTTGCTTCTCTGAGGTCATAGCCAGTGTCCTTTCTTCTTGGCATGATGTAGGCATACACAAACCTGAGTCATCCAACAAAAACTGTCGAATTTTACAGTTAGTCACACGTCTTGGTGATTAAATAATCTTTTGTATTTCATTAGTAATAATTAGCTCTGAATTGCTCTCTTGATGATGCTGGTTTCTGAGTGTTGACTTTTTGGACATAAATGAGTACATCCTCAAATCTGTTGTGTCACTGTCTTTAACAGGTTTAAATCCAGTTGTGTCGACCGTCAGCCATGGCTTTCAGTAAAGGATATCGTGTTTATCACAAGCTGGACCCCCCACCTTACAGCGTGATTGTAGAAACAAGAAGTCGTGAAGAATGCTTGATGTTTGAGTCTGGAGCTGTGGCTGTTCTGTGTAAGAGAAAGTTTAAGCATTTATTTTTACGTTTTTTAAAGTTTCTGCATGCTGCTGTGGGACATACAGTTTCCTTTACTATAATCTAATTCTTGCCTTATAAATTGATTTTAGCATCAGATGTAATCTCTAGATGAGTAAGATTGACACTGCGTTACTGAATTGATTCAGTTGTAGTGATGACTAATTTTGCTGTGACCCATAATTGTAAAATCATCCCAATGTTGTCATATTGCTGTTCATATTCAGCGGCTGCAGAGAAGGAAGCTGTCAAGAGCACGTACACCAAGATGTTGGATGCTTATGGCATTCTTGGGGTTCTTCGGCTTAACCTGGGTGAGTGAGGAGATTCTCCTGGATTCACAGCGATATTTTTGTCTTTTCGTTATTGGAGTTGGACTTTAGAAAGTGGTCGGTTTTTATTTAAATTTTTTTTCTCTTTTTTTCATTGTGGATCAGTTATTACAGACACAAATTATAGATATCTGTTATCCATACAAAAGTTTTCTATAGTGTATTATTTACTGTGTTATGTTGCATTTATGACACTTTCTAATTATAATTCAGTGATACTTAATGCTGGAATTGGCAGTGCATTTTTTTTCTTAATGTTAACTGACAATATGATTACCTTTTTGTGAGTGTATTTTTATTTATTTATTTATTTTTAATATCATTAGGCGACTCCATGCTGCACAGTTTGGTGTTAGTGACCGGATGCAGTTCGGTGGGGAAAGTGCAGGACTCAGAAGTCTTCAGGGTCACAGCCACAGACTTCATCTCCCTGAAGAACGATCCAACAGATGAGGACCGGATTGCAGAAGTGCGAAAGGTTCTAAACTCAGGCAACTTTTATTTTGCCTGGTCGGCTAGCGGGACAAGTATAGACCTGAGTCTGAATGCACACCGCAGGATCAGAGAAGACACCTCAGACAATCGTTTTTTCTGGTGAGTTGAGGAGCTTTCTGCACTGTGGTAAAAATAGCCCAGTTTCCATAGCCGTAAAAGTGCAAAGAACTATATTAAAACAATATTTAAATTCAGCGCTAAGGATGTCTTTTGGATTTGCCTATTCTTATATGTTGCCTGGGCAACATTCTACACCACAAATTCTAGTGTCTCTGTAGAAAGTGCGACATCCACAAATGTGTTAACAGTAGTGTCATGTTTAAACTGCTTTGTTTAGTTGCTTGTTTGTTTGTTTGTTTTTTTGGCTAGACCGTGAAGTCATTTGGGTTTGAGTTCAAAACATGAATATGAGACAATATATTGAATAAGTTTTTTTTTTATTTACATTAGAAACAACTTCGAACAGGGCACCATTATTTTTGGACCCACATATTGTTCTAGACATTAAAAATATTCTATAAATACACATGACTGACTGACAAGTAATTATTGTTGCCCAGGTGTCCCCTGTTCCATTGATTATTTACACTGTTAATCCTCCAAATGTATGCACTTGATTTGAACCCTGGATTCTGCACAGCATTATTAAAGTATAAACTAACACGAATACCAGAAAGCTGTCTATAGGAGGAACCTGAGAAAAGATGAAAAATTCATGAGCTGTTGCACAAGTATTGGGTCTAGCCAATACAACAATTTGTCCTAAAAAAAGAAAGAAAGAAACCAATAGCGTATTAACAACAAGACAACTAACAGCTCGGCCAGCCGAAGAAAAAAAAAAGCTTAAAACAACAGTCAGTGACGTCATTAACACACTGTACAGAACAATATGTAGGTCTCACAAGCCACTATTTTCAGAAAGCATCTAAAAGCAGGCACATAGAGTCTATGCACCAAGATGCAAACCACTCATAAGCCAAATTTGCATCAAAATACAGAGATGAGCTGCACCAAAAATAACCAATGCAGATGTGATCTAAATACCAAAGTGTAAGAATGAAAGAGCTGCTCATGACCCAAAATACACAATTACTGTATAAACTTAGTGGTTAAGCATTGTGGAGGTAGTTTTATGACTGGGGCTTACAGTTAAGATCACTAATCTTTATTGATGATATAACTTATGATAGTAGAAGCAGAATGACTTTAGCAGTCTATAGAAACATTCTGACTGCCAGAGAAATACATTCAGTTTAATTTGGAGTTGAACATCATCATGCAGCATGACAATAACCCGAAACACACACCAACACAACTAAGGGGGAATTGAAAGCTTTCAGACTTACCATTTCAGTCACTAGTCTTTAACTTATCTGGGGATGTACCGTATTTCCCTCTGAAGAGGAGGCTGAAGGAAGAAAAGCAAACAATAACTGACAAGCTGCAGCACATCATAAAAGAAAAATGCCCTGTTCTGTGGTGTCAGTGTGTCTTCATCTTGATGCAGTTCTTGCAAGCAAAGGATATGTAGCGAATATTTACTGTTTAATTCATTTTATTTTAATTACTTTTGCTCACCTAAAATTTGGTGGTTTGCCACCAAAATTGTTTAACACATCTAGAAAACTGGAAGTCTGATATATTATCATATTTTCATCTTTTCATCTCAATCCCAAATGTCTAGTGTACAGCAAAAAACGTGCCTTGCTGTTCCTGTTCTTTTGGAGGCTAATTAAATTTAGGATTGTAATGTGTTATATATTTTCTTGGAATAAATCAGGAATCAATCCCTGCATCTGCACCTAAAGCATTATGGGGTGAACTGTGATGACTGGCTGTTGAGGTTGATGTGTGGTGGAGTGGAGATCCGTACCATCTACGCTGGCCACAAGCAGGCCAAAGCCTGTGTCATCTCTCGCCTCAGCTCTGAGAGGGCAGGCACGCGCTTCAACGTACGCGGAACCAACGACGATGGCCAGGTGGCCAACTTTGTGGAGACGGAGCAGGTGAGTTGTGTTGATTTTGTAGTGGATTTTATTTATTTAAAAAAAAAAAAAACATGATATTAGTGTGAGTATGTACAGTCTTGTCATAATTGTTTGTGCTGCCCACAGGTTATTTTTCTGGATGACAAAGTCTCATCTTTCATTCAAATCCGTGGATCTATACCGTTGTTCTGGGAGCAGCCAGGTATACAGGTAAGTGCATCGACGACTTTGAGGTGTCACATTTCAATAGAAATGTCATTTCAAGGTAAACATCTACTATGGACTGGAATCAGTAAAGGTCACCGAGTCAGCACACCTACACTAGTAGCTGCTGATCACCTTGTTCATGTTGTTGGAATAATTCTCTCCAGGTAAATTTTTCAAAGCGGAATCAAAGCGTTCAGTCTGGCACAATCAAGAAGAGCAAAAACCACAGATGGGTATTGATGAGGTTCAGTTCTGCATCTAATCTGGTGTATGGCCTTTATTAAGCTGTTACTTTGTTCAGTGTCAGTGGTTTAAAAGGTCTTTATAATTAGAAAAAGCATTAGTAAGAAAGCATCCAGATAGGGTTATGCATCCTATCATACAAAGATAAACAACATAAAAAAAACAAATCCACTGATGTTGAACAGAGCTCTTTTCATAAAAGATGGGGGATTTTCATAGGGCATCTTTTGCTTCTGCTTTTCTTTTGCTCCATGCTGATCACCTTTCGGGTATACAATAATTATAGAAGCAAGGTTCTGCTCTGTTTTTTCCAGGAATCTGAGAGTAACCCAAGATGCTTTGGGTGTGCCTGCTAAGACATCGCTAATTATTTATGACCGAGACCTGCACAGAGAGGACAGGCTTAGGAGTAGTTTGGACAGTCTTTTTAAATGGCAGTGGTAACATAACACCCAATCCATACCAGTCAATGTATTCACTGAACACAAAGCATGCTCGGTAACAGTAGGCATGTTTGATGATCTCATTGTAATATAACACAGCCACGTACAGAATTATTGGCACCTGTTATGACGATGAATGGTAACTGTTTTGTTTGGAACAGTGCTAATGTCAAAAGAAAACTTAACTCCTAAACACAAGTGTTGTCGAATAAGAATGTTGGGCTTGGAGGTAGTTCCTGTGGTCAGAGATTAGTTTTAAGATTTGATTAGTGATTATGTAATGAAGAGTCATTACGCTGTTTACAGTAGCAGAGAGGAACCAGTGAGAACAGTGTGCAGTGGGCTGTGAACTGTGTCATAAGTCTCTCTCTCACACATTTATCCACACACACACACACACACACACACACACACACACACACACACACACACACGCGCACGCGCGCGCGCTCTCTCTCTCTCGCTCTCTCTCTGTTCCTCCTCCGCAATGAGAACTAATACTGGACTCAGTTTCAGCTACTGTTTGTAGAAACCTGTCTGACACTGTTGTATAGCTATTCATGGTCTTAGACCACTGATTTAAAAAAAAATCTGCACTTTACTACTTGTTCACTGTAAACAACAAGTTTCATTTAGGATTGCTATTATAGATATTACATTGTTATTCTAGTTATAATCTTGTATAATTTTATAAAAGGTGTATAAATAATGGGTTAGAAGATAAATTGCCTTTATCACCAGTGTCGCATAAAGATGTTTTGAATGACTGTCAGACGAAGATAATTGCCCACTGGAAGAAAAGGTGATTAGTTAGACTGTTACGAAGTGTTAGTGTTAGGCTTTTCAGTAGTCATAGTAACAGTAGAAGTGCGGGTCTCGCAGAAAGTTCTCAGGGAGCTTTTATCATGTGACTAAATTTGACAATGGTTAAGTTTATAAAATACAGTAGATTTAAGACTGAAAACAGTCATTAGAAGTAGGGAGCTGTTTTTAAACAAATTAATGGAGTGCAGTTTGGTTTTGGTTGTGGGATCATTATTTCACTGAAGCATTTTTGGGAAGAGAAGCAGTTGTGACCTTCTTAATTGGGAACTTCAGTAAAGGGTGGTTGTGCATATGGTAGGGTGAATTCTGACATCTAGAGTTTTTTTGTTTGCTTTCTTAAGACTGACTAACACCAAGCTTGTAATATGGGTAATGTTTGACTTTCCCTTTAATAAAAAATTCTGCAGGGGCAAATATAGCCAGATGACATTGGCATTGTCTAATTTTGGACTGACTTTCTTTTGTTCCTATATTTTCATTCTTCCTTTACCGTCTTGTCATCCTCCTTATTAACATTGGGTGATATGCCTCTTTGTCTGCTTTCTCCATATCTGAAGGTTGGTTCCCACCGAGTCAAGCTGTCCCGGGGTTTTGAGGCCAACGCCCCGGCTTTTGAGAGGTAATAAACACATACTGCTCCCTGCTGGACCACTGCAGCATGGTTGTGCAATGACATCATTGTGCTGTCAAGGATAAATGGGGAAAAAACATCCTTTAGGTTTTCTACCAATAATGAGAAGCATAATTTTGGACGGTAACTTACACTGCCAATCAAAATTTGTGGAGCGCCCTGTTTTTCTGTAATTTTGTTTAAGTAACCAACAACAAGGTATTTAAAATATCCCATGTTTTTACTGTTTCTTTGGTAAGTTACTGTAACATGGGTCTCCCAAAGTATATCTTTTTTATTGCTGCAGGTGAAATGCCCCTTGGGTACTGCCTTTAGTTCACTCTTACTCCTAGCTAAAAACAGTTCAGTCTCAGTGTATATTTAAATGAGAGGGAACAGAGAGAACAGCAGAGCTGACCAAGAAGCCCAGGGAGGTATATGTGAATAAATATGAAAGACATGACTCAAGAGATTTGTATATAAATAATCAACCAATTCGAACATCTGTGAACATACAGGGAAAAGCTATTTATAGCAGGTTGTAACATACAGTGGTGTACAAGATTTGCATAGACAGCAATAAACTGTAAGGCACAATGGGATGCAGTGTGCAACATTCTAGATACACAGGGCTGGTGTATTCATAAAAAAGGAAGATCACCGTAATCCGATTAAGGTTAAAAAAAAGTTTAATGTTTAAATCCTAATTTAAGATTCAGCTTAGACACATTTTTTTTCGATATAATTTTAAATGACAAATTCTGATCATTAATAATAATAATACCTAAATACTTATGTTTTGACCTTTTCACTTTCAAACTGTTGTGCAGTCAAGATCTTAGGAATTTTGGGTACTAACTTTTTTCCATTCATATATAACATAAATTTGGATTTGTCCACATTTAACACCAGTTTAAGCTGGGTTAAATGATCCTAAACAACAACAAACCCGACATTATAATTTCAAATGTTTGTATTACTGAGCGGGATGAATAATTGATGACTGTATTATCTGCATAATAATGAAATGGAGCGTTTGATAAATTATTAAGATAATTTATATAGAGAGAAAACAAAAATAACCCTAATATGGAACCCTGAGGCATGCCTTTCATTACACAGGAAGAAAGAAGGAAGAAGAACCAGCAAACTGGACACCTTGTGTTCTAAATGACACATTCTTAGAGAATTAGTTTACAATAAGAAAAATATAGGCCTTAGGCCTTATTTTTATTTTATTTTATTTTTTTTTACCCAGCACAGACTATCACAAAGAAGGAACACTTCAGTTCAGTTTTAGCTTCACTCTTTGTTCTGATCCCCAGAGTACTGAGCTGGGCAGGCGTGAAATGAGGGATGGGGGATGGGTTGGGGGGGGGATCTATATTCTACATACAACCTATCTTTTTCCTTCCTATCGTTATCCTTCCTAACATCTCTGTAATGCTACCTCAAACATTTTAATGTACACAATATGCTCATAATTCCCACCATTTCCTGGAAGTAATAAACTGATAACATTGCCTTTCTATGTTCTACTTATTTTGTGGTTACTACTGTGTAATGTACCCAAATAGTACATGCTCTAATGATAAATGTCAAATTGTTTCCATCATGTCGTATTTGCAGGCATTTTACAGCTCTAAGAAGGCTCTATGGTAAGCAGTTGATCATTAACCTGCTGGGCATGAAAGAGGGGGAGCACATGCTAAGCAAAGCATTCCAGGTTAGTTATTGATTTTCCTTAATTGCTCTGCTGATATATAAAGAAGAAAACAGCATTGAATTACAATATCATTTTAGCAGTGGAAATTGTGAAATGCAGCTTAATAGAAATCTAGATGTGGAATCTACTAGTAATACTTTAATTGATATTTTTGTATGTAATCAAATGCATGAAAAAAAATGGCATTTAAGCATTCATGTTATGTTTGTAGTTGAGGATATTGATGTTGCTTTGTTCTCTCTCTCTCTCTCTCTCTCTCTCTGAATGTGTATTTTTGGATCATTAATGTCCGTTTGGTTCTTTACAGAGTCACCTGAAAGCTTCAGAGCATGCAAACTGTGTGAAGATGATCAACTTTGACTACCACCAAATGGTGAGAGGAGGGAAGACAGAGAAACTCATGACTGTGCTGAAACCACAGATCAGCAAGTTCCTAGACGAATGTGGCTTCTTCTATTACTCTGCTGGGACTGGAATTGAAAAGTAGGTTTAAAAGCTCTAGCTTAAAGGGGTTTCATACACAGTTTAATCAACTTTTATTTAAGAACATCCTGATTTTTTCCCCTCTTGCTCTTTGGTATCACAATTTAGCAATATTATCTTCAGTTTTGCTAAATAGTTTTTTAATTTAAATTTAATTCTTCTCTCTAGATGTCAGTCTGGGACACTTCGAGTAAACTGTCTGGACTGCCTGGACAGGACAAATAGCGTCCAAGCTTTCTTTGCACTTGAGGTTTGTTAATATATCAGTTTACTAACCAATCCAAACCAACCCTTCTTATCTTAAAGTAACAATATTCATGTCTTATTTGTGATGTGGAAATGCCAAAGTACTCTGTAGTTAATTTGCATATGTTTGAATAACTTTATTTTCCAAGTTTTCATTTTTTTTCTTTCTACTTTTTGCTTAGATGTTGCCCAAGCAGCTGGAAGCCATGGGCCTTACAGAGAAGCCCCAGCTGGTGGCACGCTTTCAGGAGGTTTTTCGCACCATGTGGTCAGTCAGTGGAGACTCAATCAGCAAGATCTATACTGGCACAGGTGCTCTAGATGGCAAAGCTAAGGTACGTGCCTTTCAGAAGAATAGATTTCAGTGCAACATCTGTTAATACTGGGTAACCTAAAATTCACTTTTAATTAAGAGACAATGACATTTATTATACAGGTAAATTTTCTTTACTGATAGGCTTCAAACTCTTTTAAATCATCGTGGAACTTTGTCTGTCTCTTAACTTGTGTGTGTGCTATTGTTCTCTGCTTTCCTCTGGAAACTTATCTACCTGTCTGGTAAGTTTACAAGCCAGCCATGCGGGCCTGGTTCTTTCTACTGTGTCCTCGTGTCTGTAATTTCGTGTATATTGTGTGGTACAGTGGAACCTCGGATTACGAGCATAATTCGTTCCGGAAGCGGGCTCGTATTCCAAAACACTCATAAACCAAATG
>JAQMYL010000009.1:11147473-11167757 GCA_030014365.1 Clarias pachynema | reverse complement strand
CAAAGGCCCTTTTACCCAACTCAGTACTAATATGTGGAACAGAAAACAAGACAACAGCCTGAGATCGAAGAGAGTAAATCATTCTAAATCATCTGTACGTATTTGCAGTCAGATAATATGGAATTTCATCCATATTAACCTATCATCACTGGATAAATAACGTCTTTCAATCAGACATATGTATAGAATATAGTTACATTATCATATAAATGAAATCATTATCTATCTCAATCAATTTAGTGTTTCAAAGATCCGTGTCTGTGTATTAACTCCAAAGTGGTCTAAACAGGACTAGTGTTTTTCACCCAATCAATCTGAACCCTACCACTTTGCTCCAGGGAACGTGGACACATGCTGTTCAGATATAGAAATGCCAGCACATTCAGCATCGTGTGAGATCTATACCTCCACCTCAGTGACATCACTAAAGTTTGCAACTGTTTTCAAGTAGAGATGTGCATGCATGATTTATTTTTTAAATAATATTTTTCTTTGAACCTGACTGATTTAAGGTTTGACTCATTTTGTTGTGTCTAGTGCTACCCCAGTCTTGATGTGCATCTCTCTTGTCAGCCAGATATCCTGTGTACCTTAAAATATAGAAGTATTAAATGATTAAAGAAGAAATCCTGCACACATCTTTTTTTTTTTTTTTTTGTTACATTCCTAATGTATACAGTTTAAAAAATAAAGAAATAAAAATTCAGAAAGACCCCATATACAGATTTTAAGGCAGTGGTGGTCAGAATTTTGGAGCGCATCACCAGACTGCCACTGTTGGGCCCTTTATACCTCATCTGCTCCAGGGCCGCCTGTCAGGACTGACCTCATAGACTTCCTAGCAAGCTACAGTAGAATATGGAAAGAAATCACTGTCCTGATATGTATATGTGAAAAATGAATGATTTTTCTTCTATTTTTAGTATTGTAAATATGTGCAGCTTGTATACATCAGTGTATTTAAATGTATAGTTTAGGAATTTGATGGCTAAACTGAGACTAATAGTAAATTACTTACTCCTTCATGCTGCAAAGGACAAAAAAGCCCTGCTTTAACCAGAGCAGATCTCGCTGGTAAGTACATGCATGGAGATTGAATGTTCTTTACCATGTTCAGAGAAAGCATGATCACTGACTAAGCTTCCATGGCACTGGGATTCAGGGAGTTTTGGGGAAGTTGATAGGCATACATCACAGCTTGTCTGCTGCTCCCAGCATTTTCCTCTCTTACTCAAACTGCCCCTGTTGGTTATTTAAGTTATACGGGAAAGGGAGTAAGCTCTTGCATGGATTTGGCTACACGTATGACCAGATTGTTGGATCTGGCAGTATTGTGTTTGACCAGGAAGAGGTGAGTCAGGGAGGAAGTGAAGAAGGAGGTGGAAGGTTAAGGAGATTGCTGTGGGTTGAGAGCACTGCGGTTTCTGCACACAGAGGCTCAGATATTTGTCTTTATTTTAAAGACCTTTTCAGGTTTTCAGAAAGTTATACACGTAAAAAATGTGGCTTTGTAGAGATGCGCTTAAAATATGACAGAACAGTTAAACAGCAAGAGGGTGCTTAAGCTGAATCCACAGATGGTATTAGCAGAGAAATTTAATTTTTGTTTAGTTTTGAGGATGTCAGAGGGTGCTTTTAAGTGTAAGCATGATTTTTGCTGTTTTTCAGGACGAGGCCAGTCTACAGGAGCTCCAAGCAGTTCAAGGCCGGTGGGTAAAGTTTGAGGACAATGATATAAAATACCTTACTGATGAGGCAGAAGTTAAGATGTTTGAGAAGTTTTAGACGAAAATACTTCGATAAATCAGCCTAAAGTCATAAAAATATTATTTCAGAACATCCCTCCTAGGGCAGGTGTTATCAGTGTGCCACCACAATCCAGACCACCACCTCCTGCCCACCCTGGAGCACCCAGACCCATAGCTGAGGTTCACCCAGGAGCCCCCCGACCGACTCCAGATAACCACCCTGGAGCCCCAAGACCTGTCCCAAATGCACAAAACAAACCAGCTGAGCTCCCTCTGGGTATGTGAACAATCACAGCAAATAAAAAAACTGTACTAAACTGTAGAATATTAAATATCTGCAGAAAAAATGTGGTTTTCCTTTATATTCTGCCTACTCTATTGCTTCTAACTATAAACAATTTCTAAATTAAAATCTCTCCTCTTACTTAAGGAGCTCTTCACACTTGTCTTGCCTATTAGGTTATAAATAAAGCTTCTGAGTTGGTGCTCAACAAAGAAAGATAAAATGTCTCTTTACTTATATTTTAACAAATATTTTGTTGTTAGCCACCACAATGGATTGACACAGCTTTTTTTCAGTCCTCACTGCATCTTCTACCTCATTACATTTTAAATTCTATAGCCAGCCGCCTATTTTTGTTATTTTTCTTTGCTGGTCAAAGAACTTTTTAAGTAGGTTTTTAAGACCCATCTTTGTCTTTGCTTTGCGAGTGTATCACTAGTGCATGTACGGAAAAAAAAAATTCCTTCTGTATGTCTCATGTACTGAGACTAACAGGCCCGTGTGGTTTATTCTTTACAGCACCCCCTCCTTCACTGCCTGGTCCCATGAGGCCTCAGATGGTCTCTCCAATGCAGCCTCAGGCCAGCTCCCCCATCCGGCCCCCAATACAGTCCCAGCTGCCTCCACCTATGATACCCACGCTACCAGCACCTATGGCACCTACGCTTCCCCCACCTATCGCGCCATCAGTGGCAGCTGCGCAGACAACTACTGCAGGCCCTGCATCAGCCATGCCACCTCAGTCTGGCCTGTCCTCACCCAAACCACCACCCCGTAGCCGCTCTTCACATGCCCTGCCACCAGAGGCTGCTCCTGCTCCTGTTCCTGCTCCTGCTCCTTCTCCTGCTCCTGATTCTCAGGTTTGTAATGGCCTTTATATAATGCAATTCACATGTCTGTCATATGTGAGGATGAAAAATGGTAGTGGCAGAGGTTGCAAAACTCTATACTATATTTGAGGAATTTGCTAGCATAAATGGTGAGAGGGTCAGGTTTACGCACATTTTTAAGGGTGGCTAATGCAAATTAAATTCACATTAAACTTAAAGGACATTTTAGATGTTAAACCCTTTTTTTTTTGGGGGGGTTTGCGATCTTGTCAAGCAACAATGTCATTTTACAGTTGAAATCAGCTTATCTCTTTTAAGTACATTAATTAGTAAATTCATTATTCATGTGATAACTACCAGAAAACAATTTCAGATACAACCTGAAAAAAGCAAAAGACCAAAATGTTCTTTTTTTTTGTTTGTTTCAGTACATTTCACCAGCGGGTTGTACATTTTTATATTGCGATTATAATGCGATAATGTTTTTGGTCAAGTAAACATCAATTCACATTGTTCACACTGCTCTTCGATTATGTTGACAACTTATAGCCTCATCTTATCTGAAATTCTACTGGACTTGAGAAGCATGCCTTAAAAATTAAACAGATGCATTTTTAAAATTTAGTCAGAATAAATAACAACACAAAGTATTAAACCCTCAGTACTCCTGGCTGTTTGGGGCTTTTTTAAATCCAGATTTTCTGTTGGATTCCCTAACTTTTCTTATCTCTTACCCTTACTGTTTCTGTGATTTCCTGCTTTTGTTGATGGGTATGTGTATGTGTGTTTATCTCTCTTTCTCTCTCTCTCTCTCAAGCAGGAGCAATCCTCAGGTTAAAAGGTATTTAATGTTAGTTCTGGCCTCAGCATTGTGCTCACAGCACCACCGTCCCCTCTCCCAGCATATACTGTACTCATACATTGTAGTGACTTCCATGTTCTAGTTGTTCTTTTTCTGTCTTTTTTCATGTTTCAGTTGGCTGTTGCAAACCCCATTTATAGGTGGTTTATTATTTTTAGTAGTATATATGTGTTTGAGAAAAAAACTTAACTTGAACCTCAGGAATATGCAAAGAGAAAAGTGTTACTAGGATTACCAGATGTCTAGGTAAACAATTTTTTGCAAATGGTTCAAGAAAAGTTTTTGTCTTTTGTCACCAGCTTTTGTCTCTCAGTGGTTTCTGTTGTCAGTTTGAGCATCTCCTTGGTGCAGACATTATACTGAACCTTGTGTATATATTACAGCATCTTAATTCATAACTCATAGTGTATGAGACTTTTTATTAAACAGAAGGAAAGGTTCACAGACTAATCAAATTCATGTGTTTAATGAAACTGTAACTGTAAAATACTGTACATTGTATTGCTCTGTTCACTTTGAGGTTTTTTTCATTACTTAAACGTACATTTGTCTGCTGAAGATAAGTCTTGATTGGTTTTGTTGGTGTGTGTTTTTCCTCCAGACAAATGGAACGAATGGAACCCGAAGAGAAGCACACCTGGAAATGACCCCCTTTGACCCGCTCTGCTCTGATCTGTTCTCCTCCTCTTCCTGGTTAAACAGCCAATCTCTGTCTAGGGGTTCTTCGCTCCACAGCTCCTTCCACTCATCCGCCAGTTCGCGTTCTCTGAATTCCACTCCAATTCCCCTGTTTCCCCAGTCTAACCCAATGCTGAACCTTGACCCCATGTCAGGTTTACTGCCCCCACCCCCTCCTTCCCGCAGCCGCTCACAGGAAACCCTCCCAGTCTCCTCGATCCCCTTTTCCGATGTCCAATCCAGACCCAACAGCACCAACCCATTTACTGGCACGATGGCAGCATCACAGCATCGTTCACTCACACCTGATTTCGACTCCAAGTCGGGCCACTACACAGCCACATCCGCCCTTGGTCACAGTTCAACTCTGCCTTCGTCCTTCTCCAGGCAACCTCCACCAGCTTTAGCTCCGCCTACACCCAAAGGCCAGCAATGGGTGACCTTTGATGATGATTCGGACTTTCACAAGTCAGGAAAAGCTCCAGCTTCAACTGCAGTGATAAAACCTCCACTGCTTCCTTTGCGTACTAGCACAATGGTCCAGCAGCCCCCTCAAAGCAACTTCCCCACCTCTGTGTTTGACTCTAACAGTAACTGGGCTTCTCCTACCACACCTGCATTTCCAACACTGCCCCCTCCTGTGCCAGGCAGGACTAACGCTAATGTAACCACAAGAACCCCCTTGAGGCCAGAGTTCATGGAAAGATAATATATATATTGTAATGATTTATGACATTGAAGTGTGTATGGGGAAAACTAGAGAATTTCCTTATTTATGTGTGTGGTTCGTATAGAAGTGTGCAATTCATGTCATGTCTCTCTAAAATGGATTATACAGTCACTCAGCCCTAATCAGGCCTAGATTAAATATTCTGGTACTTCTACTTGTACACATATTACGAAAAACATGTACATACACAACTATGTGTGAAATTCTTGACAATATTTTATTTTTCTTCAGTCAGATGCTTATCAAAATTTATGCATTTTCTTTTTTACCACTGGATGGTTATGCAGCATTTAAAGTAATTGCAAGCTGCAAAAATGTTGAATGCACAGGGTGTAATTTAGCATCTTTAGAGAGATTTTAGATTTAGAGAGATATTAGACTTTTATTAGGACCTCTGAAATTTGAGATTTAAAAAATTTGCGATGGTACATAGTGACTCAGTGGCCCTTTCTTATGAGTTCTCTCTCGTTATGAATGTCTATTTTATGTTTAACGTCGCTATTTTTCCCCAAAGTGGTTTATATCTTTCATTACTGTGTAACACTGATTTATTGAATTATGCAGGTCCACTTTTTATCTGTGTTCTACCGCTAAAGTAACATGCTCAACAATAAGTTGTGGATAGATGTAACACGTAGCCTTTAATGTGATTTAAAAAAAAACGTACAGTACTTCAAAGTTTGTGTGTGTGTATACAAGCATATATATGCTTGTAATATGTACCTGCCATACTGGTATTGCACTGAAATACTATTATCCTTTAGGTCTTCAAATACTCTTTGAAGCCAAAGTTTTGACTTTTCAGGTTTGAGAAAGCAGAAAGCATATCTGTTTCCTGGCACAAGTGCTGTGACTCCTCCCCCTCTGCCCTCAGCCGAGTGTGTTTTCCTTGCTTCTGTTTCACATAATCCAAAGCGTTCAACAGAACCGCTGTGCATTTAATGAATGTGCTTATTTTAGTGAGCTCTGGTGTTAGTCTATGGTGCCAAGATGTGCGACCCTGACCATACCAGAAAGCTATGTGTATTTAATCGCACATTTTTTTAGTTCACAGTGAGTTGGTACTTCAGTTTCACTGAGAATGTGGTTCTTTCTGTTCTTTGTGTGAGAAAATAGTATGCCGTGTCTTGGCCGAGTGCTCTCTGTCTACATATATGTTCTGTGTATGTCTGTGCTATTGGGGTGAGATCTTGTTGTTTAAAAAGTTTACCCAGCTCTGTGTGCATCCACACTTCTGGTTCATAATAAATATAACAGGTCCTTTAAGCATGTTAAAACACGCACAGCAATTTAATATATCAGTTACATTTTTCCTTATCTGATGAGCACCTTTTTTACCTTCTTGATACCCAGTGTTGTCAGTTACCTCCACTCTGCAAGAATCATGTCATCATCAGTTTGGAGGTCATATTACATTCTGTACATTCCATCCTGTATACTGTACTGCTGTTTTGATCTGGTAATCTGCTCTTGATATTTTCTTGGTATTTGGGGATTAATATTGTTTATTGTGCAGTGTTTCGTTATACCACATTCATTCTTTGTTCAAGTGTTGGTGTTAGTACTACTCTGTTTGCAGTATTCACATTTCAGTCATTCTTAAGTTACATGGCTGCATAACTGAATACTTTTAATTCTTAACTTACTATTTTTAAACACTTTAAGAGGGCATTCTATGGGAAATCTTGAAGGGGACAAAGGAAACGGGAGATGAGCAAGCCTCCATGTTTTATTGCGTGCATCAAATTTTTTTGACACATTTGACTGAGTTTTGTGTTCGAGTCTGAGAAATGGATGCCAAAACCTGTAATTCCCTTTCAATATGATCATGTATTCATGTGGTCCATTGTATATGGAGGGCTTGCTTATTGACTGGATATAAAATCATTTAGGTATGCTACAGAAACTGTACAGTACCTTTAAAGAGGATGATGTTTGCACACTTTCTACACTTTTTTTTTTTTTTTTTTAAAGACTGTAGCCATTTAAAACTTAAATATTACCCTTGAGGCAACATATGAAAAGGTAGATACCTCAATCAGTCCTAAATTTATCCCCTCTAAAATATGACTGGGAAAGTCTTAGCTTTGTTTTATTTCAGCTTATGGAAATAACCACTGGATAATAATAGCATTACATGTACTGTTTAGTTGTATTCTGCTAATAATCACAAAGTCATGCAAATATATAACTATTAACTCGTTTTGTGAAAAAGTTTAAAACTTTAGATCAGTAGTAGATATCCTTGTGTTGTTAACCGTAAATATAAGTACACACACAAACCATGACTGCAGTTTAGTACTTAGTATTCAACCTGTGATTTAAATTCTTATCAAATTGCACAACTGTATGGAGTAATTGATGTTGTACGTATGCAATAATAAATGTAAATGTATTAATGTAAAAATATTAATTGTCTTTGAGATTTGTCTTTGAGATTACTCAGTGATGGCAGTATTGTGTGTGTGTGATGTAACAAAGAGTGTAGAGGCTTCTTCAAACTATATACAGTATGTGTGTCATTGAATGTTGTTGTTTGTCCTTCGGCTGCTCCCGGCAAGGGGTCGCCACAGAAGACAATCCGGTCCTCACATACAAGCTTGGCACAGGTTTTTACGCCGGATGCCCTTCCTGAAGCAACCATCCCATTTTATCCGGGCTTGGGACCGGCACTGCTTTCCAATACACATTATGGTTATGTGAGGAAATGACAAGAAGGCCTTGGTTTTCAATTGTTATATAAGTGGGAAGTTCAGGAATAAGGATACTATGCAATAAAGCATATAATAAGCAACGAATAGTTGGTTAAATGAATAGTTGTTTAGTAGTGCGGTCAATTGATCTTTTTTCTGCCATGGCTGCAAAAAGTGTGAGAACCCTGGCTCTAACTGCCCTGTAATTACGGTATAAGGAAATTTACTGAGCGATTATACTACAACATACGGCCGCCGACGTTGCTATGACGCCGCACTAACCGGAAGTTGTCAGCCTGCGCGTGAGGAGAAGGTAGGAGTTTGAAATATGCTATCGTTCCGTGTTTTGGGCAATATAGTTATAGTTTAAAATACAAATAAAATACTACATATTATATATCCACATAGTTTACTTGTTAAAAATATATAAATTATGTAAATTTGCTTTAAACAGTAGCGTTTGTTAGCAGTGCTAATCTAGCATGGTTAAAGAACATTCTAGCAGCTGGACTCAGGCGTTATAAGTTAGATACCATGGCAACGCAGTCAAACAGGCGCCGCGCGCTGTAACGCTAACTGGTATTATTGTCCATTTAGCTCTTTATCTGATTACAGTCCACATTAAATTTGCCGTTTTGCTGCATTTTCCAGATTATCACACAAGTAGTCATGGTCCAGCTTCATGTTAAACGCGGTGATGAGAGTCAGTTTCTGTTCAACGCCACCGTGGATATTTCCATTGAGACGCTCATAGAGCAGGTCACTCAGGTCTACAATGGGAGGCTGAAGGTGGACAGGATCTGCTCTGGTACGTCTACATTGTTCCATACAAATATGTATATGATGAATTATGTGTAAATGTGTAAACTTGTCTTACTGCTGACTGAACCAGAACAGTGATTCCCAGTTCTAGACCTATAACCATGACCTATGTATATTATTGTTGGCACTGCTCTTACACATATTATCCAAATTCTTAGTTAATGAACAGTCCCTTTCTCTGCGATGCTAAAATGTGCAGGACAAAGAGACCAGGAGAGATAATCACTGATTTTGTCAGTTGTAAGTACGGAAATCTAGCCCTGTTGTGTTGAGATAAATGCGTATTTCATGTGTGACTCTCCAGAGATTCCTGAACTTGCAGATCATGGCATCATGCTTCCCCCCAACATGCAAGGCCTGACAGATGACCAGATCACAGACCTAAAGTTAAGGGATGAATGGGAGGACAAGTGCATCCCCAGTGGTGGGGCAGAGTTTAAAAATGATGAAACTGGACGCAGGAATGGACACGGTAAACACCCTGTGGTGCTTATGGTTAGTCTTTTAGACATTTAAATTCAAAAGCTGGAATTAATTTCCCTTTTTTTCTCTTTTCAGCACCCAGTGAAAAAATGAAGAATGTTTTGAAGAAGACTATGGAAGAAGCCAAAGCTCTGATCTCAAAAGTAAGTTTTGGGTCCAAATGTAATGCTTTCTTGGCCTGCAAAGATAATTTTTTTGTCTAATATTTTTATTTTCCTTCAAGAAACAAGTGCAGGCGAATGTGTGTGTTACCATGGACATGGTAAACGAGGCTCTTGCCCAGTTGCGAGGAGCAGTGATGATTGTTTACCCAATGGGCCTGCCCCCTCATGACCCCATTAGAATGGAGTTTGAAAATCAGGAAGATCTTTCAGGAACACAGGTTGTTCAACAAATGTTTGAATTTTAATTTGAATATAAACATTTATTTTAAACATAACCAAGCTAACTGTTTTTATTTGCACTAATCTAATTGTCAGGTGTCAGAAAGCATGCAACATATGCAAAGTCAGTATTTAACTGTTGTAATGTAGTGATGTACTTCCTTGATCTATGAAACATTCCTTTAGTTATATACAGTTTGGAGTTTCAGTAGCTGTGCTTAAGAACAAAATAACCTGGTGATTGTTTGACTTGTTTATATATGGATTTTCCATCCATACAAATGTATGAAAAAAAGAGTTTCTAACATGATGAATGGCCTGCAGGCTTCTCTTCAGGTAATCCCACAGAAAGAAGGTCAGATATGGTGGGCAGCTAAAGAGCTGCATCGGGACAAAAAACTACAAGATTACATTGGAAAGAATGAGAAAACAAAGATTGTTGTGAAGATTCAGAAGGTGAGCAGTTACATTCTTTTTGCTTAAGTCAGCTCACTATGCATGTTGTTTGGGGAGATAATTTTATTACATTTAGTATTGCATATCTGCATCAACAAGGTCAATGTGCTAAAAAAAAATAAAAAACCTATTTAATGTTTGACTTTCACTTTACTTCAGAGAGGCCAGGGAGCGCCAGCACGGGAGCCTCTGGTCAGTGAGGAGCAGCAAAAGCAGATGATGATGCATTATTACAGGAGGCAAGAGGAACTCAAGGTTAGTCTCTTCTATTATGTATTCTGTTTTCTGTTGTTGTTGTAATATTGTGCTTTATAGTGGTTTAAGTATGGCCTGAATGTGATTTTTTTTTAAACAAAAAACAGTCCTCAACATCTTCTTAAGGTATCGTCTTTCATTTCTATGACTGAGAACTGTATCTGTAAACTGGATTTTTTCCCCTTTCTATACAGAAGCTGGATGAAGCAGAAGATGATTCATATTTGCAGTCAGAATGGTCAGACCGGCAGGCTTTAAAGAGACAATTTCAAGGCCTTACAAATATCAAATGGGGCCCAAGATAAATAGAACTTATTGACTTTGTCAAAGATGGTGTTGATGCCCTGTCACCTTCTTGTGTTGGACAAAATATGGAATTTCTTCGATCCTCTCTTTTTTGTAAATAGATTTGTGAGTTTTTAAACACATTTTGGGATGACGATCAACAAATTTAAAATTACATGTCGTGATACTACATGAAGATCTTTGAGGTCCCTGATAAAAAACATGGAGAAAGGAGGATACAACACCTTTCCTGTCTTTGTCTCTGGTACTCTCACTCGCTTCACTGAAAGCCAGTTCTGTTTACGGGCAGGAAGTTGCATCACATGCCTGAGGCACACAGAGGTCATCCAAGCAGTGTAAGTAAAATGATAATGGCTTCAGTCCCTTTAGGCTTAAGGAACAGCTGTGGGATGGAGATGCTCAGTGGTGATCTTCACAAAACAATGCTGTGATAAAATTTTATAATAACTCCCTTTTAGTTCAAAACCAATGATCGTTTATTTTAGGGTACAAAAGTCTTTCATTTAAAAGTGTGAAATAAAATATCTTTGGTATGAATGTATGGCTCTCATTGAGACTTTTATTCAGTATTAAATAACTCTTATTTTAATAAAGGTATACAGTGAATTATGGAAGGTGCAAAATTAATAAATCTGTTTGTTTAATGACCACACAGTGATCAGGCCCAGCCGATGACAACAGTACATTCTGACTTCAACATGTTCACATGTATAAATTTTTTTAAATCCAGCAAACAAGTCAGCGTGTGTCAGTGCAGAGTGCTGGTAGTGCCGTTGAGGTATGCGTTCATCCTGATTTCCTGGATGATCATGTCTCGTCGTTCCAGCCTCTCGATCAGTTCCGCTGCCTCGGTCGTGTACATTGCCTCTTCCCAGCAATACACTTTCCTGCCTACCTCTGACATCATCGAGCTGTCCATCAATGGCTCTGTCTCTTCGTCATCACTGTCTTCGTCATCGTCTTCTGGTTCCACTGTGACTGTCTTCTTGTTTAGACAGCTCACGCCTTTAAGATCCCTAGTGCAGGTTATCCTCATAGAGATTGCCAGCAAGACAAGGAAGAGTCCCAGACACACACTCGAGACAAAGAGCAGGCCAGCCCTTTCAGGATGTTCTACAATGTAAAGTGCATTTAATTTTACCAATACCAGGAATGTCTACCAAACGCGCACATGCAAGTGTAATAGTTGGATTAAACTAGGAAATCCAGATTTGCTCTACCTTTAATGTATCCATATGCCGTAAGAGAACTGCTCACAAGGATGCCATTTTTATCTGGCAGTCTGGACTTTCTGACACCTAAAAAAAAAAAAATCACGCAAAATCACATGAAGCAGATCCACAAATGATTTAAATACAAGTACTTACCAGCACCGGTGGTCTGCTGGGGAACTGTAGTAGTTTGGAAAAAGCTGGGGTGAGCTTCTTTGAATAAACCCTGTGGAACTGTCAATGGAATGGGGAAAAGTAAGGGTAAAGCGTTATGCATTGACAAATGAACTATATTCACCAACATGTTGTATTAAACTTTTCATACTCTTTTTCACTTTTTATTAATTATTTAGAAGAATTTCATTGAATTGTGCAAAAACACCAGATACGTTACTTTAGAACTATTAACACTGCTTTGGCATTCTTTGAATCACTTAAATGCTTTGTGAAATTAAATATCTGCTGTTCAAAAAGCACAGGGTGAACTTTTACCAACTCTCACAGTTCCACCTGAAGAATAACCCTGGCAAGGAAATCGCCATCTCCAGAGACTGATGAGTAATCCTATTCTCCATTTAACGTGCCCAGTGCCAAACAGAAACAAAAGCTTGGTATTTTAACCAATCGGCGGAATTCCTACAAGGAAGCACATGGAGTCTCCTAATGGTATGTGCTTTCTCTGCCTCTATTCCTGAATGACGTGTTTTTATTTCTGTCATTGTGCTTCAGGAACAAAATGTATAGATAAACAAAAAGGAAAAAAGAAAGAAAGATGGGGTTTGTTCAACTACATTTTCCCACACTCGCAAACAATGTACATACTGTATAGAGAAACATGCGATAATCTTGCACACTAAAAGAAACTCCAAAACTAAATCAATGTACAGTATGTAGGTTTATGTTTATTACTTTTTAAACTCTACAGGTTATACCCATACCGCATGAATAGACGACGCTGAGGTACTTCTTTGTTTCAGGCATGCAGGGATTTCTGAACTGCTGATCATTGACGGATAAAAGACACCGCTGTTTTCCATAGCACAGATTTTTTACTGTGTCTAGGGCTCCATGATATAAGCATTCTGTTAAAGACAAATCAACATAAGCACAGTTAAAAACTGCAACTAAAATAGAAATATGAGAGCAATAAATATGTGGTATTAACATTTGCATTTTGTTTGAGTTTAATCATTTAAAACAGTTGTATAATAATGTTAAAAGTAAAATTATGCAATCAGTGGGACATCCATAGAGGTTATATAGTCTAGTATTGTTGGCAGAGTGAGCTCTTAAAGATCAGAGCAAATGTTTTCAGCTAAATTTCATTCTAGACTGACTAACGAACTTGCCAAAGGGTGTTGGTTCATCTTCCTCTCTAAGACAAGCTGCTTTCTCTCCCAGTTCCCGTCCATACACAGCCGAGTAGATGTTCAGTAGTTTGGGGTATTTACAGTGAAGACGCATTTGTTCACCCTCACATCTTGTTCTGTTTTTATTTTCAGCTAAATGAAAAAAGAGAACAGCTGGATTGAGAAATGAGAAAATTACTAGAGATGAGAAAAAAAATGCACAAAAAAATAGTTTTCACAGTAAGAAGAAAAAGTGCAATGCATAAAATCATGTCGATACATGTTTAAAAAAATCTCTTAATACTAAGTTCAGATATCAACTTGACTTAATTGTTAGTGCCAGATGGGTTGGTTTGATTATTTCAAGTGTTTTTTTGTTCGTTGTTGTTGTCATTGCTTAATGTGACTGCATACCAGTGTACATTACTTCTCCAGAACCATGGTGCAACACATTACAGTACAGAAGTACAGTAAACAAGACTACATACACGCACAGTGCACATTTGCTCTCAAAATACGAATTGCTCTCAATTCATCACGTAATTCTTTATTCATTCTTAATTATATTCAAATGACTGGGAAGACCATGATGGGATGCACATGACCAGTAACAATACTAAAATAGGCTGTTGCATATTAGCTTAATGATTGATTGGGTTTAACAGCCCCAAAGGGCGCTAAGAAAAAAAATCCCACACCATTACACCACATCCAATAGCCTGGAGAGTTGACATAAGGCAGTTTGGCTCCATGGTTAAGTTCATGCTGTTGGCTCCAAATTCTGAGCCTACCATATGAGCAGGAATCAAGACTTCTCACACCAGACTACTTCAACTATCAAGTTGTAGAATTGAAACGACATGGTCTTCTGCTATTGTAGCTCATCTGCATCAAGTTTTCACACGTTGTGCTGTCTAAGGTGTTTTTGTGCTCATGCAAATTGTACTGGGTAGTTGTCTAAGCTACTGTAGCCTTTTTGTCAGCATGAAACATCTAAATTTTCCATCATTCAGATGAATAATGTGAACTTTACTTAAAACTCCTGGACTGTATCTGCATGGGTTTTATTTATTGTATTACTGCCACATAATTGGCTGATTAGATGCATGGAATGAGTACAGTGGTACAGGTATTCCTAATACAGTGCTCAATAAGTGTAAGTGTATGGAAGAATGTGATGAAACTCCAGTAACTCCATAGTACCCACTGACCATACATGGCAAAAAAACGTGTTCTGCTAAATCAACAACTGTCTCACTTTATCTTATCAACACTAAGAAAGTGTTGCCTCTACACCATCCTGAGGACTAGTTCACATCCTCCCTCTATGCTGACTGTATGGTTTTTCCTGTGGAGGCAAATAAGTGTAATCAACAAACCTGTGATTTGTGATGTGATGAACTATAATTTGCAACACAATCATGAGTCAGCTGGATAAACAGCAGAGGCATGAGCACTTAGTCCTGGGGAATATAGGCATTTGGCACGGTGGCGGCGTTGCTGATTGCTGGACTGGGGTCTCCTGTTCAAAATGTCCAGGATCCAGATGCAACGTTAGATGGCCAATCCCAGCAGGCTCGGCATTTTTATCAGCTGTTATGGGATGATTGTGTTCAATGCTAAACTGATGTACACACCCTAAGAATTCATTCAGTCACATGTAGCTTTGATTATAGCACATAATGTAGTGGCCAGTTCATGTGTGAAAATAGTTCCTCATGCTTCCAGAACCATTCTTGCACAATCTTAGACCTAGAATATGCCGTCTGTCATTAAGGAAGGAAAACTCCATAGAATGACCACCTGAGCATTCAGTACATTCAGGTCATCAGCTGACTTAATCTTATTGGCACATAACATTGCTAATCCCAGCGCTGACCAACCGAAGCATCCCCAGATTATAACACTGCCTCTAGAGGCTTGTACAGTGGGCACTATGCATGATGGGTGCATCACTTCATGTTCTTTCCCTTCTTAACCCCTAACACGCCCATCGCTCTGGAACAGGGTGAAGATGAACTCATCAGACCACTTACCTTTTATCATTGCCCCACACTCCAATCTTTACCTAGCAAAATCAAGCCTTTTTTCTGATCAGTCTGAATAAGAAGTAGCTTTAGTATGACTTCACAGATGTTTAGTCCCAATCCTTTGAGTTCTCATTACATTGTGTGCGTATGGAAATGCTTTTACTTTTACTAAACATTTTACATTTACTGCTACTTTTACTGTTAATTTCTACCCTTCAATTTCACCAAATGCATAAGTGATTTCCATTCCAAGATTTCTTCCTCAAAGCTGATGGTTCTTTGATAATGTGTTGAACGTTCTCAACCTAGTTCCAGCAATTGAAAATATTCTTAGTTGTTTTCTTTGCTTTAGTCAGTCCAATAATTTGAACCCTTGTCAAATGAAAACCCTTTTTCACTTAGCAGTGTATATAATAAATAAAATTCATGCAAAATTGTTCTTTTTTTGTCTAGGTGGGTCAAAAAAAGGTGGGTGGTAGCAAATATGGTGTGATCTGTTAGAACAGTTAGAACAACAGTCATACTGAAAATGACCTGGTATGTTTTCAGTACTAGCAGCTGTCTGTGTTCTAACCTGGGACAAAGTTTTCCTAATGTCCACTTCATACAGACAGAGTAACTGGTAGGTGGAATTTGAGGTGGCCTTCCCTTCAGGTATGCTGTTCTGTGCTTCCAGCAAAGTTTAGAAATCATTTAGTGCATCTGGGAGCGTTACAGACATGGCAAAGTGTGATGACCAAACTGCTGATCTCCTTTCATGCACTTTAAAAATTTACACATAATGGTTTGAGAAACCCTGTTTAATTGAATGGCACAAGGGTCCACGCTTGTCAGCCAAGTATAGGAATATGACTCTACAGGGGGGAGACAGGTCTCTGTGTGGTGAAATCTTGCATGAACTAGCCTTCCATCATCTGACCTATCCTATCAAGGGTTTTTTTCCCTGGATCTGTTTTTCTGGCATAACTGTATTTGCACCATTCTGTGAAATTTGCCATGAAAATTCCAGGAGATTAAAGTTTCTGAAATACACAAACCCACATCTCTGGCACCAACTACTTTCTTTCAGTTTTCATTTCTGGTGCGAACATTAACTGTAGATCTTCACCTGTAAATGTATGATTTTATGCATTGTGCTGCTGATAAACCACTACATAACTGGTTAATTGCATGACTAAACGTGTACAAGCGTTCTTAATAAAGTTGTTGGTAAATGTACATGTGTATATGGGTTAGACTTACTAGGTTTGCAACTGTATGACACATGAAGGTCTTTGGTGGTTCCAGGACAGGGGTCACTGCCAAACAGACGGGAATTGACCAAGACTTGACAGTTTCTCCGGCCTTGGCATTCTGATAGCATCTTCTGTTTGGGGAATAAATTGTTGAACTATAGGTTTTTTTACATTTACATTTGGCAGATGCTCTTATCCAAAGCGACTTACTTTTTTTTTATTTTTTTTATCTCATTATACATCTGAGCAGTTGAGGGTTAAGGGCCTTGCTCAAGGGCCCAGCAGTGGCAACTTGGTGGTTGTGGGGTTTGAATCTGGGATCTTCCGAACCGTAGTCCAATGCCTTAACCACTGAGCTACCCCTACCCGTTTTTAGTGATTCGGTTGCCAAATCCCATGTCAGAACTCAGTGTTTACACAATCTTTTTTTTTGCCAACTGCAGACATCCAGTATGTGTAAAAGACTTTTGGTGTCCTATATTAATGGTTCTCACGAAGGGGAACTCGCAGCCTCCATGGGTCTGTGATGCATAAGTTTAAGAGTCTGTGAGTGTATTTTTTAATGAAATGTAGATGTAAATACACTGTTATCCCATACATATTATACTATTATCTTACTGTATCTTGTGCCATTTAATAAATATATGGTACATATGCCAAAATGTTCCATTATGATGCTTGTTCTTAGGGGTGTCACATTTTGCTTCAACAAATTAACCCAATATAATACTGTGGAACTATTATTCATACTGTACAGTGAGGATTAATTGAGCATGACTGAAGTTAACTTTAACTAACTTTAATTGTAGAAATTTAGCATTTGTATTATTGAACTCATCCAAGGTTGACACTGAGTATACACAACTTGTGTTGGTACTGTATTTATTCAAAATCAGAACCAGTGGCTTAAATGAACATCTCTGACCTGTAGTGCTGTAGGCACATTGCAGTATGCAAGAGGTGCAAGAGGCCTGTAGATGGCAGACTGCACAGTGATGGTGGAGTGGCGTGGACAAGACAGCAGCAGTGGCTCACCATCATGGGCATGTGCTGAGTGACTGATGATAATCCTGAATAAATAACCTGGGCAACAGAGTCAAATAAGTAGCTGAGATTGTATTTTTTTTTTACTCTCTGAGAATGTTTTTTTTAGCACACAAGGTTTTACAGCTGTACAGTAGTTCACCTCTATCTATCAGCAATGAATATCACATGGATACTTTTATGTGTAAAAACATTCCAGAGTCATAAATTTAGTGTATGACATATCATTTGCTCTAAATACCATACTATCATCCTGTCATGTCATATGATCTCCACAGCCAAGTAAGTGGATTTTTTTTTTTCTTTGATGTCCATTTAGAACTCATTAGCACCACTAGACCTCTGGGGGTGAGCTGTGGTGTCTGGGACTGGGACATTAGCAGGGGATCATTTGGGTGCTGTGGGTTGTGGGGTAGGGCCTCCGTGGATCAGTCTTGTTCGTTTGGCACATTCCATGGATGCTTGGCCGGTTGAGATCTGGGGAATTTGGAGGCCGAATCAACAACCTTGAACTCTTTACCTGCTAAGCCCCACAGACTGCAGTCTGTAATGCACTGAGTGTTCTAATACCTTTCTGTCATGTCCACCATTGAAGGTTTCCAGCAATTTGTGCTGCATTGGCTTTTCTCTGGGATTAGACCGGATGGCTAGCCTTTGGTTACCACAGGCATAGAAGAGCCTTGAGTGTCCCTGAACCTGTCACCGCTTCAGTAATATATAATCAATAATCTATGTTATTCAATTCATTATTCAGTGGTGTTAGTGTTGTGGCTGGTAGGTGTAGATAATGGTCAAGATGGTCAAGATGATGCTGCTGAAATTCAAATCGAGCATCAGGATGAGAAAGAAAGGTGATTTAGTTGATTATGAATGGGACAAGGATGTTGGTGGCAGGCAGGTCGGTCTGAGAGTTTCTGAAACAGCTTATCTACTGGGAATTTCTCACACAACCATCTCTAGGATTATAAAAAAAGATAAAATATTCAATGACTGGCAGCTCTCTGGATGAAAATGCCTTCTGGATGCCAGAGGTCAGAGGAGAATGGCCAGACTGGTTCGAGCTGATAGAAAGGAAACAGTTATGTTGTAATGAGATTGTAACATCTCACTACAATCCAGGTATGCCGAATAGCATCTCTGAACGAACAACATGTCTAATCTAACATGTCTAAGCAGATGCGCTACAGCAGCAGTAAACCACACCAGGTGCCACTCCTGTCAGCTAAGAACAGGAAACTGAGGCTACAATTTGCATGGAATCAAAAAAATTGGCAATAGAAGATTGGAAAATCGTTGTCTGTCTAATGAGTCTCAATTTCTGCCGGAACGGTCAGATGGTGGCATCTGAATTTGCCATAAAACAACATGAAAGTATGGATACATCCTGCCTTATATCAATGGTTCATGCTGGTGGTGGTGCAATAGTGAGGGGATCATTTCTTCGCACACTTTGGGCCCCTTAGTACCTGACTGTTATTACTGACCATATCCTTCCTTTTATGATAGCAGGATAATGCACCATATCACAAAGCAAAACTCATGTTAAACTGGTTTCTTGAACATGACAATGAGTTCACTGTATTCAAATGGCCTCCACAATCACCAGATCACAATCGAATACAGCACCTTTGGAATGTGGTGGAACGGGAGATTCGCATCATGAATGTTCAGCCCACACTGATTTTGGAAGATGGCTAGTCACACTATGGTTACTTAAACCCTGCAACAGCAGGTTGCCTAGAGGAAGGGATGACCCTTTCAGTCACTGCAAGAAAAGTTGGTTGTTTCAGATTAGTGATTTCAAGAATATTGCAGCTTTACAAGGACACTAATTCATTCAAGTCCCACAAAAATCAATATAATGCGTAGACTCTCAACGGGAAATCGGTTCAACACTGCAGTTGGAATTGCTTGCCAGTTCAAGGCTGCCTTGCAATGCAGAGACAATGTCGTTGTCTCATTAAAGGGAGCACATGCTTAGCTGGTAAGTGGTACCTTAGAGCGGAGAATCTACCACACAGATGTTGTGGCAGTCTTGCTTGTGGTGGCCCTGAATTGGTCAGCGAGGCCTCGTTTATAACGGTCAGAACATCTTGCCGGCTTCCTTCCTGAGCAGATCTGTTTCCCCAACTGGATACAGAAATTCAATACCCTTGGCAAGGTTACTTGCTTTTATGGGTTTGGCCATGGGAAGACCATCTTGAAGGGAAGTACAATTTAAGGACAGTAGTTCAAGAAACACAGCTGTCCCAGGTACCCAGCCCTGCTTGCACTCAGGTGAAAACTGTTCTGCAAATGGTCTGCATCCCATTATTTTAACAAGATGTCTGGACCCAACTGTAACATGTCATGCCTTAATAAGTGACTGTCCCTTATTTACATAATTATAGATGTAGCAAACCAAAATGGTGGTGCTAGCTAGCAACCTACATCTCCATATCCTACAAGTTTAGTATAAGCCCCTGACAGTGGTGTGAGTGCAGCAGTTTTAAGCTGGTACGGTAGATTAGTTAGCTGATTCCTCAACTTGTGACATATTTCATCCAGATGATACACAGCCCCTGGTGGTCAATTAGATATGTCAACATGGTTCAGTTAGTGATATCATGTATTCTATCATTCTGGATAGTATGTAGTATTCATGTAAACCTGTGACTGAATAAAACACATGCTTTCTTAGCATAGACCTATAGCACTTGTTAAATTACATATCATTATAGCAGCAGTGCACAGGTTCTATTTAATTATTTGTTCAGTTAAGCCTCTGCAATATTACAGGGCTAATTATAATCACACAGTCATTTGGATAATTTTTAATGGTTTCCTCTTTAAAATATTCTAATATTCTGTTCATATAATGTCATCTAGTAAAGTGTGGCATTAATA
>JAQMYL010000009.1:11122647-11147373 GCA_030014365.1 Clarias pachynema | reverse complement strand
ATATATTATAGTGTGGCATTAATATTTTATACCACTCTGCTATGTTTATATATATATATATATATATATATATATATATATATGCTAAAATCTCTATTGGCCAGGTGTGCATGTGATGGCAATCAAACTTTATTCTTAGCTATAAAAGATTTTAATGCTTTAAAATGTAATGCCCCAATAACATGGGCTTGGGTAGGTATATTTTGCTTATAAAACTTTTTTTTTTTTAATGTTTCATATAATGATGTTAGAAATGTTCTAGCTTATCATCCAAATAAAACTATACTATATGTATGACAAAGTGAATCATTTATTACACTTAACCTGAAATGGTAGCCTAACTATATAAACTACAATGATTTTAAAGGCCTGATCTAATTCATTTAAATAAATAATAAAGTGAATTTGCAACAGATGTTGGCTTTAATTGTGCTATTAAATGTCACTATCCATCTAGGAACCACTGTAGTCCAACTCGGGACCATGGAGCCTAATGGTGACCCTTGTATTTATTTCCATTTTATGACTGTGGTGGTGTGAACATTCACACACTATGGGCAATTTGGGAACGCCAATTATCCCAATCTGCATGTCCCGGAGGAAACCCACCAACAACAGGGAGAACATGCAAACTCCATCCACATAGACCCCGAGGCGGGAATCGAACCACTTGGAGGTGCAAGGCGGCTATTAAATGTTCCACATTATCTAATTTTTATTTTTATTGTCATTAGGCTTCCCATTTCATCATATCAGTCAATACAACCGGGTAGGGGTCGATTCCCGTGCTGAAAGGGTTAAATCAGCAGCAGGGATTTTGCTGGGTGGGATTTTTAACCTAACTCATGACTCATCCCTTTAATCACTTTATCTCGGATAAAGTGATTCTTCCTTTATTCAATATAAAATGATTATATTATAAACAACCAGCCCTTACGTCATCCTCTTAAACATGTGTCTTTGACATTATTGCAGTAAATAGTAGCAGCCTGTATTACTGACTTGAGAAGTCGGAAAGTCCGTGCATTTCCTCACTCCACAGCAGGAGAACGCTGTAGAGGAGATGGAAGCTCCAGCCGCCGGCTCTGTGGGACCTGCAGCCGCTCGCGGACTCGGAGATCATGTTCATCACGGCTCGGGTTTTCTATTAAAGCGCCATGAAAGCCAGCCAGGTGTGATATTTTTTTTTTTGTTTTTTTTTTGCCAAAAATCCCCCAAACACGCCTAGTTCATCCCGTCTTGAGTCTTTCACAGCTGTCCGGTGTTTTTATGGCTCGTTTCAGACGCGCTGCTGAAGTAAATTCAGACAAACCGTTCGCGCAGAGGCAGAACATCCGCGGATGACAGGGAGACGCATGGATACACGGTCCCGGTGGAAGAAAATAACAAGTGCGCAACAAGTGAAACGGGTCCTGTGAAGGTTGTTTCCCAGAGAGTCAGGTGGCTTTCGCGGCTTTTCCGTCAGAGCTGAGCTCTGCTGTGAGTTTACACCGACACGACCGTCACTTCTGTCACGCTTCAAGGTTTAAAAGAATAACATAACTCTCACTCGAGTTCTAGAGGGGGCGTGGCACCAAGCACCTCCCATGATTATAAGCTACAGTGGAGTAATCATTCACATAAAGCAACCTAGAGGCTTAGCAAACCCCGCCCCCACTTCATATATTCATTAAGTGCAAAAAAGGGGGGCTTCATAATAAAAATCTACATGGAAAAAATTGTCAGATGATATTTTCGTTAGCTTTATAAGGGAAAAAAGTAGTAATGTCCCACTAAGTTACAATTTCCACCATGATTCATTTTTAGTTACTGATTTAACTTGGCTTAGTGGTTGCCTTGCACCTTTAGGGTCCTGGTTCAATTCCCACCTCAGGTCTGTGTCCATGGATTGGCACCCCATGCAGATCCCTGCCTTGTGCCCTAAGTCTCGTGGGATAGGCTCCAAGACCCGAGACTTTCTATGTAGGATAAGCTTTACAGAAAATGAGTAAATGATAAGGAGGTTGTGTGTACATAAGTTAGATAAGACTTTTGTCAAATGCCCTATGAAATGTACAATGCCAATGAATTAATGTGGTTTATCTTGAGGTCACATTTACTTTCAGAACAGAAAATAGTGACTGGTCTGATTAAAGAGAAATGTTAATTACAAATATTAAATACAATAATTCAACCTTTCCATTTCCACAACAGAAGAATCAACTCCAGTTTAAATTTGTTTTAAGAAAAAACTTTCATAAAAATAACTCCTTTAAATAATGTTATTTTCTCTTAAGAATATATGATTCAAAATTACTGACACACATAAGGGACAAATACAAACAAACATAATGACTGATTTCATTTGTTTCGATTTTCACAAAACCTCTTGCTTACCATGGGGAATAAATATAATGCTATACCCATGCAAAATCCATGGTCATCTATAATTCAAGGGGAAAACAATTGGCCAATCCAGCTTGAGTAGAAAAAGTGTTAGTGTATATGCCTGCATTATCATAAACTCTCTTGAGAATACCCTACATGAACTTGCACATTGTGCTTGGGAAGCACGCATCTAAGGCTAATGCTTTATCTGTAAAAAAAAAAACACCACTGAGTACAAGAGTCAACAGAAGGCATGTAGCCCTGGTCAGCCACAGTGCCTGGGTACGGTACTGCACATAAATTAGAGTCAATTTTTGCACTCAGTGTAGTTTGTGTAATGTGCCACAACTTTTATAAAACAATGTCATATTTACACTGTGAAAAGCATTTGTGGTTGGATCTGTGCTATGAGTTGAACTGTAGATGGTAAAAAACTATAATTTTAATAATCAAAAAACGATATAAATCGCCATGCAGCCTCGTTAAAAAAGGAAGTTGTTTCTGTATGCAGTCAAATATAAAAAACCCTTGTTCTAAGAAGGAGGCAGATGGATCATTTCTTGGATTATACTGAATACACTGATGACAAACACAAATGTATGTAAAATTACATACATTTTAGCCAATTTATATTTAAAACTAAACAAAACCACAGGTCTGCTACTTAATCAGATAGTGAATGATGTGGTGATTAAATTACAAAAAAAGAAAAAAGAAAAAGAAAAACTGAAATAAATGCTCAGGAAAGAAAAACAGAAAGTAAATTTGATTCGGGTCTGTGTGTGTGTGAAGTTTGCATGTTCTCCCAGGTGGGTTTGTTCCGGGTTGTTCCGACTCCTCCCACAGTCCAAAGACATACGGATTAGGCTTAGTGTTTCCAAATTGCCCGTAGCGTGTGAATGAGTGTGTGAGTGTATGTATGTGTTGGTGCCCCGTCCAGGGTGTATCCTGCCACATGCCCAAAGTCTCCTGGGATCGGCTCTAGGCCCCTATGACCCTGTATACAGGATAAAAAGGTATGGATAATGAGTGAGTGAGTGATTATGTAAAGGTCCACTATATGGAAAAAAGAATTCGGCCAGCTATAAGAGCTTCCACTCCTCTTGGAAGGCTGAACACAAGATTTTGAAATGTTTCTGTGGGAATTCGTGCCCATTTATTCTGTAGAGCATTTTTGAGGTCAGGGCCGGACGAAAAGTCCTGGCTCGCAATCTTCGTTCCAGTTCATCCCAAAGGTGCTCGATGGTGTTGAGGTCAGGGCTCTGTGCTGGCCAGTCAAGTTCTTCCATACCGAACTCATCAAACCATATCTTTATAGTCCTTGCTTTGTGCCCTGTGGACAGTCATGTAGGAATAGAAAATGGCCTTGCCCAAACTGTTGCCACAAAGTTGGAAGCATAGCATTGTCCAAAATGTCTTGGTATGCTGAAGCACTAAGATTGCCCTTTACTGGGGATAAGGGGCCTGACTAAAACACCTGAATTTAATAATTAACAGGTTTGGCCAAATATATTTGTCCATATGCAGTAGTGTATGTCTTGCTTCAGTTTTCAACAATTTCACTGGGTTGAGTAAACCAGCCTTCCAGACCAATAGGTGGCGCTAAGCGATTATAACTTTTTGGTTCCTGGGGTGAAGAGGAAGAAAAGTAAATCCGCGCGCGCAGTCAGTCGTTTGTAATTTGTTTTGTAAACAGAAACACATTTGCTGTTATACGATGGCGCGGCAAATTGACCGTATAGGCCATAAGGATGACACATACGTGGTTTCGGAGGGTTTATCTTTGGCTGACAGCAGCAGTAAAGTGGAAGATGATGGAGAAGGAGACAGCGACGCGCCTGCCATCTTTCTGTGCGGGAAATGCAGGCTGCCTTTCGGAGACTCGCTCTCATGGGCCGGGAGCGACGACGAGCAGAACCAGATCCTGCTCAAGCGTATGAAGTTTGTTTATTCATATAACATATGGACAGATTGTCTTTAGAAGCTGACCACCTGAGTAATGTGGAGTAGGTCCCCCCTTTGGTCACATAGCAGTGATGCGCACTGTGTGTTCAGACACCTTTCTATCACAACCAGCATTAATCTTTTCAAAAATTTGGTCTACACTAACACTACACATTTCTTCCTTGGATTATTTTTGTCCTGACCACTGCGGACCAGAAACACCCCACAAGACCTGCAGTGTTGGAGTTGCTCATCACAATTTGGCCCTTGTCAAAGCCACTCAAGTCCTGTTGCCCAGTTTTTACTGCTTACAACAGATCAACTTCAGGAAAAAATGTTCACTCACAGCCACATATATCCCACCCACTTCCAACTGCCAGTGTGACGAGATATTAAAAATTGTACCTACTGTGAAAAGGGCCAAATGGCTAGACAACTGGGTCAGAGCAACTCCAACACTGCAGCTCTTGTGGGATGTTCCTGGTCTGCAGTGAACACATAATCCAAGGAAGGAAAACTAGTGAACTGGTGACATAGTCATGGCTGGCCAGAGCTCACTGATGTAAATGGAGAGTAAGGCTGGGCCGTGTAGTTTGATCTAATAGAAGAACTACTGTAGCTCAAATTGATGAAATGGTTAATGCTGGTTCCAATAGACAGGTGTCTGAACATGCAGGTCATCACTGCAGACCTACTCGATATTAAGCAGGTGGTCAAAATGTTATTTCTGGTTGGTATATATTCCTGTTGACTTTGGAAAATTTTCCAAGGATTAAATAACATTTAACCTCAACTTTATACTCTATAACAAGTACACTAAGGTGGGCACACCAGTAGAGCATCTTTGCCAGCTGCTGGAAAGGAAAGAGTTTCTAACCATAAGGCAATATGGAAGTATAACAGTGCCAAAATTCCTCAAAGCAAAATATCATGTTGAATGACACGAAGTGAATAAAAACGTGTTGCAAGAAAAATGCTTGAATTTTTCTGCATTGCAGTTTGATCTGGAAAAAAATTTTAACACTGCAATTTATTGTGGTGGTATTTTTCAAATTAAAATGTAATTCAAGCAGTTTAAATTGAATGCAAAAATATTAAAATTACTAAATTGCTGTTTGAAAATATATTTAATTATTAAAAATAGCTTCTTTATTATTTTTTAACCTCACAAATTCAGACTGTAAAAATTCATAGATATAGATCGATAATCCATAGACATATGGATATAAAGATGTAAATCATAGATAAGAGTAAGTCTAATATTTTTTGACAATTCTTTTAAGTAATAATGAAAATTGAGAATCTACCAGCTGGCAAACATGGTCTACCAGTTTCATCTGTGTTTTGTCAGACCAAGCTGGAGTGATCACAAGCAATAGTTACACTCACTAGACCCCGCTGGAGTAACTTGCATCTACCACCTTCACTCATGGGTCATCTAAGACTTCAAACCAGTCTACCTAATATATACTGGAATGCTGGAAATTCCAGTTACACTACAGAGATTAGGCTAACATAATCGAGGATTGGAGCTTTCAAAAAGCTGGAGTTTATGAATTCTAGATCAAAATTTCCTTATAAGTGTATCTTTCATAACCTGACACTTGTTTTCTGATTTCAGGTGTTAATGACAACATAGTGATTGGCAAAGAACCTTTTGTCCTTGGCACAAGTGAAGAACTAAGATGGTAAGGTGTCTGATGTTGTTTAATTTCAGGCAAGAACCCCATGAATTTGTGGCATTAACTTATTGCTCATGCTATTAAACCTGTTAATTCTAGACTGTCATTTCCATGTTTCAGCCTCGCTGTAAATCTCACCTGTCGTGGTTGCAGCTTCAAACTTGGACATTTGTACATGTCCACTCCAAAGTCACTGGACTACAAAAGGTCCATTTTCTGCCTCATGGTTGAAAATATTGAGAGGTAGGTTAAAGCATTACAGCATTGTACAACAGAAAATGAGATTTTTTTTACAGACATTTCCAGTCAGCTAATGGTAGTATCATATTTCTGGTAAGAAGACGTTCCTCTACAACACAGGTTCCTGACCCTGACTTTTGCATTATCCCAAAGATTAGATTAGATGAATTGGTGAGTTAGAGCGGGGAGAACACTAAAAAATGCAGGAGGTGCTGCTCCAGCACCTGGGCTGACACCCTATGCGTTACAACAGAGCAAAATTTAGGCATTTCACAATATTGCAGCTTGTAGGTGCAGTAGCAATTGATGTACAAAATTAAAATACAATGTTGTTTAAGGTGTCGTCTTTAGAAATGGTCTTACTTTACTTACAGCTGGCATTTATTTAAAAAAAAAAAAAAAAACTAATTTCTCCTCTAAAACTAAAGTGCAATCATTTTGTGTAGTTATGTTTTAGGCTCCCCTAACCAGCAGGTGGCAGCAGTGGACAGAGAAGAAATGCCTGTGACGTTAGAGTACATGGACAACGTGGAGACGCAGATGACCAAGGTTACTGTAAAAGCAGTTACTACTTTTCATTCCTTCTTACTGGATAAAGCGTATTGCTCCTGTTTTTGTCATTGTGCATCATTCAATGTATGTGTGTGTACAAAGGTTTAGGCTGTTTTGAAAAAGTTGCCAAATGAGGGACAAATGGAAATATAAAGAGCACCAGAGTAGGAACTGTTCGCACAATGTATTTATCCTGTGTGAAATTATTTATCTGCATAAGTTTAAATGGATGCTAGGCTTTTTGCATTTAAAATGTCGGAATATGTTGCATTTAAATTAACCTGGTTAATTTCCAAAGTATATTTGGAGCATGAAGACGTTGCTTGCTTTATTTAAACAGTGTTAGAAGGTGAGTTGTGTGTGCACATGGTTAATAAAAAATCATACGTTTTGAGGCTTTGAGAGCTCATTACATTATTGATTTGCTTTACAAGACCAAATCCAGCATTTGCAGCATATTCAGTGTAAATATCTAAACACAATTGTGGTGTTTTTCTGCTGATTGGCTTTGGACAGTAGATGGCGCTCTTTCTGGCCAGAGAAAAGTTCTTTGTTAGAGGCTGAACAAAGAGAGCCGTTAGGACCTGTTCAAGAATTTGGTCCTCAAGGAAGCTGGCACAGTGATGGCACCTGATCTAAAACAAGTGCAAATAAGAGTCCCGGTCACCAAAGACCTTTCCGCTTTGTATTCATAATAATATACCTGTGGAGTTAAACATGTCTGCCTTAATGACATGTTATTGTAGAGCGACCTTGAGTTTCTTGAAAGGCGCTATATTAAAAAATATATTTTTTTATTATTATTTTACTTTTATTGGGAATTTACACTCAGGAAGAAATAATGCAAGAATAACTTTAGCTCTTTACTTTTTTAATGGGTTTTACTGAGATCTTTTATCAGCCTTAATTTTGTGCTTTTATTCCCTTATTAACCAAAAGTGTAGAGTGGGGGACAGCAAAGCACTGGACCGGTATTCAAGGTTCTATTTGGTTTCTTTTGTCTTACAGATAAAATCTCTTGCAGTGACAATAGGACAGAGACTCTTGGAGATCGAGGTTGACCTCCAGTGCAAGTCTGGGACGAATTAATCGAGAGCTGCACTGAGCCTAGAGTTGTTCTTCGTGTGTTTGTCTTCTGTTCCTGCCACAAAGCTTTGTTTCAGTATACCATGTTGTTGTTTGCTTCAAATTTGGTCACATGATATCACTGTCAAACCAGTAACATGCACCAAAATGTTATTAATTTGTTGTTTGCTGTTGTTTTCCTTTTGCTGTTTCTCTTGCTGTTTATTAAGTAAAATTAATTGTTCCTGAATTTATGTTGTTTATTCACTTCCTTATGTTCACCAGATTTTCTGGATTAAAACAGAAGCCCCCTACCACACACACATGCACACGCACACACGCATCAATTCCTCCTCCCTCCCGTCACAGTTTTCATAATTTCACAAATTTTTAATGAAAGATATAGCAACATCTTTTGTTTACAGTTCCTGTCTAATGTGCCTAGCAACACTTTATGCTATAAAGGCTGACAGTCCCTCTCAGACCCTCCCAATCTTGAGAGCTTGAGCAGCATATCAACAGCGGCACGGATGTTGAAATCAGTGTGCACAAACCAACCAGTGGCCTGTATCCAAGGTCTGGCTGCCATGGAAACAGGCTTCCATGCTGCATGCCTGTTACCACGGTGCTGACCGTTTCCTGGATTCAGAGCCAGCCAGCCAGCTCGCTCGCTTGCCTGTCTGTCATCCAGAGGGGTGGAGTCGCTGCTTCTCTAATCCCCAAGGGTGTTTTTCTTTCTCCTTTTCAACTGTTCCCTCTTCTCTCTTCCCCCCTCCTCTCTCTCTCTCTCTCTCTCTCTCTCTCTTTCCAAAATAAGAAAAAGACCTGTCAGATTAGTAAGGGTATGAAAATGAAAATATAAGCAGGTTGAAATTCTCAAATGGAAATATGATCTAATGTTCCCTATATAACATCAGGCATCATTCCTTGTGCGTTTCTGGGACCACTGTCCAGATGTTTGAGTCCAATCCTTTGTTCTGGGATTTTTCTTCCAGTCTCATTATTCTGCCCAGCACGCCACACAGTCATTTTGATTAATGTGCTTGGCCCTACGTCTGGGCGCTGCGTCCCGCTGAAGGTGAACTGCTGATGCTTGGTGCTTTTTAGTGCGATCGATGCAGACTGATCACCTTCCCGCTCACATACGTCCTCTCACTCCTTCACCTCAAGAACCGAATGCACTCAGGCATGGACATGTTGCATGGTAATAAATAATGTAGACAAGCTGGTGGACGAAGCTAACCTCTCTTCTGAAGCAATCAGAGAGCAATGTAGCTGTTGCACATAGGAATGGAACCTGTAAACAAGCTGTCCAATCCTTTTTGCCATGCGTCACGTTTTTATTTCAAGCCTGCTGACTGTTTTGCCGTTCATTTTCCCCCAAATAAAAAAAATATATTATGGTAGCATTGTAGTGCTGAACCGTTTATTTTCTAATTTTAATTTATTAATGCTCTGAGCATCAGGTTTGACCTTTAACAAAGAAATTGAAGCCTTTTAAAGATACTTCTATTTAACATTGTTATCATTCAGATGATGATTTTTCAGGAGATAAAAAAATTAACAACAAAGCTACATGACTAACCTGAATTGTTAGCAAGCACCTCATGCAACGTATAATATTCATAAACATAATATTAGTGGATCACAATGGAACATCAAATCCAGTCTAATCCATCAAATCCAGCCTTTTAAGTCAATATTGCTCAGATACTGATACTTGTATAGTGTTTCAGTAAATACACTTTATCGTCAAGAGTTGGTGTTGGCTGTTTCCTGGATTCAGAGCAAGCCAGCCAGCTGGCCACCTTACCATTACACCCATATGTAATGTTTGAACGTCCCATTCCAGATTGAACCCCCCCTTTGCTGTTACAATAACCTTCACTTAGCTGACTATTCTGGGAAGGTTTTTCCACTAGATGTAGGAACATGGCTTTGGGGATTTATACATTGAGTCACAAGAAATTAACTTTAGAAACAAAAATTTAGTAATGGCCTTGGATGCAATCAATGTTCTAGTTGATCCTGAAGCTGTTCAGTGGAGTTTAGGTCAGGGTTCTGTGTAGACCTGACACTCTAACTCTGTTGTTCACTTTTTGGCAAACCATGGCAAAACCATACTTTGCCATGCTGGAACTGGTTTGCTTGCTACAGTTCCAGTGAAGCGAAACATTCTAGACAATTGTGTCCTCCCAGCTTTGTGACAACAGTTTGGCAAAGCCCTGCATATTGGTCTGATGGTCAGGTATCCATAAACATGCATCCATATAGTGTATCTTAAAATATTGCAAGTGACATCTGCTATAGAAGCTCATTCCACAGTCAAATTCTTCGTCCTGTTTTCAGACAAGCTGTTACTTCCCTCAACTGGGAAAGCCCTTCATAAACAAGATTAGTGCCAGTCATTTTCTAAGCCTGAGCAGATTGAATAGGAAGAAGGGCCAATACATAGTGAGAGGCCAATGGCATGTTGTTGACTAATGAATGCTATAGTGATGCTGACAGCCAGGAAAAGCTAACTGTTTTAACATCTAGGCTGCAGAGGGTAACCATTATCTGACCATATCTGATCTTGGTGCCATTTACTGCACGTTTTTTGCTACTGTCCATTAGTCAAAGACTTTTTTCCATGATTATTTGTGAAGGGAATGAATCCAGTTTTGGATCAAACCAGAGATGGATCAAATTACTCACTCCCTCAATCATACTTTATACTGCGTATCCTGTACAGGTTCATGGGAAGCCTGGAGCCTATCCAAGGGGACTCGGAGGGGAACGAGGCAGAACACTGTACATCCTGAATGTGATGTCCTTTTTTGTGTTTCTTCATTCCTGTTCTCACACACTCCACCTGATACTTACAATTTAGCTTTAAAATAAGAGTTTTAAAAAGTAGTTTTCCTAAATTAAAATAATGACTGATTTAATTTGCAGCATTTGAGCCAAGTATCAAATTTGCCTGTCTATTGACATTAAATAGGGAGGACTCTTGATCACAATGAGATAATTTATTAACTTTGCTTTACAGTGAGTTCTTCCAGAGGTGATTTTTAATTCTAATAATAATGTGTGTAATAGAAGCATTAAAAAAGACAAAGGAAAGATAGCATTTTTGCTCACAGCAGAATATGAATAGACTGAACATTCAGATTCAGGGTATCTTAATTAGAGCAGTAAAAAAAAAATGGATTCAAATTTCCTGTCTTTTTTTCTTTCTCTTGGGATGTCATTTGTGATATCAAGGACATGATATCACATCTAACATGAACAAACTAATGTGTATGTTCCAGATACATAAAATAATTGATTCCATTCATCTCATGTCTGAAACATGTTTTTCTTTGAGTCATCCATTATAAATGATATATAAATTTGAACCTCCAACGTTCACCTGTATTAAATATTTGAACAAGTCACATGTACAACAGGAAGTTGTACTCGCTAAACATCCTGAAGAGCGTAGGAAGAAGAAAGTTTTTATTATCTTGAAGTCAAAGCAAATTATTAACTCAAAATTTACAGCTAATTTACAGGCAATTTAACAAGTATTTGTTAAAATGCATTTAATGTTATAATTTTATGGTAAACATTTTGAAGCCTAATACTTGGTCAGCAAAGTAACAACATTTCGATTGTTGGCAAAGATGTATAAACACATTTTTTAGGGAGAATTTGAGTTATACATTGAAAAATGGCAAGAAAAATTAAGTTTCATTTTGAAGACATATACAGATTAGAATTGGCTACCTAATTGTGGAATTATTCACGGATCTGTGGGAACTGTATCCACCCCCACAGCTTGTCCACACCGATTCATCCAGGACTTAGATATCCATATCATTTATCAAGAGTGCAGAAAGTGCATATGCTGGGTATTTGTGGGGCTGTTGCACAGCTGACTGGATTAAACGAGGCCTGTTGGGTTGTTCAGCTGTCCGTGTTTCACAGGTGTCCCATGAGAAAAGTGGACAGCACAAAAATGCCTCGCTTCGTGTTACAAGCATATAAGAAAACAAGCATTTCCTTAGTATGTGAGGTAGTAAAACATACTATAATAAGTAAGATTCTCAGTCAAATCAGTTTTATTGTGTAAAAGCAGTGTGTGTTTAGTGCAAAAAGGAAAACTGAGCACAAATACTCGTTTTTAAAATATAAATATTAAAAATCTGTTTTACAGCATAAAAATCTTCTCACTTAAACACAACTTATTATAAAGTTTACAAAAAAGTCCTCAAAATTCAAAAGAATTTAGACTTCAGGTTCGTTGCTCACTGTAACAAAACCACATCCAACGACTGACAAATCAACTGGAACATTGTCTTTTTACATGCAAAGAGGAATTCCGTGTAAGAAAAAGTAGATTAACAAACAGTTCATAGCCTTCTGTTCAAGTAAACACTTTGAAAGCTTTTAACCTCAACTACAGTAATGTGCAATGAGTGAAGGTATCAATGTACTCACAACATGAAAGACACATTGAGTTCAGATTTACAAGCGGTTCTCACATCACAGGGTCAGAAATGTAACGAAGAGAATTAAACCATGTAGATGATTAACACTGGGTACAAACACTGGGGATTTTGCACTACTGCATGGTCTACCACGTCACTCAACATGATGGGTCACGAAATGATGCACCCCACTCCCTTCCCAAAAATTCATGTATTTATTTAGAGTGATAACACATAGGCTACACAATGTAACAATACTGGTCTTATTTGGACCAAAGTGTTAAATAACACATGTTATTTAAGGCTATACAAAGTTACAATCTCTTTCAAGGTAAGTCAAAAGCTAGTTGTGACAGTAATTCACAGCAAGACTAAGGGGAGATTTTCTTTTCTGTGAAGCAGACCTGAGTGTCTCTGACTTGTGAGGTGGAAATGAAGCAACAGCTCCACTCATGTTGCTAAGCAATAAAAACAGGATCTCAGGATGATTTGCTTCACAGATGCTCCGAGGTACATAGTGAACTGGCAGTGATGCAGCATCTTCTATTGAAAAAATATGTGGTTTTAATGAAAGTCTTTATATGACACTCAAATGGTGTTTGCAGTAAAAATGAAAATATTACACTTAGCATTCTAGGTTGTGACCAATGTGCCACATTAGAGGTAAGTAATTAACACAGTGCTCGGAGTTGGGGTGTGCCCAGGCATCTACAGGTATCTATCTATCTGTGCATATCAAGGACAGCTCACTCCCCAGAGGATTCAAGTTTGAGTACCCCGCCACATTGGAAGCTCTGGTGCTTCGAACAGGACAAAAATCAGTGGTAGTTAGTATCGGTTTACTGCATACAGTTTCTGTTTTAAAAGCGTATTTACTTCAGAATATGACAGTACTTAAGATCTAGTGGTGAAACAACAAGCACCTCATTCAGTCAATCCTTTTTTTTTTAACTTCCTAAAATAGTTCAAATGTGCCTTCATCATCAGCACAGAGTCTTGAGTGCCCCAGAGGCACACAGTAGAGTCTGCATGTGGTATGGAGTTGGTGACTCTACCTCTACGGCCGGCTCAGGCCTGAACAGAGGTGCTGGAAAGGCAAAGGGTTGAACTTTTTTCTTCAAGATCTGTCCAATGCCCATAGATGGGAATTTAGCACGGTGCTGTGGACTGCTGGGCTCTTCGTTGCTGCTCCCACTGTGGCCGGTGCTGCCTCCACTACTGCCACTGTTGCTTCCACTACTGCCGGTGCTGCCTCCACTACTGCCGGTGCTGCCACTACTGCTGCCGGTGCTACCTCCACTGCTGCCGGTGCTGCCTCCACTGCTGCCAGTGCTGCCTCCACTGCAGCCACTGCTGCTTCCACTACTACCGCTGCTGCTACCCCCACTTCTGCCTCCACTGCTACTACCCCCACTAATGCTTCTCTTGTTGCGTCCATGGCTGCGCCCATGGTTGCGTCCATGACTGCGCCCATGGCTGCGTGCACTGCTGTGCCCATTGCTGCCACCGTTGCTCACTGCATTGCTGCCTGCATTGCTCACTGCGTTGCTGCCTGTCTCCTGTTTGCTGTGCTGCTCTGTGCTGGGAGGACTATTCTTGGGCTGGGGTTTTACAACAACCACTGGGACATTGGGGATTGAGGCCTTTTTGAGGTAGGAGCTGTCTGGCTGGTGGAAAGCAGAAACATGTCGTGGTGGTGAAAGAGCTCCATTGGTAAGCTTGTACCAGGGTGAGGGTGGATCATCTTTGCTTGGCTCTTTGCTCGCTGATGCCCAGGAGTGTGCACCCAGAGATGAGGGAGGTCGTGCAGGTACATCCACAGCTCTCGGGCCATCTTTCTTAGGAGGCTGTGCTTCAAGGTGTCGGCCTCCTTGAGAGGTTTGGGGAAACAGTGGATGTATTTCTAGGTATTCTAAGGAGGAGGAGGCAATGCAGCCACCCTGTCGTGAGTAAGCGTCCTTCAGGCCGGTCATCGCTTTAAGAAGCCCTGAGAAAGAAAGGGAGAAACTAAATAAAATAATCCTGAAATAAAATGAATAAATTGGCTAATAAATATCCTAATATTTTATTTCTTTGGACTTAAAGCCAATGTTTGGTTGTGAGGATAATGTTTTATGTTTCATTTTTGATAATGCTACTCACAGCCATAGCTCTACTCACACCAAATATTGTATCTCGGGTGCTGTGTACTGACAGCATGAGGCAGTATTTAAGTTATTAAGTTACTGCTGCCTCCAGTCTCGAGGGCTCACCTGTTTTCTGTTTCTTCTCTTTGGTGGGGCCTTTGCTCACAGCCAAATAGACTGGTGTCTGCTTTGGAGGAATGGTGATCTTCTCAATGTGTTTCCTCCACTGTGTCTGGAAAAGCTCACTCTTTTTCTCCTTTTCTATACTGTATTGCTTTTCCTGTGGAGAAATAAATATGGGTTACCTTCCATTCCGAACATGACCCATCTGATCCCCTTTGCCCATCCATAATGTACGTTACTAAAAGGTACAAAGTAAATCTAGATTAACCCTTTTAATCTGATAAGATGCGAACTGATAAGATTACGTTTTTCATAGTGAACAGTATTGAATGATTTCTTGGTGTTTATCAAAATGATAAATTAATGATAAACATCTCTAAAACACTGATCATTTTGCCACCAAGCAGCACACTTACTCGATACTCTTTGGAGAGTCTTTTCATTTTCTTGTTAAGGAGGAAATAGACAGCTAGAGTGTGACAGGCTCGGTTAGTGAGCACAGCACTGAGGACTTCACTGTGCTTGTAGGCCATTCGTTCAGTCATATGCAGAAGAACCGTGTGGTTGATCTCCTCAATATGGATCCTGTACAAGGCAGGAACATTAAGTTACACATTAGCCAACGTAGATTGGTAGACCGAGTTGTGTCTGGTATAAATCATATACATTGTTTTTCTTTCCTCCTTTTACCTGTTTAAGTAAGGGATTCCAGTGTGTGGGTTGCCCAGCTGTAGCCATGAATCACCCATAACTTGATGGATGTTAGGTCTTTTGGCAGGGTCTGGTTCCAAAAGGCTCTTCAATAAACTAACTGCAGCTGTAGGCAAAAACAATAAACGGTCTGTTTCAGTTTATTAAATTACATTTGGTTCAATGATAGTCTTCACTGTCTTATTCTCTACTTCATTAAACCTCAGACACTGAAATCAGCAAATCTATAGTTGACCTTTAGTGAACCTCTCAGCAGAGCTCTAGAGAGAACATACAGTATAAAGAGAACTATAGATAACAGTCTCTTTTCATACAGTGCCTTGCAGAAACACAACACCTCTCTCATAACCGGTATAAAACCATGCTGTCCCAACTCTATGTGGTAAGATCCAATTAACCCAGCACCTTCAACGTAGTGTGTTACATAAGAAGATAGAGAAGACAGATATGTGTCCATGACGATACAGTATATTTGTTACATAAGGAGGATCATCTTATTTCGGTGCTATATTTAAATGTATAACCTTTTCCTGTGGACCTGTTATGCTGTAGCGGGTTTATTTGCGGGATTGTTTTGGGTCTGTCTGTCTTAAAGGAGACTAAAAATGAATGCAAACCAATTACATATTATTGTGATCAATTTTCTTTTTCTTATGATAAAACATTTCAATCTCAAGGGAAGTGCATAATAATGGTGGCTTGAATACCAAAATGCTTTAAATAATATACTAGGGCTTTGGAATGAACAATTCAAAATCAACCACAATGGCATAATGGTTTTACATCTTCAGCCTCAGAAGTGCTTTGGTTACCACAGCTGATAAAATAATTTTGTCCAATATATACACTGATGGACTTTGTATTTATCCTATGGAATTGCTGATTTCAAAGTGCCTTACATGGTAATTACATGTTTATTTGTACCTGAAGAAAGTGATGAAGGCAGAGGGTTCATGTCCTTGTCCACCATTCTCTGGTGCAATGCTTTGAGGTTGAAAGGCTCCACCGTGAAAGGGAGGGTGCCAGTGAGCATGGCATACATGTTGACTCCACTGCCAAAAACACATATATGTTATAAGGTTACCGTGTAAACATCATATACATATACATATACATACATATTCTGTTCAGGTAAAAAAATATGTAATTATACTGATTTTATGTTCATAAATCAGCGTTTCTAATTAACATGTAACATAAATAAATCTATGCTAGTTTATGTTCATATGATTACAAACATTGAGCTCCAGGTCACATTGTCTCCATATATGCTATAACAGAGATGATTTTTTTTTTTTTGTTAAATAATTGCATGACTTGGTTCAGTGTGTGAAATAAACAGTAATCATGTAGTGCATCTTATGTTAACTCACATTGACCAGACATCTACTTTGGGTCCGTACTTCTTCCTTGAGAGCAGCTCGGGGGCGGCATAGGCTGGGCTTCCACACTGTGTGCTAAAGGGGTCGGAATATCCCAGGATCCCTGCACAGTTGCTAAGTCCAAAATCTGTGTTAAAGCACAAAACAAGAGAAGAATTCTGAATAGGGTGAATGTTGTTTCAGCTTACAGACTACGCTGCTTAAGTCAGTGCCACAGAAAAATGTAATCATGGCAGTCTTCAGCAACGCTCTCGCAGCTGAGGGGGGTTTATAGCTGTCCAACAATAACCCTGTCTGTCACATTCAGCTGTTAACCAGCAACTCTGTATGCTGAAGCAGACTTTCACAGAGGTGAGAGGTTGTTTGGTTTTAATGAGATAATGATTGCTCCATCAGTCCTCACCACATGCCAAAGAGGACAACTTAATTGTGTCATGAGTTTAGAGTAGAGTTTAGAGTGCTAGAGTAGGACTGGGTTGATGATGCATTGTTAAAAGTCCTGTCTCTGTAGAACTAGGTTTGATAAAAATAATATTATAACAAGCATTATAAAACAGTATGTAACAAAAGCTTCAAGAGTGGGTTTACTTTACTTACCTATAAGCTTTATGTTGTCTTGTTCATCTAACAAAAGATTTTCAATCTTCAGGTCTCTGTAGGAAGAAAGAAAATGACTAGAGTCACTTCAACTATCTAAGCTTCAGATAAGCCAACAAAGTTAATTAACATATAAAGCATTAAACACATCCATAAGTTTCACAACAGAAGACAGACAAAGAATGTCTCATTCTATTGTGCTTTTATGTTGATCTTTTAATCGTATACATCACGACATCTACAAACATTCAATTCTCACAGATACCATACAGAAAGCTCAGTGAAATTGAGCTGAAGATGCTCAAGCATACAAGCTTAAAATCACACATTATGTAGTTTGTGACATTTCTATCTTACCTGTGTACTACCCCAGCCCTGTGCAGGTGCTCCACGGCCATGACTAACTGACGGACGTATTTCTGTGCCTCTCTCTCATCAAGTCGCTTCTTCTCGTAGATGTGGTTCATTAGGTTTCCTCCTGGGCAGAGCTCCATCACAAGATAGTAACTGTTTTCAGTCTCCAAGATGTCTAGCAGTTGCGTGATGTTAGGGTGACGAATCATTTGCTGGATCTGTCCCTCTCTGCGCAGGTTTTTGGTAACATACGAGTCCTTCTTGGCCTTCCTTTTGTCGATCACTTTCACTGCCACCTAGAGAACATATAGAGAAGAGCCCCACCATTAACACAACTGTTTTAATTTTTTCGATTACCAGAAAGCCATAACATATCCACCATAGGCACTGTTAAATTGATGAAGATGCAAATAATCTTTGAATATGCATATATGCTTGTCCTCTTTCCAACAGATCGTATGACCAGGTCACTGTCCTTAAACATTGTAAAGTAAAATGTTTGCAACTAACCAACAGTACATAATAGAGGTTTAGATTCTCATGTTATATAAACAATATGTGACAGTCTGATGGTCACTGAAGCCTGTGGAGACAGAGGAGGTAACGGGGGAAGGGTTCAGGACAAATGACCTAACGGCTAAGTTCCCGAGCTCTTTACACCACATCCACCCAGGGGCTGGGACCCCAAATGGCTTGTTAATGCCACCCATTTGTCACAACAGACGAGCACAAACCACTAATGCTGAATAAACACCCAAGCTGCTAGAGTGGTGACAAATGTGTTTATGTTTGTGTGAGTGTGTGTATATATGTATGTATTTATGTATGGGGGATGCACTATTAACACTCTTCGGCTCTACATAATAGAAACACTTGTAACAATAACTCAACCCTTTGGGGAGGAGGAGACATCTAAATGAACATCAAAATTCTTCCATATGAAAGGAAACCTAACAGGCCTCCAAAACAATGGTAACTGATTTAAACCTTTAGAAACATATTGCAAATTGTCTACATGGATATTTTATTGTGGCATTATATAGTACATGTGGGTGTCCCTTTTTTGGGGGAGAATTTAAACAGCGAAACCCTGAAAAGAGCCCGGTTCTGTTTGTTTCACTGCTGATCAAAGTGCTCATCTCTGTATTTGCAAATGAACAGGTTTCAGAAGGTGGCCTGCCATGCCAAATTATCAGACTATAAAAGAGCTTGTGAGCAAACAGGTCATACATGACCAATTGAGCAAATAATTACACCAATTAGACTAACAGAAGGACTAAAGAGATGTAAAGACAGGCCTTAAAAGCCTTTCTGTGATATATTCAAAACAGTCACCTAAATGCAAATGTAACAACACTTGCTCTTGATCCATCGCCAATGATCAGCTCAGGCTGGCCAAATAGGGTTGTGGGGGTAGATGGTAAGAGAGGGGGGGGGACCCAGAGAGTTCAAGGCTAACATGTTTATCTTCTCCACAGACAAAGGACGAAAATGGGTTACACATGATCAAAACACACAGGAGAAGCATGTGCTGTGTTCTCACCGCCCCACCCAAGCCCCCCAATGATGTCATCTGAGCAAGAGCGAATGAGGAGAAGGGAGAACAAGGCACGCTCTCTCCTGGTTGAGATTTCTGGTGTTTGCATCATCAGTGGACGAGACGTTTTTTGTCCCCACAGCAACAGTCAAAGGCAAGTGTTGAAGAGCCGGATTAATCCTTAATGTAGTGAGTAGGATTTTGAAGACAATTTGTCAAAAAAAAAACCAAGCCACTTTTTCTCAAATATGTCAGTGAACACATTGTGCTAAATAAGGAAGTGAACAAAGGCAGACACTAGGTGATAAGCTTAGGCTTCAGCTTACTGCCACACCAGAGGAGATTTTTATAAAATAATAACGCTTAAAAGTATAATATTGAAAGAACATAAAATTATTAGAATACAATTGCATAGTCACATGATGCTCTGTAGGACAAAGAGCTTGCAAAATTGTTTATTTGTGTGCACATTATAAAGGCCATTATTTCCAAGACAACCCATGTCATTTCAAAAATTCCATTGTGAAAGTTCACTCCTATATCACTATTCATAGTGAACTTGCTGATGCAACAAAATATGACTTCAGTGATAATAGCTTTCTGGGCTAATCTAAGATTAATTTAGATACCTAAATCTCAGTAAGCCTAGAGGAGTACCTTCATTGCTTAATATTACATAAGTACTTGTGTGTTTAACTGGAGGGTCCTGTGCACTCCTGTGGTGGATTGTAATTCCAGTGCACCCAGAGAAATATTTAATATTTTAAAATGTGAATTTAAATTGCATGTAAAGCTTGATATTATATATTTACATAGCTATATATTACTTGAACACTGATGCACAAAAACCCCTGGTGGCTTGCAAATAGAAAAGCATATGCAGTATAAGATGGCATGAATTAAAAGCTTTACTGCAGCTTCTCTCTCTGCTACTGTACTATGGTATTATTGGTTGCTAGTGATAGTGCTGGTTTGTGAGAGGGCCAAAGATTGATATTAGACACACGTTAATTTAGATGTTTGACTTATCAGGCTATATGCACAGCGCTTTTTCTTTCTTGCGTTTTCACAGAAATAGGATACTGACAGCCATATCAAAATGCAAATAAACATGATAGCATGCACTGTTTTTTTTTCTTTCTTTTTTTTTTTCATTTTAACAGAAACAATATACTCACAGCTTTTTCATATCAGCAGTGCAAACAAACATGATATTATGGTATGGTATTTATATTACAGTTTAGATTTTAAACACACTGTAGTATGAATTAATGCATCGCTGATGAACAATATGTGAACTATGTTATTATGAAATACTTGAGGAATAGCAGTAACAGTAACGTCACCTTCTCTCCGGTGAGCGCGTGCAGCCCCTCGCGCACTTTGGCGAAAGAGCCCTCTCCGAGCTTCCGGCCGATCAGGTAATTTCCAACTCTTTTGGTGTGGTAAAAGTTACGAAGGATGTCCCCTGATGGACCAGTGGACAAAGACGGAGGCGGGATGTTTTCCGTACCGGTGGAAGCCGAGGTTTTCAGCTCAAAGAGCCGGTCCATGTTCATGTCTGTTCCAGCTTCCGGCATCTCTGCGCTTGCTTTTGTGCGTTAAATTCAGATTTATCGAGTTATACAGACGCGTCTCGTTTTAAGTGCGCTAAACTTGACCCCGTGTCTAATCTAAATCAGGATGCGCAGTCCAGACTCAGCACCACGGTCTAGGAGCACAACAAAGAATTACTATAAAAGTGAATCATTACTCTCCGTCTCTCTCTGATCTCAATTATCATAGTCGTTACTATTAAGGTTTTCATTAAAGCCTGTACTGCTCCACTCCACAACACACTGAACTGTTGAACGTCTCACGCTCTGGTTTAAGTGAGTTTCCCGGTACAGGGTGGGGGCGTTTCCTATTTGCTATAGACCGGTTTCTCAGTCGCTAGGTATAAATCTTATCCAATCAGAAGCCGAGCTGCGGTGCCCTGAGACTCCACCTCGTCTAGTTGTAAATAAGCCCCGCCCCTCGCCGGTGCACGCCTAGACAACAAAGAGCACGTTTGGAGGACAGTCTCTGATGGAGTGTTTATCAGATTTAGGCTACACGATGATAGTTATAATCACGCAACATGGGCCTTTAATCCATGGTTTAAAAACACATCATATAAATGACATTAACGAAAGAAAAATCACATTACACTACAGCGGTGACAGTGACGTCACGAGTGGAGCACCACACGCATTTGTCCCTGTCACGGAGCAGACACAAAAACAAAGCCATTCGGGTTGGCTTATGATATGCACCAATCGTTTAAATGTAAATTTAAATTTATATTTACACACATTTTCTTTTTACAATAACTGCTATTCTTTAAAATTCTATTCACCTGTCTTAGTGTATATGCATCGTTTATATCAATCAGAGAAACACTGGATGCTAGAAACTTTATCATCAATGTGATTGACTATTCATAAATCTTCCTCAGTACGTGTTTTGTACGGAATGAAGTAATGTCTAAATGAAACGCGGTGAGGTCATTGTTTACCACAGTAAACATCACCACGTGCTTCTAACGGTCTGTAATTTCCAATAAAATAACGGGAAAACAAGACCACTAGGACATCTAGTGGTGCGAGCCGGTAGTGCAGCCATCCACTTCTGGGATCTGATTCCATAGTTAATGATCTCAGTCTGAGCACATCATAATAATTTCTACCCTGGACACTGATTTCTTTTTTTTTTCTTTTCTTTTTCTTTTTTTTTTACACGCATTTGTCTTTCTGTGTCATATGTCTTTCTTTTTAATTTGTGATTTTCAAAGCACAAGTTATAATTATTGTAATCACTCATAGTGTGTCACAAATGTTGTACATGTATGGCATTTGGCAGGAGCCCTCAAGAGCAACTTACATTTTTCTCATTACACGTACACATTGGCAACTTGGTGGTGCTGGGCTTTGAACCTGTGATCTTTCGATCAGAAGTCCATCACCTTAACCACTGATCTTCCCCTGTCCCATTTTACTGAGCATGTACTGTACAGTGTAAGGTACCCAGTCCCAGAAACAGCAAAATAAAAGTTAATTAAATAAAATAATTTTCAAAGTAAAAAATTAGCACATTGTTCATCAAAATATGGCACAGATCTTGTAATGACTTGTACTTAAAATGTATTTTATTTAGTATTTTTTGACAGTAAGAGACATTAGAGAAATTAAATGAGGTGGTGCACTTTATCCTCTTCCCTCTTTTTTGGCATTTATAAAAAATAAATGAAGTTAAACAACTTTTAGTTCTACTGGTGCACTGTCTTTCTGATTTAGTATGTGAGCTACAGGTAAAACTGTTGCTATGAATACTATTATGTGATTTAGATGATTCTATAAGAAATCTTAGATGTTCATGCTGATTTAGTGCATCTTGTATATGGGGCTTCAATGTTGATTATGTATTGAGTGTAGACATTTGAATCTATGTTTAAATCTACACAGGCATTTTAGAGCACAGTCATTGTTTTTATGGCTCAGATTTACAATTAATTTCTCAGTAACAAATTTCAATCACTTGTACAATGTGAAAATTACAGGCACTAGCTGGCATATCTGGTGCCAAGAGATCATTTAGACAAGGAACATTTCAGCCACAACTGTTCTAACATTTCATCACATGAGTATGATTAACTCTGCATTACACTGTTTCATCATGTGCAGCAGTAAAAGAGACTGGTGTGATTATTGGTTCAAGTCTTTCATTTGGAACTCAAGTAGATAATATTCCTAGGATAGCATTCTTTCGTCTCAGAAATATTGGCAAGGTAAGAAATATAATAACACTATATGAGGCAGAAAAACTAGTTCATGATTGTATTACTTCTATGTGGGACTACTGGAATGCTTTTCTGTCTGGATGTTCCACTAGGTACATAAACAAGCTCCAGAATGCAGGAGCCAGAATCATTAATAGAAGCAGAAGATATGAACACATAGTTTTGGCTCCCAGTGAAATTTTGCATTGATTTAAAAAATATTACTATTGACCTTTAAGGCACTAAATGGTCTCGCACCACCGTACCTAAATGACCCACTAGTGTTTTATAATCCACCACACCTACTTCAATCCAAGAGTGCAGGCTTCTTTCTGGTACATGTATTATGAAAACTACATCAGGGGGCAGCGGTTTTTCTTTCAAAGCCCTGAAATTATGAAATAGTCTAATGTTTAGGCACAGTCTCAGTGTTTAAGTGTAGGCTAAAAACTTATAGATTTGCAAAGGAGCAGATCTGGGGGACTCATGGATTTAGCGTTTTATGGTGAACTGGTATTTTTAGATTCTGTCTTCCCCACTCTTATTGATCACTCAGGTTTGTTGATGGTGGAGTGCCTGGTTGCTTTACTTCCCAGTGACCCCACATATCTGTGTTTGCCAAGATACACATGGCACTCCTGAGTTGACAGTGGTCCCGAATCATCTGCCCTCCAGACCTGTCTGACGCATCCTGGTGCCCCAGTTCTTGTTGGCCTCTAGCTCACTGGCCCTGTATGGTCTGCTTGGGATGTGTGTGGTGAATGAGGTTGGTTCTCAGGGAGTTTTTTTCTTGCCACTGTCGCCCCATTTTTTCTTATTCCATAAAGCTATTTTGCAACGTGGACTATTGTTAAAAGTGCTATACAAATAAAAGTTAATTGAACTGAAGAGAGTCAAGAAAACAACATACAACACAAGCTCTTAGACAGTAGTTCATTCTAGTCATATAAATGTACCTCAAATAAAGGAGCAGTTATAAGCAGAACCTACTTCAAGACTCAAAACGACTTTAAACAACCTTTACACCAATGGATCATTCAATTACAGGCAATGGTGTAACAGTTACGAGTTAAATGGGGAAAAATAATGTGCATCAGGAGAAATCAACAAACATGAGCTGAACAAACCAATACTTGCTTTAATGAGATACTGCATGCATGTCCAAAACCAAGAGAAGAAAATGAAGAAGCTCAGAGCTCCTCAAGTGCAAACTAACAGAGAGTCACCGAGGGACAAGATGCAGAGGGTGAAGAAAGCCTTCACATGCCGCTTTTTACTAATGATGTGTCTGATGAGTCTGCCAATGCAGGTACAGAGGTCCCTCTAATCAGTCTTGCGGCACTTGGATGTTTCTCTTAACCTTTTTACTGTAAGTTTGATGCATTGGTGTATAGAAAGTATAACCTCTACAAGGAAGAAACCAAAGAAAAATTCTGCCTCAACTGTGAAAGACTGCATGCACATTTGGAGGTGAGGACAAAGAAGATAAAATTAAAGACGAGCCAAACCCTGTGTTTAAATGCTAGCATAGCTTCTCCTTAGGATTGACCCTCTACTGTATGTAAAGTAGGTAGGTCAAAGAAGGCGAACAGCTTTCACCCTATCACATACACATATAGTATCCATTGTATTAGTATAACCACATTGTTGTAATTACTTGTGTTCATAATCATTGAACTTTTGTCATTGAACTTTTGTGAATCAGCTGGAGGCTGAAAAACACGCACGCACACACACACACACACACACACACACACACACACACACACACACACACACACACACACACACACACA
>JAQMYL010000009.1:11111376-11122547 GCA_030014365.1 Clarias pachynema | reverse complement strand
GCACTCACACACACACAAACACACCCACACACACACACACACACACACACACACACACACACGCACAAATTTGCATGCTTAAAAGTGAATCTTAAAAGCAGTTGATGTTGAGATGTGTCTGCTGCATATGCTCTACAAAGCCTTCATAAAGGTTCTAATCTGAGGTGCTGTAAACACACACAAACAAACACACACAAACAAACAGACACAATAAAATAGTATAAACTATATGCTCAACTGCTCAGACGTATAATGAGATTTTAAAAAATGTAAGTCGCTCTGGATAAGAGCGTCTGCCAAATGCCTAAATGTAAATGTAAATGTGGTCAAATCCAAAAATTTAAAATACAGATTGTATTAAAGTACAGATGGCTTTGCATGTTTTCTGTTTAGAATGAAGCCAGCAGGAAATAAGTGACTTGACTATGCTTTGCAATTGAAATTTCAAAGCATAGTACTGTTAATATCACTAATAATAAGATATTATTTCTAAATTAACATGCAAACAAGCAACAAGCAATTAAAATTATTATGGTGAAGATGGTTTAAAGTTGGCGATTAGATATTCAACAAATATTAGACTTCTGGTCATCAATCAGTTCTGATTGATCATTAACAGAGATTAGCAGCAGCACCTCACCCCTTCCATCCCCTCCATGATCACACTGAGTACCTCCTTACTGCTTCGTCAGGATTTAAAAGGATAAGTTTCTAATCATTAGCACTTAATTGATCATCAGCAGGGGTGCAGACCTTTATAAAAGCAGAAGGTTTGCCAATTTGCCTAGTCTGGAGCATTCAGGTGTGATTAACACAATGCCAAGAGGGAAGGACAAATGTTATTCACAAGTGGAAAGCACTCAAGATAGTTGCCAATCTTCAATGCTTAGCGAACGAAAAACCCAAGAGCTACATCTCGAACCCCACAGGCCTCACTGAGTATGATAAATGTTAAAGTCCATAACAGCACAATTAAAAGAAGATTGAACAAATACGGTTTGTTTGGGAAGGCTGCCAGAAGAAAGCCTCTTCTGTATAAAAAGAACACAGAATGTGTTGAGTGGCTGAGGTTTGCAAAACTACATTTAAACAAACCACAAGACTTCTGGAACAATGTAATATGGATAAATGAGACTGAAGTTAGCCAACACAATACAACACAACTCGGCACAGGTTTTACATTGGATCCCCTTCCTGATGCAACCCTTCAATTTATCCAGGCTTGGGTCATTTGAGATATTTGTTCTACAACGTGAGGCTACATGTCCTGCATGAGGCACAACCATTTAAAACAGATGTTTAAATGTTTAAATATTAAATGCACTTCATGTGTTTATGTACAATTTTTCTATAACTTCAGTTTGTTATAAAGATGTTACTATTAGCGATAATATGATTAATAGTGGCATATCATGTAATTGGCCCAAAATATCATTTTTCATGTGTAACTGTAACTTCTGCACACCTCTTTTATCAGAAATATAACAGAAATATTACATGCTTACATAATTTCCATATTATAGGAACTTTTCTGTTGTAACAACATTCTTGAAAAGTGGCCATAATTTCATGAGGATGTCACTACTTTAACAATTTATCAATTAATCCATAATAGTGGAACATAAAATTGTTATTCTTTTTTGTACTTTGTACTTTTTATTTTTTAGCATTGTTTGACCTTGGTCAGAGATCCTGTATTTCATTTATATTTACATAAAACACTATCAGAAAAATATACTATAATGGATCCTCTTCCTTTGACAACAAGATATAAAATTTAAAACTGTAGGTCACATGACCTGGAAATTATTAAAAAACAAGTCTAATATTTAAAAAGAAAATAATAATAAGCATGCAAAGTAATTATATTTAATATGAAGTGGAGTGCCCTCTGCAGGACATTATTGGGAGGTTATTAAAATAAAAGGAGGTCATTGAAATAAAATCATATAAATGTTATTTAATATTAATTAAATATTTTGCAAACCAAAATATACCACTATTAGTCATATTGCCATTAACAGCAACAATACATTGTAACTTAACACTGAAGTATTATTATTATTTTTACTTTTTTAAGTCTATCAATCCATGTCAGCATGTCAGCATGTGGCTTAAGATTTGTGGCAAGTAGGCTCAATCATATTTCAGTCAGTCAGTAATTCACAGATGGGCTTCAAGTCAGTGTGATTATCTGCAGGGTGGTTGAGCTGATGATTTGTGACCCGGAGGTCTTCCAACTTTAAACCAACTTCAGCCAAGATGACATCCAAGAGCAATGAAAAAAATAGCCAAAAAAGCAAACCACGTTTAAAACTTTCAGCTGCTATTTAAAGTTCTATTTAAATATTCGACTATTCAATTAACTACAACTATTCAATTCAGTGTCATTCAGTACTATATCTTTTTTTAATTACTCTCTATTAGTATTCACAACAAGACATAATATTTCAAATGAATAATAATAACAACAACAACAATAGAAACAATATAATTCTTATATTATTAATAAAATAATATGGAATCTATGAAATACTATATCTACAGTATAATTAGCCCCTACACTACCCAGAAACTACCAAGAAGTCAGATTTTTTTGTTATTATTATTATTATTGCGCATAAAATGTAGAAAATACTTGTGTTAGATTGAGAATTTATTTACAAAGAATATTTGCAATATGAAGACCTCACTCACTCATCGCTTTATCCTGTATTCAGGGCCTGGGCCTATCCCAAGATACTTGGGGCACGAGGCGGGGTACACCCTGGACAGGGTGCCAATCCATCGCAGGGCTTACACACACACGCACACACACACAATCATTCACACACTATGGGCAATTTGGGAACACCAATTAGACTAATCTGCATGTCTTTGGACTGTGGGAGGAAACCCACCAAGCACAGGGAGAACATGCAAACTCCATGCACGCAGAGACGGGAATCGAACCTGGCCAGACCCTGGAGGTGCAAGGCGACAGTGCTAACCACGACTCCACTGTGTGAAGACCTGTGTGTAGAAGGTGAAATATCTTGTGCGCACTAGCATCCGGGAGGTCGGTGTGGAGAGGTTAAAGGCTTTGTACCACCGGTTTTTTATGTCCTGTAGAACGGTACAGTTAGTGCACAGATGACCGCTAGTGGGCGCCATTTACCCACTATTTAGAAGAACACCAGCCCACGTTCAGAAAAGACGTCTCATAGGGTTCGTTTGGATGTGCAGCGCTATTATAATGTCTGTTTTAATATACAGTGAGCATTTTGCAATGATAACATACGAAACCGTGGGACGTGTCAGATTTATGTGCTGCTTTCTGTTGTCTTTCGGTGAGTAAACGCGGAATTGTTTGCGAGCTTGTATTCGCGTTTATGGCGCCTGTTTGTCATAGAGAAGTCTGACTGCACGCTGTACTGAACATCACATTTCCCTGTGTGTGTGTGTGTGTGTGTGTGTGTGTCTGCAGTGCCTCCGGTCAGCAGTGTTCATGACGGCACAGCAGGTGGCTCTCAAGTGAGAACAAACCGCCGGACCGGAACCGCGTTTCTGCTCTTTTCAGTAGCGCTCATTCCTGACGCACGCGCTGTGGTGGAACAGCCGCTAGTGTTAACTCGATAGGTTCAGTCGATACTGCGCCAAGGAAGAGCCTTTCTAGAAAATATTAGGAAATATTAAAGTTTAACCTGGTAGTTAAAAAGAAAGCCTGGCACTTGAAAGAAAGTGTACTGAAATCGGCTTTATATTTAACACTAGCTGTATAAAACTGGAGAACCTGTAGAATCTCACCAAGCACAGGGAGAACATGCAAACTCCGTGCACACAGACCCAGAGGCGGGAATCAAGACAACAATAATGTTACTGGTTGAGTTCATTAGTTTATTCATTCATTAATTTATATTCAGCAACCTCTTTATCCTGGTCAATGTCATAAAGGACACTATGATAGGAACACTGGGTTCCAGACTGGGACGCACCATGACAGGGGATACCAGTACATCACTGGACATCATGAGCACATTCACATGTCAGCCAAATTAGTGTTTCCAATCTACCTACTGTAAAGGGTTTTTTTTTTTTTTTTTTTTTTGAAAATGAGAGGAAATCAATGTGTGCTTAAACAGATAAAAACCCCATCCAGCTGAACCTGTGAGGTGGAAAAGTTCACTGTTCCACAATGCTGCCCCACCTTTGACAGTTTACCTCCAAAAAAAGTTGTGAGTTAGGTGTTGACTTTAGTCACCAGCTGTGATATCATCACCGTTAGCAGTGGCAATGCTTATTTGAATTGCTGTTTGCCAAAGGGGATAACTGTGCCAGTGTGAAAAAAATATCATTAGCATCACATAGCATCATCAAATCAGATGAGAAAGACCAGGTTATGTTTTTCTGATTTTAAACCTTTCAGTGATCATGTGTACGTACCACTGTAGCCTACCTGTCCTTAGCTGATAGGAGTGGAACCTTACTGTATGTGGTCTCCTAGCGTTGTAGCTCTCATTGTTTGGTGTGTTGTGAGAGGCTTCTAGGTTGTAAAAAGTCATTATTTGAGTTACCATAGCCTTGTTGGCCATTCACATCTGACCGTCTCTTATAAACAAGGTGTTTCCACCCACAGAACCACCTGGAAAGGGAAAAAAGTTCTGTTACTTAAGTCTCAAAATTGTTCTGGAAGGGTAACCTACTGTTATTATAACTTATATGAGACAATTTTTAAGGGCTTTCTAAAATGAAGACTTGTGTTATGGGATGTGTACTATTTATTTAAAAAAGATTGGGCAAGAGCACCAACTATACAAGCATTCTGGCACTCACCAATGAGTTTTGCTTAATCAGGAGCACACAGAGGTGTTCGTGTATGTTCAGCTGGACAAAAATAAGTACTATCGGAGTAAATTCAGTAGTAAGGGTTTTGCTGTGTATCTGAAGTGTTAGAAATCTAGTTATAATATCAGTGATGTGTGTAATGATGTTTATATCAGTAAGGTGCCTTCCACCATTTACAAGGTGTTTTTATGCACTTGTCCTGTAGCCTTCATTGTTCTCTTTCCACAGGAAACACTCAACATAAATGGCCCTGTTAACCAAGTCATAGGTGAGTTATGCCATTAAAACCATGATATTAATGTTAAGGGAGACTATTAAACTCATGATTATTTTATGACAAAACAACTGAACAATAAGTGCATAGAACAATTGCTATACAGCCCTTAAGTATTTTCTGCACAGAGAACAAGATCTTTTTCTTATAGTAAATTAAGTATTTAATGAGGAGCTTTTTAAAAATGCTCTCTCTCTCCTTTGGGGCTATGTTGACTGTACTGTTTAAAGGTGCCTCCAATAATTGGCTATGCTGCAAAAGCTGTTTTTATGGCTGTAGTCATCTAAGATATTCACAACCAGTAACTATAGTTTTGTAATTGCAGAGCAATTCCTCTAGCATAAAATCAATTTTATGGTATCTAATTTAGGTTAGAAATCTCAACAGTTTTCTCTCTCTCTCTCTCTCTCTCTCTCTCTCTCTCTCTCTTGCTCTCTCTCTCGGCTCCCCTCTTTTGCAGAACTTTCAGAAGTTGTATTTGTAATTCAGAGTCAGAAGAACTCCTACCACATCATGAGAGCAGAGCAGAGGAGAGCTCACATTTTTGAACAACAGCACGTAGATCCAGCTAATCTTTCTTTCATAATTCACAAATGGTTTTGTTCAGTTAGAATTTTCAATATTAATTGAACAGCCATCACACTCTGCTCTGCCAGGATGTCATGATCTGCAGTAGCTTAATTTTAAAGTCAAACAAAGCTAGGCTTTCCCAAGTGTAGAGAGCGAGAGAGGAAATGAGGGAAATTGGAAATCCAAATGCTTGAGATAAATATGCTTAGTTCCAACAAAGCACTTCCAAAGATTTAGAGGAAATTGGTACATTATTAGCCTCAATCTCTACAAACATACAAATAAACAAACAGATAAAACGTTTAAAATTTATTCAATAGCCAGCATGTTTTTTTGGAAAATAACTCATAAGGGTTTTAACAGAAATTATCAATTTTGTCATTAGTGGGTTATTTACACCATACTGTAGTTTAGCCTGGATCACCTTCTTTAAAAGGTTTTTTTTGTGAAGCTGGTTCATATTAGATCCTGTTTTTCGATCTTTCATGGTTTTTGCCACATGCTCCAAAAACCATGAAAGCAATTGTGGAAGATAGTAATGCCTACAGGATTGTAATAATTTATAGCCAACATATCCTTGTAATTTTAGACCTCCCAGAATGAAGATTTTATAATCCCTTTCACTGACATAGTGTTAGGTTTATGAACTGATTTATGCATGGTTCCTTTTATTGTATTTGTTGAGACCTTTTGTATTTATTGTAAAAGCTAAATTAAGCAAAGGCAATATTATCGATTTGCCCTATAACTTTAGCTATGATCTAACACAAATTACTTCGGTTGTTTAGTGAGACTATAAACTAACAAGGCCAGCTTAGTTTGAGGCTATAGCTGTACTGTATTTCTTATCCTTTTGGTTGCTCTTGGGTTTGCTGTCTGTTTGATGCATGTGTCTGCTATACAGTAGTAAATGAGTATACTGAGCACAGGAATTAAACTGTGCATCATTTCTTTACTTTGTCACTGTGGTAAGGCCAAGTTCTGAGTTCAGCAAATGTTCAGTAACAGTAGCTTTACTTCAAATTATTGGAAACATCATTTACAATAATCGTTTATGGTAAATTATGAAGGAAATGCTGCTCTCTGTTCTCCCAGTTTTAAGGGACCAAATGTTATGTAAAGCCCCTCTGTAAAGGGGTAAGTTTTAAGGGGTATGTATTTACTCTGGTGAAAGCCTTTCTTGATTGTTGACAATGACACAGTGGTTTTGATTTTAGCATGATCAAAACCTGCATCTTGCATCAATAGCAGTGACTACTCTTTAGATTTCATAGTTAGAGGTAATAGCAACAGCCTCCAAATGCAAATAGCATGTGACATCATCTAAAGACTGTTTAGCTTCATACTTGTAAGTGAAATAATAAAGGAATAAAACAAAACTTGCCATGGACCATGCTTTAAACATTTGGATGCAAATACAAAAGGTGGAAAGTTTTAGTTTTATTAGTAGTATTTATGTAATACTTCTATATTGTAGTTGATAGCTAAATGACAATAATGTTATTAATGACCAAATATTTAGGGACATGACAGTATATGAGCTATAAGCTAGTGAGAATGTGTAAACAAACTATACCTGCTCAAGAAAATTAAAGATCTCATCAGCAGATTTATGGTGTCTTGCAGAGCTCACCAGAGGTTGTTCTCCTTCATGAATTGTCAGAACACGATGGAAACTGGGGGATTCTTCCTGCGCTGCCTCGGTAAGCACCACTTTTATCTGCATAAAAAAAGATACAGGCATCCAAATGGTGTCAGTAGTAGACACTTTTACATACATTAAGGTTGTACATATAGTAGAAAGGGAAGTGTGGTATAGGTATTCTCTCAATGCTGTGTATCAATAATTCAATTACTATAGCTAATATTTAATATTTATTTATCCACTAATATTGAATTTTTCTGTTTTCTGTACTGTAATTTCAGGCTTATAATTTACATACATTTTATATATACTTTACATAAAGCCGTTCTTGCTGCTTGTGTCTAAAACTTGCCCTACCTCCCGTCATGTTGGGTATTCTGAACCATTCTATGATAACTGACCGTACTGTATACAGTAGCACTGTATACATCATACAGTATATCAAGCTCACTTTGCTTTTAAAGAGTAAGATTAAGTGTGTCTTACCTTAGAGATTGGTCAAACCAAAGCATAGGCACAAATTTGATTGTGATAAGATGTCAAGCAGTTTCTGCTAACTAAAATCCTTAAAACTTTATTAACTTAAGTTGTTAATATAGTCATGATTGACGTGTTGAATTAGTTTCTTAGCTGCGTTTTTTTTAAAGGTTTTGCATAACAGATATTTAAGTTATCAACAAGTGAATTTTTTTTAAAAATTCACATTAGAGTAATGAATATACCGTACTTACTATGCCACTTAGACATATCTGTATATTTGAACAGTTTGAGTTTTGAGAAAAACTATATATTTTTTCAAATGGAGAACAAAGTATTCCAAACTGATTTCTTTGAGACACAATTGTGTTAAAAAGCACAAATGCCAAAAATAATTTGTCAGAATGGTTTGAGTTTTATAATTCTGAATTTTATTAGATTTTTTTTTAAAGCTCTACAGTAACTCCATCTCCCACAGTTTTGTCACAATGGGTACATGATCCTGCAGTTGTGATTGTGATCATTTAAGTATGCAGTATAGTATAAAATATGTAATTTGAGTTTTAATAAAAAATTAAGCAACCTCATGCATTGATTCTGATTTGCAACAAATTAGATCTAGGAAAAAAGTGTTTGTTTTGGTGCACACAAAACCTTTTTGATTTAAAAAATGCACTTTGTTGCTTGTGCATATTTTAAGTCTTGTAATGATATTTCTCTGCTTCACCATGGAGCTTACAGTACAGTATCCCACATAGTTTTAATAAATATATACTGTTACATGCTGCTCCATCAACATCCAAATCACATAATGTCTTGTTTCACAGTACATATCGCAGAATTTAAGCAAGGTATACACACTATAATAGTGACTGTAATGGTGACAACAATGTGGAATTTCCTTTTTTAGACTTTTTTAGGCCAGTTCAACAATTTGTTACATTCTTAAAAAGAAAAATCTGCTGTTGAGTTCAGTATCACTAAAAGGCCTAGCTGATATACAGTTATATAAAATTTAAGTGGATGATTGCAGAATTCACTTATTGGTATAGAAAAAAACCTTCCACAAAATCTAGCAAAGGCAAGAATATTCTCAAGTCTACAATCAAGAGACATGATCATGTACACTCCAGTTATTAAGGGTTTACCTTAAGAAGCAGACTATTGGTACCCCTGTAAAACTGAAAGGCCAGATGGTACTTCGATTATAAAAAGACTGCACAAATACAAGAATATTTGGAATCATTCAAAAAACTGATGATTTTGAGAGGAATGATGCAGAAGAAGTGTAAACAGAAAGAAAGGAAAAGCTTCTTATCTCCCAGAATACCCCAACATCTGTCATACATACAGTAGAGAAGACAGTGTTGGGACAAGTACATAGAGCTATACTTACTACTTGGTTTCAAGTAAATGCTCATAGGATAGCATTTCAGAGTGAAGGTGTAGAATGACCCCAAACAGCTTTTCACTTATTGAAGACAAAAATGAAGGGGTAAAGAACCATAAAGAAGTCGCAACTGCATGCAGTTGTAGCATTTTAAGGTAGAAAACTCAATTCGAAACTCTATGATTTTTATATTTTTTTTATCAGACTCTAGTTTACCATGTTTACTGAATGTACCTAATGACAAAGAATAATCTTTTAGTAAGTGAAAATAACAAATGGATTTATTGTACAAAAGTACAAAATTGTACAATATACAAAAGTTGAAATCAACAAAAGTTGAAATCAATGAGATCTCACCGAATCAATGGACAGACATGAAAATAAAATGCACCTCTCATCATTATATAATGTGCATCTATTTTCTGACCTGTAGCCAAGTGAAAGAGACACTGTGTACTTTATACCATAATGGATCACTAGCTGGATAGCTCATTGAGCACAGAGTATGTTAGTTACGATCCTGATAATGGTGTCTATGGACACTAAGGTAAAAGTTTAACCATGTAAACCATGTAGTCTCATTATCTAGAGTATGTTTGTGGGTATACACAATGCAAATTGCAAAAATATAAAACCATATCCTATAAATGTTATTACCTGAACTTTCCTAATCTTTATGATGTCACAACATTGTTGACCATGGAATATGAATTAAATTGATACACCAAACATACAGTACCCTGGAAAATATTTTAGTAAAGCATAGTTTTACATGAGCAGGTTTGGTTCACCCAGTGTCTTTGATCTACATTCCGAATCACTTTAACATTAAATAAATTACAGTGAATTGCTGGGGCTTTTAAAAAAGTGTTTGTTTCTCAGGCTGGCTGAAAGTTACTGCCGGAGCTCTTTGTGGATTTTTTTCCTGGAGGAGGAGACTATTGTTGATTTATCCAAACTGCTGCAGGTTCTCAGCAGATTTAACCCTTTGACAGTAAGTTATTCTTCTATCTAGCTATTCACCCCTGAATTTGAACTATGCTACATTAGGCTTATTGTAATACATCAGTTTGTTAATTTCTTTTATAACTTTAATCTTTTATCATTTTAAGCTATGCCATTCAAGCATATTTTCTGCACCATGTGGCAATTTTAAATGGGCAGCATCTTTTAAACCCCTATGAGCATGCCAGTTAATTTTATAACAATTAAAATGGCTGTAGATATAAACTGCTAAGCTACTATGCTAAAGTCTGGGAAAAAAAGTAACTGTTACCCTCAGCTAAGAGGACATTGGTTTGGAAGGTCAGGAGCAGTATAGTTACCATCAAGCCCCTGCTCCAAAAGTCACAACTTTACATTTGACTAATGTTTGCAGCTGACCACATGAAGAAATAAATTCTTCTGGTTTTAACTTTTTTAAGACAAAAAGTATTGAAACATGGTGCATGGTTTTGCTGCAAATAGAACAGGTGTATTAAGGATACAATTATGAAAAAGGAAGTCTAACTCAGAATTATTCAGTATAATCTTAAATCATCAGGTAGATATTGGAAACATAGATAGATCGATAGATAGATAGATAGATTGATAGATAGATACAGTGGAACCTTGGATTACGAGCATAATTCGTTCCCGGAAGCAGGCTCGTATTCCAAAACACTCGTAAACCAAAGCAAAATTTCCCATAAGAAATAATGGAAATTCAAATTATTCATTCCACAGCCCCAAAAAATAAATATAGAAAAATAATTAACACAAAATATTAAGTAAAAATAAAACAAATTAACCTGCACTTTACTTAAAAAAAAAAAGTCAAAATAAATCCTGACAGATAAGTGTTTGCATTTATGCGTGCAGGCACTGTGTGTGTGTGTGTGTGTGTGTGTGTTTTTCTCTCTTTCGCTGCGGAGTGTGTGTCTCGTGTGTGTGCGCGCGTAATTTGACACCGTGCCGGTTGTGTGTGTGAAACACCCCCTCTCTGCTTCACA
>JAQMYL010000009.1:11036885-11049608 GCA_030014365.1 Clarias pachynema | reverse complement strand
TAGTTCGTTCATATAATTAAAGTAGCTCGTGGAAGGGGAAACTAGCCAGAATTTACGTATAAATAACTTAATGAATTTTATGATGAAGGCTAATATGAGCTTCCCCTGTTTCAAAAGCTAGCAGCCGCCACTGACCTGGACAGTAGTTGAACATTTTTTGTTATTTAATTCCCTTTTGGTTTGGGAAGATGTCAGAAGATATCTCTGTCTCCCCAGGAATTTGATGATCCAATCCCCAATCACATTGAACCCACATTGAACTTTGTTAGCTAGTATTGGCCTTCGAACCTGGGTAGAAAAGGTATTTCTAATTTAGCCAGTTAATTTACAAATATTGTTCTCAAATCTTTCAAGACACTTAGAATAGATAGATTATCAACTTCCTAAAACTTTTTTTAAAATTTCTCCAGCTACATAATTTTACTCAATCTTAAATGAGACGGGAAAATCCCCTAGGAACTGTCTGTTATTGAGAATTGTCTCCTTCTCCCAGGGGCGCTGAAGGGTCAGATTTTATAGCTGTATGGATCTCTTTTATCAGAAACCTCTCCATTTTTAAATCCTCTAAGAAAGGTTTGGGAAAGTGATATGGACCAATCATTCACTAATTATACATGGCTCTATATATGTGAGGAAGTTTTTTCATAAATCAACTTTAATTTTTGTGCTCAAACAAAACTTTAAACTCTTATACAGAACATATCTCCCCCCTGTATGCCTCCATAAAATGTGCTCTAATGTTTTAAATGTAAAGCTGTGTTTTAAATGTAATTTAGAAACGGGAACATTGATGCATCTATTTTGGGATTGTAAGAAAATTAAACCCTTTTGGTATGAGGTACATGATCTGCTTAGAAATAGAAAACTCTATTGTCTCCAACTATATACCAGTACCTGTTAAATTGTAGATCCTCACTAGATCTTCTTTTTGATTTAAACTGTTTACTAAATTTCATAACTTATCTGGCAAAAAAAATTTTTGCTTATCTTGTGGTCATCATCTTGTGTATGAACTCTGAAGATGTTTTTGGCACAAGTGGCTAATCTTCTTCCTTTGGAAAAACTTACACATACAACTTGACTTAGAGAACAAATCTAAACTATTCTGGCGAATATAGGCCCCTTTGTGGGATCTACTTGAACAATCACGACCCTATCTGACCATAATTTTTTCTGCTTTTTTGTTGTTGTTTTTAAAAATCAATAAAACTATATTTTAAAAAATCGCTTTACCTTTTCACCAAAGTGAAGTGTCTGAACTACCCAAAAGAAAAGAAACAAAAATACAGCACTTTTGTTATTCCCTAACAAACCAAACCACTGTGTGGTACAGCTTACTATTGCAGCGGTAAATCAAATGATGCTGACTTTCTTCAAAGTACAAGTTTTGTACAGAACATATTTACAAAGAGCAAATTCAATCCAATTTTATTTTATATATATATATATAACGCTTTTACCAATGGTCACTGTCTCAAAGCAGATTTACGGAATGAAATAACTAAACTAGAAAAGGGCAAATCAAAAATTTAACTCTGACACATGTGAACGGTCATACACAGAATATTCATAAGAATCAGGGTAAGTACAAAGGAAACATGAATGTAGTCAGAAAGAGTAAACAGAGACCCATACACTGTATATCTAAATAGCAAAAAAAGCAGAAACACATTAAAGCAAATGCATGGGTCTGCCGGAGTATAGATGGAAGGGGTTTACATAGTCTCACCAGCCTTCATCCAACCAATCATGAGTTAGAATCACTCAACATTCTAATATTGATATCTGACACCACTTTAGCTACCGTGGTGATCAAAAGCTAACGGTACATTAACATGAATGCCATGGCAAGTTTGGCCATTTAATGATTTATTTCAACTGATCTTTTTTTTTTGAGGTAGAATTGTTGTACCATATACACCATCATTGAAGAAGTGTTTGGAGCAAGTTTAATTTATTTAAGGTTCTCTAAGATATAAACACACATGATGAGCTATCTAAACATGATTAATGCTGTATTCTATTGAGGAAGAGGGCTATTCAAACTCACCAAGAAGCACATTGTGTGATGATATTCCCTCTGTAAAATCTGGTCTTCTGTAAGTGAAACTGACATCCACTCTGCAGTAACTAAATCACTGGCTTGTGGATATTCCAGTTCCGCTGAGGGCTTGCTACATGACAGTGCACTTTCTCACAGACAGCATGAGATTTTGTACACTACATAGATTTCTTTTCAAAGACATTATCAATTGTCAAGATTGTCACCAATGCTGAGCATGCAGTTATCACTGAAATGATCTGAGGTGCAGCATTCATAATTTTCCCACTGGGATTTATTGCAATTGTCGTTTAATTTTGGAGGCTTGGAAGTACTGTATGTCTCATCACTTACTATTGCAGCGGTAATTGTAGTAATTGTATAGTCAAGGCTGCGGGATTGTAGTGTTTTCCAATGGGGATCCTAGAATTTTATGCAGCATACAGTACATATGAGTGCTCTATGACACTACTACAGTAGCTATGACTTTGGTAATTGTGGTCTGATGGAGCTTTAGAAAAAACAAAAAACTCTGAAGTGGTTAGACAAATACCTGTAACTCTACCTAGGTGGCTTTAACATTCCCTGACTATCATTCACAGGTTAAAACAAAGATTAAACCTAACATAAACCTACTGCCCCTAAAAATCAAATTCAAAAACTAATGAAAAACTCAGTTTACAAACTTAGTGACTTAGTGGTTAACACTGTCGTCTTGCGCTTCCAGGGTCCGGGTTCATATCCCGGCCAGGTTTGATTCCCGCCTCTGTGTGCATGGACTTTGCATGTTCTTGGTGGGTTTCCTCCAGGTACTCTGGTTTTCTCCCACAGTTCAAAGACATGCAGATTATGCTAATTGGGAAATTATGCACAGTGGGATAGTGGTTAGCACTGTGGCCTCACACCTCCAGGGGTCGAGGGTTCGATTCCCACATCTGCTGTGGTTTTCCTCCAGGTTCTTTGATTTCCTCCAACAATCCAGGCTAATTGGCATTCCCAAATCCTTAAAGTCAGCCCCCTCAGCAACCCCAATGCCCACATGCTTGACTACAGGGCAACTCCAGCACATTTTTAAATACAAAAGATGCTAAAGTAATAATTCAAAACAACCTGAAGTGATAAGTTACTGCAAGAAGTGGAAGTGGAGGCATTGCCTGTCACAGCAATTGGAATATGGAAGCATGCATCTTTCACAAATTGTCACAACTTTGTTTAGAAACAAATGTCTGTTCCCTGCTGACATCACATGTGGTGTGCATAGAATACAGGAAGGCATTGATCACTCTACTGGTGGATTTCTGACTGGTGGATGTCAAAAGCTTGCCTTTTTCTTTCCAGTTAGTAAGTTCCCTTACAGTGTTGTATATAACGTTTTTCTATCTTTAAATTTTAAATGTGCATAAAGGTTCTTCTACTATCTTAGTGGTATATTTAAAGAAAGCATCCAAACAATAGCATGTCAGAGTCTCATGACTATCAAAAGATTATTTCCAATGGATGAGTTATAGTTATAGCAAGGCAATGTCCAGGTCCCAAACAAGACTGAGCATCTCAATCAATCTCAATCAGACCATAATGGAACAAAATCCACATTCTCCGCTGAAATGTGAGTATTGTTCAGCATTACAGGCAATCTCTGTAAATAATATATAAAATTATGGAATTGGGTGAGTGAGATTTTTGAAGCTTGTGATTTTAAATGAAAAGTTTAGAAAACAGTCCCAGATTTGTAATGTGGTCTCACATTTTTGTACCTCAACTGGTCATCTCAACTGATTCTATTAGAGTGATCATTACAGTGGGGGAAAATGTGTTTAGAGTGCTGCACTAGTGGTTAAAGTAAAAGATAAGCTTTCAAGCTTTGATTATTGTGAAATTTGCCAGTGTGGCATTCCAAAATTGTCCATAGTGTGTGAATGAGTGTGTCCATGTGTGTGCCCTGTGATGGATTGGCACCCCGTCCAGGGTGTACAGTCTCCTGGGAAAGGCTCCAAGCCCCCCACAACCCTGTACAGGATAAAGTGGTATGGAAGATGAGTGAGTGACTGAGTGTTAAAGTATATGTAAGCTTTTGTGGAAAAACCCCTAAAACCCATTATGTGTTGTGTTTTCTGTGTGACCTTTTCCTCTCTAGGTTTATTAGTCAGAACAACATCACTTCCTTGGGGCCTGATATATTCAGCGATCTCCATAAACTGCAGTGGCTGTGAGTATCACACTCGTCACAGACATCAAAATTTGATCATTTCACATAAAAATTTTATGAGACAAAAGACATTAGATAGCAGTGGGTAGATCAATAGTTTGCATCACTCAATCGAATCAAAATGTAATTTTAATAGCATAGAAATAAAATAAAATTGATCTGCAACATCAGCTAAAGTTTCCATGAAAGTAGGGACATTTTAGAACTATTGTGACAAAATTAAAATTACAAGACAACCATGCTGAATACTGAAATCAGAAGGTGTTGAGTAGTTTCAGTTTTAATAAATTGAATTACTGTAGATTTAGCACTGCTTGTCAGTTTAGATGTTTGGTTTATTCTTTAAGTAAAAAAAATAAACTGCAATATCTGCAGCAAACATTTTTTCTCCAATTTTGGCTTTATATGTAGTTATCTCAAAAATAGAAAGAAATTGCGGCCTATAAAAATGAACACTGCTAAGTCAGTTATAGTGATACCCTCTTTGGCAGATCTCACTGCTTTTGTAGCCAGTCTTTCTTTTCTTGTGTAACAATTTTTCTCTTATTGTTTGTATCATCCCCTCTTTCTTGTAGAATGCTTTTAGCTTGGAAAGATTATCAGGATGTATTGCATCCAAAGATCCTCAATGATGTTTAAATCAGGGGCCTGTGAGGGCCAGTCTGAAAGCTTTATTTCATGGTGTTGTGTATTTCAAGGAATTCATGGTGGAATTTGTGGATAATTGGTCTAAGATAGAACTTCATTTTTCACTGAAGCTGACCTGTTTTTTCCTGGCACAGTTTTTTTTATCAGGATATGTCTCAAGATCTGTACAGTACATCATCTGTTCTGACATTACAAGATCTTCGACTTCTTGACTACAAAATGGTACCTGTCTTGTCCCAGATGTTCTGCTCTCCAGTCCTCACTGTGTCATGTCTTAACAGTAGTTGTAAACATTTAGCTGCTCTGTCATGGTTTGCCATTTGTCAGTTTTTTAGATGTTTCTCATTTTAGACCTTAGTATTTGTGGGCATACACTGAGTATGGAAGATTGGAACTTTGGTCTTTGTCCCATTACGATTTCAAATGGTGACATGCCATGTTCCAGAAGAGAAGCTCAGCAAAGCCAAATATGGTTCTGAACGGATGTGTTTGTGTTTTGCCTTTTTAAGGAGTTACCTATGTAAATTCCTTTCTCTGCTTTGCCATTCAATTGGACTTGATGTTACATGACCAATGTCATAACCATTGCAAAACTCTGGTAAATCATTGCATTCTATTTACTATAACACCAACCGTTATCACAGTACACCATCTGGGGAATCTCAAGCCTCGAAAAAACTAATTTCATGTGATGTATGACACAGGTTTTGGGAAAATCCCATCTCAGGAAAGTACGACAGGTGAACAGTTAGTAAAAAAGTATGTTTTTCTTTTTTGCATGCAAGTGATACAGATCTGTACCAACATTCATCAGGGTTCTTGTAGTATGTTGCTTAATGTCATAGGTTGCTTCGGCTGCTTAGCGTGATGCTTAAAATGTTTTATAACTGAACACAATTTTCTTAATTCCTTTCTTTATTCCATGCCAGTACATTGTAGTTTTGGCTCTTTTTTTTAATGAATCTTTTTTTAACTCCACTGTGACCCTCATGGATTTTTATGAGAATTTCCTATTGGAGGGATTGAGCCAACACAATCTTGTTTTTCTCAGCAGAAGTGTTTTGACCACATTTAGTTCTGACCTGATCTGATCTGAACTGCTTTAGTGCCCTGGTTTGGATGATCTGAAATGATAGAAGTGCTGATAGGCACGTCTGGGCCATCTGCCAGTATGATATTTTAGGACCAATTGTAAACATTGGTCCTGGGAGGTTTCTTCTGTAGTTGCTTGGAGTTACTGTCAGATACCGATAAGATTTTGACCAACAAGTTCACATGAAGATCACATCTCCTTTCCTGTATTTCTCTCATCTCTTTCCCTAATATGTACTGAGACCCTAAACAGAGCATCTGCTAGCACTATGTGCTTTCCAGAGGTTTAGACCAATTTAAACTTGTAGCTTTGTAGTTCCATTGACCTCTGTGTTTCTTTATGAAGGCTACAAGTGATTTGTGATCTCCCTCTTCCACAAATGTAGCATTAAATATAGGAAGCTACAGTACATACATTACAGTACATGAATCTAGAACTTCTTAATGCCATATACTAGACCAAGACTTTTCTTCTCAATTTTAGTATATTGGTGGTCAGATGCAGTTACTGCTCTTGATCTACAATGACTACCATCTGCTTGAACTCCTAAGACATCTTGAGATGCATCAGTGGAAATCTTAGTTCTTTTGGAAGGGTGAAAAATCTCTGTACCAGCTCTGTTGTTAATGTTGTATTCAGTTGGCCCTATTCACATTCATGCCTGTCCGTTCACATTTACATTTCTCTCATAACAGCTTTCAAGTGCCATGGTTTAGATGACAACTTTAATATAAAGTTTCCTTAAAAATGATCATGCCTACTACTCTCAAAACTTTTGTTTCTGTATGTCTGGGAATTTTGAGAAAGTCTTTCTTTGTGCTATTCTAGTGTTGAACATAACTCTTTATCTCCCACATACAGTACTGTAGACACACACTCCCCCTACACCTTCAATGGTGTGCTCTGTAGGTCTGTGGAACAACTCTGGCACTGAGGAAATGCTAAAAGGCATCCCAAAAAAGTAATCACTACCAAATGGTGTATTAAAGCTGTAGTACTTTGTACTTCATGCAGGTTCAACTGCCAAAAACCCTATGAGGCATCCACTTTGCTGAAATACTTTGCACCAGCTATCTCACTTACTATTTCATCTCATGTAGAGATCTGATAATGTTCTCTCTTCATATTTGCTTTGAGATTCTGAAAAATGTAAGACCACAATTATCTGATTTGACACCACTGAATAAACTTATTCTGTGGGCTGTTAACCTTTTTTTTTTTGTAATTCCCAGTAGCTCCATTCAGCTTGCTCCAAAGATGTGCTGGAATATACTGTAGGGCATGGGTCAGTGGCTGTGTATATTTTTGATGTATGTTAGTGTAAATCTTTTAAATAAGTGAACTGGATACCATACACATTTTCAGTATGCCTAATTGTTTAAAGGTTGTATCCCCCTCATTTGAGTCAAAGCCCACAGAAACAAACACAAAGGCCAGATTTTTGTTCCTGTTATTTAATTTAATTTAATTTTTTTGAGCACCTTGTGCATGTTCCATTAGTCAATCTGTCACCCAGGTGTCCAATTGTACAGTTTTCCTCTGTGGCTTGTACCTCATGATGCATACATCCTTGTCAATAATGAGATTAGCCAGCTCTTGATCCCATATACGACTTCTGCATAATTAAAACACTACTGATTTGGAAGAACAAGGCATTTTTTCTACAGTATATGCCTTGTGCAATGTTATTTATTGCACCTATTCCACTGGGATTTCTTTTTTTTTTATTTCGAGTTATTTTCTACTTCAAGGCCAACAAAAAGGTCTCACTAAGAGGAGCGTCCTCCATTGTAAGCACTTTTTGCTCCTCCTTTGAGGAACATTAATTGCCAACAGACTTGTTACTTTCACCAAAAGTTTTTGCATGTTGCAAGGCAAACTCACTGGACTGACAACTTTTCCAGACAAGGCATGGTCTCTCTCCCTCTTCTCCTTCACTTTTTTATCATGAACTTCAAATCCTGTCACATAATCCTTGAGCACTTATAGAAAGTGTGAGCCCGTGTTTAAGTCTGTCAAAAAGGGATCAAAAGTTTCATGAGAAAAGTCCCCCTGAAGCTGCAAAGGAGAACCGGAGACATATCTCTCATTTGTACCTAGTTTCTAGTTCTTCTTCAGAACTCGGTGCTCATTAAACTTGCTTCATTTTTTGCCATTTTCTGTTAAACCTTGCTGTCAAACATTTTTATTTTAAAGGCAAATTATTAAACACTAGAGGTTGTGTTAGTCTTTTCACTTTAAAAAGCAAAATATGTAGTTTTGGCCAGGGGTGAAGAAAATTTATAAACAAGTGTATAAATTATAGTTTAGTTAATATCGTAAAATATTCTGAGGCCAATAAAAGGATGGCATTAAGAAATGTGATGTTATTTAAAATCCAAGTATTTTAGCCATGGAAACATCTAAGTTTCTGCCAGGGAAAGTCTCAGGATCATGACGTGACCCGATAAATTTCAAGAGAGAAAAAGAGAGTCTGGTAAAAGAATGGACTATAATGGAAGTGATTAAAAATGAGCACAGCATGTTGTTCCATCAAATCATAAGAATTAACTAGTTACTCACATGGGGAAAAGAGGAATAAAACACTTTGTGGTGTGCTTGTATGAGAAAATAATCCACTCCAGATGGTACCAGCTCTATTTTTTTTACACACAATATTTCACTATATATCGTAGACTATGAAACTTGAACCGACAAAGATGCATGGTCAGATCAATGTATGTTTATTCTATCTGAGAACTCCAATGAGAATGACAAAAGACAAAATGGTATATTTGCTGGTTAAATTTGTAAACTTTTTCTTTTTAGAGTCCTGGATCACAACCCTCTGAGGAGCATCTCTTACGATATTTTCATTGGTCTCAAGTCATTAATATTTCTGTAAGTAATCATCAGCTCTTGGTCAATACTTTCACCAGATCAATATTTGTAAGTTTGTGCTTAATAATCCCTTTTAGATTTTTATCACATCCGGTTTTAATTAGTTGGATTCCTGAGGTTTAGCTTCACACTACATTGGTTTATTATTGTTGAATATTGCACCACTACCTTCTCATTAAATTGGGATGATTAATTCCACCGGCTATAAATCCTGATTGACATTCAAACTGAATAGGACATGCTGTTCAAGAACTGCGCAACTACCTAACTCCACTTCAGATGAAGTGTTGATGATATATCTATATTCAGAGTACTGCAGCATGAACAGGCCAAGTCATCTCCTCCTTTTTACTGCCTATTATGAACTGACTAATAAAATAGGACAGCACAAGAATAAGTCTTATTTCTATATGACCTGTCAACCACAAGAGGAATTTTCTGAGTGTGTGTGTGTGTGTGTGTAATGTTGCTGTTGGTGTTTTTTAGTGTTTCTTATAGAAACTGTGATCACTATTGATCTGTTTGAATGTGTCCATGTGTCCGTTCTGAACAAATAAGACCAGTTATTTGTAGAGTGTTAGAAGTTAGAAGTGTTGGGCCTAAATGCATTTTTTTAAAGTGGAGATTTGAGCACTGGCTAACACATTACTGCAGTGAGCTTTTGGGAAAGGGGCCAGAGCCATCAATCATTTCAGATTTATACAGTATATTTCTTTTCATCTTAACACACAGCCAGGCTACTAAATTCTTATTTGTTTTATTTTTTTAAGTTACCAACCTTTTCAATATCTAGGTATTAGAACAAATTGAATACTGATCATTAAATATCTATGCATGTTAAATTTGTTAGTACTGACGATTTATCATCACATAATCATAACAATTTAAACATAGACATTCCAGCTGCTAGGGCACTTTTAGAGTTATATTTCTAGTCTGTGATTATTGATATAAGCAAACTTGTAAGAACAACAATTAATTATTTCTTACCGTCCTCACAAGTGTATTGTCTTCCTCCAGCTCACTTAGCAGAAATATCAGAACACACACACACACACACACACACACACACACACACACACACACACACACACACACACACACACCTCATTTTGCTTTCAATGCTGCAGTTGCTTTTTTACTTGCAAACCTTCTTGTCTTTTTTTTCTTCTTGTTAGACCATCTGATAAAAAGCTTTTTATTTCCTGCTTTTCTAATAAAAAATGAACTACATGAATGCAATAATTTTTTATTAAAAACTTTGATACTGGGCCTGGCATCAGTGCATAGCTGTTCACTGCCTGATTTTGAAAGTTGTCATCTTTTCTGCATTTCTATTATTATTAGCTTATTTGTGGGTGTTTTTTTTATTTAGCACTCTTGGTGTGATGGGTAGAAATTTAGATATGTGAAAGCTTGTGAAAAGTTTAGTCTCCCGGAAAATATATGAAAATAAGCTCATAGTGTGAAGCGGAATAGTCTGCATTTAGTATTTTTTGTTGCAGAGGCTAATGTAGATTGATTTAACACCGTGTGTTTCTCTCAGGTCCATGGTGGACACATCCCTGGTACAGCTGTCTGAGCTAAGCCTCTGCGACTACATGCCTCTACTCAGCTGGGTGTGAGTATTATAATCCTCAACAAGTCATTTTTCCTGTTTATTGACCACCTTCATCATGCAGAGGAAGCAAATGAACTTAAAAAAAACTCTTTGTCTGTATAATACACCATTAAATATGTAAATGTATAACTCTGCTGCCTCTCCTAGCATGTTCCTTGCTTAAACATACTTGTACATACCAGCTATCGAATGCACAATTAAAAGGCTTACTATTTTTCCCTAAAGCCATTTTTCATTTTCAGTTTTTATCAGACATGTTGTTCAAGGTTGTTTAAACTTTTGAACAAATGTTTGAACAAATATTTCGTAAAAAGAATAGTTTTATTTTCACCAGTTTAACCAGTTGTATGTAATTTCGTAAAACCATGATTACTTTAGACTAACTGCTCTTAGGGCACACACATATGACATAGAAGAAACGAAAAACACTTGACATTGGCTAGCACTCAAAAAGCTCATTTTAATTTGCATATTTCGGTTATGCCTGAATATAACTCGCATTTGGCTTAAAGCCATCAGTAGCACTCTGACATGTTCTCTGAATGTTAAGATACTAATTTGTTTTTTTAGAGAGATTTGCATCACAAATGCAAAAAGTATAATTATATTGTGGCAAGCTTGTTACAAGTTGTACTTTGTATGCTGTATAATTATGTTAAAAGAGTTTACGCTGCAGGACCTGGCTCAAACCTTCAGTGTCAGGTGTTTTGTGTTGCTGCTCTTGTTTTTTTTTATTTTATTTTTTTGTCTTAGCATACAGTACATGGAAGGAGCTCCGGTTCTTTTCAGTAATATGACCGTATCCAGGGGGGGGGGGGGAGGTTGGGGGTGCTTCTTGTTTGGGAAGACGGCGTATGGTTTTCGTCATATATCATTCTCACTGACAGTTTACTCATAGAAACAGCTGTAATGAGTCTTAAGGGAAACATAAGTACAGACAAAAAATACCCCCAGAAGAATAGAATCGCTTGTCTTCATGTTCCTATTTAATAGCAGCAATTTGATATGTTGAATTGCTTTATTCTTTTCACTACATTTGTCTGGTTCATCTAAAAAGAGAGAAAAGTGTGATTTCATGGAACCTGAGAGGTAATTACACAATGGTCCTCTTTTTTTGTGTACTTGTCAATCAACCAAGAGGTTTGGTGTTAAGCTTCCAAGGTGACAAGTAAGAAAAAGTTGTTGCCTCCAGTTTAGAATTGTGCAATACGTACATATTAAAAACATATGGTCGCCTATAAAAGTGAAAAGACACACAACTTTTTATTTTTGAACGAAAATAGAAAGTAATAAATTCGATAGGTCTGTCAACTAATCCAGTCAGGAAACCTGAAATTATTTTTGATACTGATCTCGGTTTTGATAAACAGATCAATGCTGTAGTCTGTAGTCTAGCTTCTTTCAACTCTGCTTATTAGCCAAGGCCAAACCCTTTCTTGGCCAGAGGGACATTAGGACAGCAATTCATGTTATTATAACCTCAAGACTGGACTACTGTAATGCTTTGTATTATGCCGTCGGTCAGTCTTCCCTCCATCGCCTTCAACTTGTACAAAACTTGTACAAAAATTTGAATTTGAATTTGAATTTGAAACGCTACTGCTCGATTTTTAAGATATATTTCAAAATGCTGACATAGTAGTCCTGTGCTTCAAGCTCTTTTTTGGCTTCCAGTGAGTTTTAAAGACCGATTAAAAAATTTACTTTTTGTTTTTAAGTTTCTCAATGGCTTAGCTTCAGCATATTTAAGTGAACTGGTTTGTGTATGCAGGGAAGTTGCCCACATAGGTCATCAAATCAGTTGATGCTAGAGCTGCCCCGGAGAGCACTGGGAGTATCTGGCATTCACTGTGGCTGCCCCCAAACTGTGGAATAATCTGCCTTATGAGCTCGGATCTGTTACATATCTTTCCACTTTTAAAGTTAAATTGAAGACTTATCTTTTCTCCCTGTCTTTTAACACAGAGTGGCGAGGTTTTACTGGTTTTACTGTTTGGTTTTACTGGTTTTCTTTTGTGCTGTTCTTAAAATGTGTAATGATTTTTTAAAATGTTTTTTTTTGTTTTTATATTTTTTGTTTATATTGTGAAGCACTTAGGTCATCCTGACGGTTGTTGTTTTCGTGCTATATACACAGTGTATTTGTGTACTTTGTGTACACAGTGTTACTTTTTAAAGTAACTAATTACATTACAAAATTACTGTCATTAAAAAGTAATCAGTTGCATTACAGC
>JAQMYL010000009.1:11017652-11030884 GCA_030014365.1 Clarias pachynema | reverse complement strand
GTATCGGCGAGTACTGAAATGCAAGTACTCGTACTCGTACTCGTTTTCCAAAAAAGTGGTATCGGTGCATCCCTAGAAATAGTAATCCACATTGTCCATGGTCATCATGATCATCATCATGGTATGACAGCATGACCTGTAAGATGTTGTGGATAGAGCTCAATGCAGATGGGAGATGGTAGAGCTAGGCATCAGTTACTACTGTATATTTTGTTAGTTGTCTGCTTCTCTCTCTCTTCCTCTCTGTCTCTCCGCTAAATGACAAATCACTATTTATGTATTTTATTTATGCATTTATGTTGATCAGATTGCTTTAATATATAGTACTAGAATAGTCGTTTACTCACTCAATGCCAACACAGCTGGTACGAAGTCTTATGTCAGGACCACATAATCTATCTTTCAAGCGGGTTGTGCTTTCACATCATCACAGTAACAAATCCAACCCTATCAGAACATCAACAGTATAATTCTTTGTTTTTTCTCTCTACTCAGGGATTTTGCTGAGAACCACATCAAGGTGCTGAACCCCTCCACTCTGATGGCCTGTAGTGAGCTCACAGTACTGTAAGTTCTTTAATGGCTTTGTGCATTGTGATATTTGGCAAGTATCTGAGCTCGGTACCAGGCTTAAGGTTTGCTGGTGTCATGGTGCTAATGGATGGTCAAATTTCACTCACCATCCACTTCAATATACTGTACACATGCTCACCATGTAGCAGCAGTTAGATCATGCATTAGACCACATCAAGAGCTTCAGTTGATCTTCGTATTCATAAATTTGTGACAGCCAGCTACCTTCTATCACAAGCCTGAATCCTAAATCTCTCTTTAAACCCTGAAAAGGGGCACTACTTGGTGTGTGGAACAAGGAATTGTACACCCCACATAGCAAACAACCTTTCATTTTATGCTTTTCTGTGAATCAACTCCAGAACAGTTAGTTAACTTAGGCAATTCTCTAGTGGAATATGTGTACAATAAGAATAAGAGACATAAAGAGAAACTTACATGATTTCCAGGCCTTTCCAACACATTCATTGTTTATTCTCCCTGCCTTTAGGCAATATACAGTACAGTAGTACCATCAAGAATTGAAATATATATATACTGTATATATATACTGTATTTTGAAAAAAGCATTTAGAACCTTCAATTAAATTAGGACCAAAATCTACTAAGCACTATATAGGAGCAAATATCCTAAATGTATTAACAAAATTTTACCCACTAAGTCAAAAGATAATAGAAGATAAGAGGGAACTTAATCTCAATTTTAAGCGTTGAGTCTCTATTATATAGCGGCTCAACTGAGGACCTTGATTTGCTTTAGTAATCCTGATTATCAAGCAAAATGGAAATAAATTGAAGAGACATCCTGGGAGAATTCCAATTCAAGCATGGTTAGGGGATTAATTAATGACAGGGGGAAAAAATGAAAACTTGAAGTAAAGGGTAATGAATGTATTCATCTTTCTCAGCATGACCTGTGAGATGTTATGGATAGAGCTCAAAATTGTTTACTTTAGGAAATAAAGATACTGAGTTGCTCCTATGATCTTGATTTTGCTCCTCACTTCACTTCATCTTCTTTAACTGGGAGACAGTAAGTGATTTCCAAACATTGAAAAAAAATATGGTCTGAACAATACTGAGTTCTTCAGATTTCTATATAAATTATTCTAAGACAGACGGTCCAAAAATAAATAAATAAATAAATATATATTGTATAAGTATTTTGCTACTAAATTTATTGCTACAGTATATGTTACATATTGATAAATATGATAATATTATTAATATTACAGTATATTAATATAATATACATAATTATAGAATATACCTCATACTATATTTCTTTTGTGTGTATATATTTTTTGGCTGACTCATGAGGTAAGAAGCTATGTTTTTCTTTTTTATTCTGCAAGATTAGATCAGTTTCTTTTTGAAAAGGTGCAATGTGTGGTGCTTTAGATGAGAAACTATTTCTCAGTAAATGAAAGATCACTGTGACTGTTTCTGTGAGTGTGTGTGTGCGTGAGTGTGTGTTTGTGTGCGCATCAGGTTGTTGTGCCCTGGAGATAAAATACAAGGTGTTCACTATAGCCCAATGTTGGCTGTTTGGAAATCTAAAAAAGATTATTACAGATTCAGTGTTCTGAGTGTCATTAGTCATGGCTTGTTGTGTCGCATGGCCCCAAAACATAGGCGACAAGTAGGGATCACTATCCGCCATCTCGCGTCATCAGTGAATCCATAATAGCTATATTGTACGGTTCAGCAGAATAATAAATTGACCTGGCATTCCTTATTCCTGTTTGCGTGTGTGAGTGTGTGTTCGCAAATGTACTGTAATATCACTGTGTGTCTTAAAAGATCCTTGTTGTATCCCCTGCCTGCAAAGCGTAGGCAACACATAGGAATCACTATCCGTCATTTTGTGCCAGTATCGTCATACATCATACACTAAACTCATACGTTTTGTTTTATAACTGACTTTTTCTTCTTTTAGATCATTGCGTGACAACAAAATCAGGACTCTTCCTGAAAACACTTTTCAGTCACTCGGAGCCCTGGCAGAGCTGTGAGTATATGAAAGTGTGCCTTCCGGAGAAGTTAAAGCAGAACACCTCTGGTTTATATTAACAAAACAGTACATTTTTACCTTATCCATAATCAATTTATCTGTTTGTGGGATTTTCTACAGGCACATGCTGCTATTTACATCATTTCCTTTGTTCTTTGTCTTTTCTGTCTATGTAGGGACTTGTCCTGTAACAGGATTGCAGATCTGCCCAACAACATTTTTAAAAATTCAAAAGCACTATTGAAATTGTGAGTTCATTCTCTGTCTACTGTTGAAGGTGTAAAAATTTTCATATAATAAAATTAATATGCTTTATGTTATTACAACGATGCATTTCAGTTTTGTTTCCTTTGTCAGAAATATATCCCACAATCCTTTGCTTCATATTCGTGCTGGACATTTTGTACATCTGGTTCAGCTTGAGTCTCTGTGAGTAAAAAAAAACACAAAAGTTGTTTTTAAAAAATATACCACACTGTGCAACATGGTTATATTTAATATCTGCACAATTAATGATATCAAGCTGTGTTTTGCAGAGGGTTGAAGGACATTGAGATTCCAAATATACAAACGAAGATGTTTCTCCCAATGGGCAAACTGTCTTATATGTATGTGCTGTAGTTCCTCTATTTGTAAATGCTGTGTTATGATTTGCCTAGTGTGTGTATGTATTATTATTAATCAGCCTCAATCTTCTCCTGTGCAGATACTTTAAGGATTTTCAATACTGTTCCTATGCACCGCATGTGCGCAAGTGCAAACCCAACACAGATGGGATCTCATCATTTGAAGACCTCCTGGCCAATGGGATCCTAAGAGTGTCCGTCTGGGTCATGGCCTTCTTCACCTGCTTTGGAAATCTTTTTGTTATTGGAATGCGTTCGTGCATTCGTGCAGAGAACAATCTGCATGCAGTGTGCATCAAAGTCCTGTGCTGTGGGTTTACATTGCACAAATCAACACACATGCTGTCTACCACTCATCCAGTTACTGAAAACCACATACCCGCATCTAACTGCCAAACAGTTGTTAGGTTAAGTTGCTGTGGTGATGTCACAAAATCAGCTGCCTCGCACACATTTACCGTCATCAGATTTGAAGTGACACAAAAGAGATAGTAGAAAGGACTTTGTTTGAATAGCGGAACATTTGGCACAGAGACCTGGACACCAGTAAGATAAGTCTCCAAGAGATAAATGTAGCTGGCTATTTTATTTGTGTGTGGTTGTGTTTGTGATCTGAGTAAAAGGGATATCTTGTCCTGTGAGATATGAGCTGCTCGGGTTCAGGCAATATTTTGTTCTGACTTTTTTAAAGCATGGAGGTAATAACCAGAGTGGTTATTAGCTGTGGTTTATATTATGTGCAGGCAGTCACTCATATAAACAGTGTTATAAATTCTAAACAACTGAACCCCCTCGAATGAGAATTAAAATGTCTCCTAGCTCAGAAACTTACATTCCACTTGTCCTTCTTCCCCTAGGCATTTTAAATGAACCAAATATCCTTTATCCATCAATCCATCTAGGAACCTCTGAAGCCCAAGTAGGGACTGTGGAGGCCAATGGTGATCCATTTTGTACAATCGTGTTAGGACCTCTGGTCAACATTCACATCTGCATGTAATCTGCATGTTTTTGGTCAGGGGGAGAAAACTGGAAAACCCAGAGGAAATCCACCAAGCATGAGGAAAACGTGAACACAGACCACAGACCATGCACACAGACCCGACACAGGAATCAAAACCATGTGCAGGACGACAGTGTAACATGTACAACTACTGTAGAGTACATATACGTGCACAAAGAAAAAAATATATAGAAACAATTACTAAGCAAATAAAATTATATTGAATATAGGCAGGTTCAAACAGCATATCGACATCAAAATAAAATGTTTTTTTTAACTGCCGTATACATTCATTCATTCATTCATCTTCTATACCGCTTTATCCTGCATTCAGGGTCGCGGGGGGGCCTGGAGCCTATCCCAGGAAGCTTCGGGCACGAGGCACTGCCGTATTATATTTTCATATAATTTGACTTACCATTATTTCTGTTTATGTTCTGCTGTCTATGTGTATGTTCTCTGTAGGTGCAGACTGTCTGATGGGTGTCTATTTGTTCTTTTTGGGTATATTTGATTTGAAGTTCCGTGGCGAATACAATCGCAATGCATTGCTGTGGATGGAGAGCCTGGAATGCAGCACCATCGGCTTCCTGGCCATGCTGTCGTCTGAGGTGTCTGTACTCCTCCTCACTTACCTGACTCTGGAGAAGTTTCTGGTCATTGTGTTTCCCTTTAGTCATCTGCGACCTGGAAAGCTGCAGACTGGTGTGGTGCTGGTCTCCATTTGGATGTTAGGATTGCTTATAGCTGGTGTTCCGCTGCTTAGTGACGACCTTTTCGGCAACTACTATGGACGCAATGGAGTCTGTTTCCCCCTGCATTCTGATAGGCTGGAGAAGCCCATTGCTAAGGCATACTCGACAGGAATATTCCTTGGTATTTTTTTATTTTATTTTAATGTTAAGTAATAAAAGTGTGCTTCAAACAGATGCACATATATTTTATTGTCATTTTGTTTACATATATTTCAATTTGCTCGGAGAACTATATTCAAATGATTAATAATACAATTAATAATACAATTGTTTAGTAAATAAACTAATATACAAGTCTTTAAAACTGATCAAGTAAAATAAGTATGAAAGTTTTTTCTATATTTACTAATGATCTAATTTATTGATGTCTTTCAGTTGCTAATGTTTATTTAATTTTCATATTTCTCTATTTCACTAACAATTATTTCTCAGTTTATTTTATTTCCTTTATTCCATTTACCCTATTTCCTTAATTATTAGTTTATTCACCTCCAGTAAGTGGAACTATGGGTGTGAGATATATTTTTGGATGGTTGAAGGAAACCAGAGAATTTGAAGAAAACCCACAATACAACAGTGAGGACAGGTGCTGGAACTTTTAATTGTGCAGAATAATACAACACAATTTTAAGAGTAAAAACTACATTATTTCCCTATGCAATCCCCTGTCACACTAATGCACTTATCCCAGCATTTCACTAGTTTTCACTAAGTTTTCTTGGTATGCTTGAGCCATGATCGTAATGCCTGCTTTCACTTCTGAAACTCTGGCCTCCCCGGAACTCCTTAATGCCCCAAACATGTGAAAATATCTTGGAGCGTGGCCAGGACAGGGCAGGTGATGTGTGGCTTACAAATTCCTGTAATGTGCAAAGGTGTTTGTGAATGAGCGTACAGTAAATACAGTTCACGCAGACAGAGATTTGTCTCTTCGACAAGTTGATGACAAGTTATCCATTGATTTTCAAGGGTAAGGCAAAACTGCATAAATGTTCCACTTGCTGAATGTTCACAGGAATGACTGCAGTGAGCTCTGAGCCACCTTGGCCAGGATCGTCATTCATCACTCTTCTTTAACACTTTGGCACCAGTGAAATGTACTGTGGCTAAGAGTCTCATCACCTGACTGTTCTTCTGTAAATGTTAATCGCTTTTACACCTTCATTTACAAGAAAAAGCTTGACTTAAATGCCCCTACTATAAAAAAGGTCTCTTTATTTATTTCCGTATTTCCTTATGCTTACAGTATGTCACACTAATGGCTATAAGTCAGGCACAAATATGAAAGTAGTAGTTACTCTATTTCTATTGGTTAATCGATATTAGGATACAGTTTAAATATCAGCTGTATATGTCTTTCTATTATTGTTCTGAAGGTCTTGCTGCAGTGATTGAACCATTGTGTTTTCAATAAAATGTCTATTGAGTATGTATTGTTACACATTTGGTTGTAAACAATAAAGATGGGAAAATGTGTAACACATTAGTTCCATTTCAGCCAATAGATATCCATGCAGTACCTATTTATTTTTTCTCCTATTGATTTTCACATTATTTCTCCCCATTATTGTTACACTTCATAAATCACACAAATGTCTTTAACAGTTAAAACAGTATGAAATCTATACATATTTTTATTCGGCTTTAATATTAATGCATGAATATGTATTGCATGGCTATCTGAAATGGGTTTAGATATTGTACATTTTCCTATTAGTATTAAATAACACCAAACAATGGACTATTAGTACTGAATAGTCATTGAATAGAAAACCAAAAGGTTGTCTCTGACTTTTGGAAGTCTTAAACTCAACACAATTATTTACAATGTAGTGTAGTGGGAGTCAACAACTGGTAGAGAGGATTTTTATGCAGTTTTGGTGACCGTTACTAATTGAACATGGTGCTGTTTCAATTATATGGTCTAAGACCAGAGACTCAGTCAAGCCTGACAGACATCAGTAAAAACTCATGTGCCCCCCCCAAATCAATATATATCAAATCCATAAACCTAAAAGACCTAAGGACTTTTTACATTGTACATCAATACTGTACAAAAAGACATCATATAAAAACTATAAAAGAACACATGAAATAATGTAGTATACAAAAAAGTGTTAAACAACCCAGAATATGCATTATATTTTAGATTGTCCAAAGTAGCTACATTTAGCTTTGATGACAGCTTTGCACACTCATGTCACCTGGAATGTTTTGTTTAATTCACCGGTGTGCCTTGTCAACCAGTAGCCCTGTTTGTTCTGTCATATTTTCAGGTTCTTCAGTATTAATATACAATATTGAAAACAATAAAAAATAAAGACAACTTTTGACTGGTACTGTAGTTCAATAAAAAGTAATTCCCTAAATGTGTTTCGCAGACTGCTCAGAAATGAAACTACCATGTGTGTTTTTGTATTGTGCAGAATTGATCATACCATCCTCTGTTCACAGGACTGAACCTGCTGGCTTTCCTGGTCATTGTCTTCTGCTACTCCAGTATGTTCTACTCCATCTACAAGACTGGTATCAACTCCACAGATGTGCGTACTCGCTTACACAAAGATGTGACTGTGGCCAATCGCTTTTTCTTCATTGTGTTCTCTGATGCCCTCTGCTGGATACCAATATTCCTGGTCAAAATACTTTCCCTCCTGAAGATGGAGATACCAGGCATGTAAAAATACTACAGTTAATTTTATTTTTACCGTACAATACATACCCACAAAGCTGATATCCAGCTGATATCCTCATTACCATGTAATAATGGGTTTTGGTTTGGATGATTTTCACCATATTCATCTGACTGAATGTAGAATGGAGGCCAATTACTAAAATGAGCAATAACTATTTTTATGAACTCTTAAATCTTGCTTCATCTGTTTGTATCAGAGGAGCAATGTTCCATTTGCTGTGTGTGTGTGTGACTGGAATAGTAAAATTCATTAGCAATAAGGTATTTGATGACAAAGCTACTGTAGCAATCTGGGCCTAAATTGAACACTGGCAATTAGTGGTTAATGATGCTGCCTTACACCTTCAGGGTTGGGTTCGAATCTTCGCCTCCAGTCTTTGTGTATGGGGTTTGGATGTTTTCCCTGTGCTTGGTGGGTTTCCCCTAGTTTTTTTTCCCCACGGTCCAAAGATGTGCAGTGTAGGCTGTTTGTCCTTTCAAATTTGCGTGTAGCATATGATTGGGTGTGTTACTGTGCATATTTGTTTGTTTACACAGTACTGCAATTGATCCAGAAACACTGATGATTTCTGAAAATTTCAGGCATTTTAAATATAAGGCCAATAGGAACATGATATTTGTGATTGCAGATTATTTTACTTAATAAACTGAGCCAAGCACATACACTGATTAGCCATAACATTAAGTCAACCGCAGGTGAATTGAATAACATTCTACAGTCGTGGGGACCAAAGGTTAGGCCGTCCAGTCCGATCCCAAAACAAAAGGCAATGCAGCACAAACCACTTAAAAAGTCAACACTTTCTGCAGTAGAAATGTATCAGAACACCAAGAACATCACAGCCTGCTACGTATGACGTTGATCAGGCATAGAGTTTAAGGTTGTTGACCCAGCCTCCAAATTCCTCAGATCCCAATCTGATCAAACATCTTCGCAATGTGCAAGACAAACAATTCTGATCCATGGAAGCCCCACCATCACACCCCCAGAGGTTCTGTGGAACCTCAACCCAAGGGGCCAGAGCTGCCTTGGTTTTAATGTTAATGGCTTATGATCAGTGTATGTTTATCTTCAAAAAATGTATTTGTTAATCAAGTGTGTTCATGTCATGCAGGCACTATAAACTCATGGGTAGTGATCTTCATCCTGCCCATCAACAGCGCCTTGAATCCCATTCTCTACACTCTGACCACCAGCTTCTTCAGGGAGCAGGTGGAGCTGTTACTGTGCCGCTGGCAACGCAGGTCATCCTCAATGAAAGACCGCAAGAGCCTAACCAGCACCGCGATCTACATGGAACCCTCCAGGCATGGATTCTTCCATTCAAAAGGCAAACTGTCCCAGGTGTCTTATCCAGACATGGATGCCCAGTATGGCTGATGGAACAGAAAAGTGCTGAACTCATCACTAATACTCAGTTCATATTTAAATTGAAGTATGTACAACAAAAGGCGCAACAGGGGAATTATGGTCTTAATGTGGACAACAGCTATACAACAGCAGGGCTCTATATTATTTTGTCTCAGTTAGGAGGATGAATGCAGAACTTCTCAAAGTGAAAGAGAAAAACTCACACATAAGCATCTTCAAGCTAGAGCTAAAGAAACTGGTTAGTAGAAAGACTGATGCTTCTATAACAACATCTTTCATTCAATCAAGAATGGAAAAATGCTTCATTTCTAGTGTACAAAATTGTAAAAAGGAGATTATTTAAGATAAGATACTGTAAGCTAAATCTTTATTAATCCTGAGGGAAATTGCAGTTCTGCAGCAGCACAAAATAACAGTCATAAATAGCTAAAGAAAATACACAAGTACTTTGGGGAAACAAAAACAAATGGGGATATAATACAATAAAATAAAGCAAGTACAGAAATGTATTATATATACACTTGTACCAGGAAGTAGTACGTCTTGAGAAGATATTTGTGCAAATATTTGGCATACTGTGTGTAAGATTGTCCAGCACCTGCGAGAATAAACATACTGTATATTGTATATAGTGGCAATTCACTTCTCATCAGCAACAAGGAGGTCGACAATACCTCTGCCTTCCAAAAACTCACTGCAGGTATAAACAACCTCTCATAAACTGCATCAGTCTATTATTGAATGTGCACTTTTGTTTTGAAAAGAACGCACGAGTATGTAAGAGTCATTGTTCAATATGGTCTGTATTTTTTTTAATGTCTTTTGTTTGACTCTACATCTCTAGTGAGTCCAATCTGGGTACGATGACCGAGCCTACTTTCTCGAGTATCTTATTAAGCCTATTGGCATTTCCCACATCCGTACCATTGCCCCAGCGCACCACAGGATAAAAAACTCACACAGACACAACAGACTGATAAAACACATTAAGAAGTGGCCTGCAAACACCAAAGGACCTGAGTCTTCTCAGGAAATAGAGGTGACCCTGTCCCATCTTGTACACTATACACCCCAGATATTTGCAGATGTTGCATACACTATCTGAACACACATCCTAAATGGCAACATTTTTCCTGTCCGATCCTTATACACCTGACCACCGCTGTCATTAGAACATGTTTGTAGATGGCACAGTTTACTTTTTTTTGTTCCCAACAATGCGGTTAATGTTACTTGCCAGCGTAGTTTAAAAATAATAAGAAGAATCATTTTGGTGTCAGTAGGTTACTTGAAATCTGAAATTAATACTAAGTTACTTCAAGTTTTTTTTAAAAGAATGACATTTAAAGGATTTCTTTTACTCACATGCATTATTTATGAGTCAAATTTCTCATGAAAATGTAACAATCATCTCATTCAATATACTGAACTGTTCATGAATCTACAGGAAGTGTAAGTGTTGAATGTATTTATGACACAGGAATAATGTTACTGGTTAACATTATATGAACATAGATGTTAATTCATCCTCCAACCCCTTCAAGCATGCACCGTGCACAGATACGGATTTATTTCAGCTTTGCACTTTTGATCTACACCTTTTAGTAAGTCATTTTTAGCTGCTGTAATACATAGGCATAAACAATTTTAAAAATACAGGTTATTGGTTAAAGTGATGAAATGTCATTGTGTCATTCTGCGCTACATTAATTATACTTTATGTTGTATGTGTTTATTTTGTTTGTTTGTTTGTTTGTTTGTTTGCCAGCTTTCCAGTTAATCATCTTTTTAGTCTCTAATCAGCTTTGTATTGGAATGCCTTTGCTTGTCAGGTCACCAGTGTAAAGTGATTTTTATGGTTTGCCAGGGTCAGCAATGATTACAATGAACCAGATTCTTTGAAATCACAATAGGCATCTTTCCACTACAAAATTTAGCCATAAAACTGTACTTACTACCATATAGCACTTGTGTTAATAAACATTCTACTATCAATAAAGCACTTCATGAGCATCCTTAATGTCGAAAGAAGTACATTACTCTTTGGACCCAGGAAGCAGCCCGTACATCACCTTCTCACAGCTCCAGGGTACCTGATGATTTTGAGCCCAGGTTACTGGCTGTTCAGTGTCACATGTTCTCCCCCATATGGATTGGCTATGCTAAATTGCCTCTAGGTGTGTACTGTATATGTGTGTATGGTGTCCAGTGATGGACTGGTGTTCCATCCAGGGTGTGTACCCAGTTCATTGTTCTTAACAGGTGAACTTTAGACCTAGTGAGTTTCGTTAGTTCCAAATAAAATTTAAAATAAGTTATGAAGAAATGCATTGTCCCATTTCAAAGAGAGATTTATCCAGTCTGTTGGGGCCCTAAGCAAAAAATTTGGTCTCTTCAACCAGCTTTCATTATATATCTTATAAATACTAAATAAGGTTTGTCAAACATCTGGGGTGCCCTACTGGCCTGGGGAACTAAGCAGTGTGCACACACACATAGAGTGTATCTTAAAAAATTAAAAACATCAGGAAAAGGTTAATAAAGCTCATAATTTCTCCATTCAGTGCATGCAAGGTAAAATATTTTGAACTTTTTTGTTTTAATTTTGATTTTGATGATTATAGCTTGCATGTGATGAAAATAAAAAATCCAATACCTCAACATATTAGAATATATTATTTCGAGTTAATTTATTCACTCCTTCATCTTCTATACCACTTATTCTGTACAGGGTCACTCGGCCTGGAGCCTGTCCGAGGAGACTTTGGGCATGAGGCGGGGTACACCAAGGATACTGTGCCAATCCATGACAGGGTGCACACACACACACGCTCATTTACATACTATGGGCAATTTAGTCTAATCTGCATGTCTTTTAACTGTGGGAATGAACTTACTACAGTTTTCAGCATTTACTGAAACAGCATATGTTTCAGTCTGGTTCCATACATGCTTGAAGACTGCTGACTTGACAGTTGTTCAGAAGAAGATCACAAGGCGGGTAAGTCACAAAAGCAACAGGGATGACTGCAGGGATGACTGTCTTTGTCCAGCAAAGACATTGGGAGATTGATTCAAGACATTGGGAGAGCTTTACCAGAAGTCAAGTACTGTAAGGCTGGAGTCATTACAACAATAGCAACCACACACAGATGTCTTCAGGAAAGGGGCTACAGCTGTTTCAGTCCTAGTTTCAAGCCACTCCTGAGCCAGAGACAATGTCAGAAGTGCCGTACCTGGCCTACGGAGAAAAAGACCTGGGCCATTGCTCTTTTAAATAAAAGTGAAATTTGCATTTCTTTTGGAAATTAAGGTCCCAGAGTCTGTTGGAAGTATGTAGAAGCACAGAATCCAAGTTACTTGAATTCTAATGTGAAGTTTCCAGTCGATGATGATTTGGAGTGCCATGTCATCTGCTGGTGTTGGTCCAAATCAGTACAGTTCTCTAAAAGGAGATTTTAGAGCATTTCATGCATCTGTCTGCTGACAAGCTTTATGGAAATGTGATTTTCTTTTCCAGCAGGGCTAAGCACCTGCCCACAGCACCACAACTTCCTGGTTTGCTGACCATGTTATTTCTGTGCTTGACTGGCCAGCCAACTCTACAGTATATGATATTATCACATGGAAGATCAGAAATACCTGAACCAACAAAACAGACATTCTGGGCTTCAGTAACGCCTCAGCAGTGCCTTTGACTTTCTTTAATATGTAAAAGTACATATAGAAACCATTCGGTTATAGTTCATTGTTATTATTATTATTATTATTATTATTACTAAGTAAAATAAAAAGTACAAACAATTTTTTTTACAAGAAACTGCAAAATGACTCTTTAAATGAGCCCTCATTCATGAATGGGTATTTATTGCTTTTAATCTATAGTATATAATTTTGTTGTTGTTGTTGTTAATGGAATTGCTGTTGTATTGTTTATTTCAGTGGTTATGCACTGTCACGTCGTGCTCTCTAGTTAAACAGACACAGATGCAGGCGGGCTCAGAAAGAACAGTGTTTATTAATACCAGCACAAAGAAAACAAACTATAACTAGTGATGACCGTCCAACGGGGCTCCGCGTGTGTGTTAGTCCAAATGAAGAGAAGTCCTCGTGGATGCTCACTGCACCCACGGTATAACTGAAAAACACACTGTTAATCCAAACAAAGAGAAGTCCTCGTGGATGCTCACTGCA
>JAQMYL010000009.1:10985801-11017578 GCA_030014365.1 Clarias pachynema | reverse complement strand
GGTGACAAAAGACTGCAGCTCAGTAGGCCGGGGAACTGGACCTTTCTCCCCGAGACCGTGTCTGCCCAGATGTTACATGCACAAAACAATAGTATTATAAATAATGCAGAATAAGCCTGGAATGCCTACGTTCTCTTTACAGTTAAATCTATCCTAAAAAAAAAATGTTATTAGTTTAAAAGTTTTTAATATTGTAGGCGTGCAGTCCAGTAATGATCTGAAAAAATAGTTAACAAATATATGGTTGCAGGACTTCTGAAATTATATGCATTTTTTTTTGCATATGTTTGAAAATAACTTGCTAATAAGCTGAGAAAAACTGAACTTAATGACAGGAAACAGACATTAGTCAGAACATCTCACATCCAGTGCCCCTTGTGTCCCTGGACCAGGATAAATTGCTTTCTAAATTAATTATATTTTTGGGCCCCAATAGCTCTTACTGTAAGCTTTCCCTTGTATTATATGCCTTTTCATTTATCATAGTGTAGGTTCAAGTTTGACTTGAATAACAAATGATCTTGTCTTTTCTTCTTTATTAGTTGAAAGAGAAAACTTAATTTTTTTTTTAAATAAGCAGCAGTCACTTGCATTTTGAATGTATAAATATGCAGTTAAATCCATTCTTAGACAAATTTTATTTATTTTGAGGTGCCAATCCATCGCAGGGCACATACACACACACTCACACACTCATTCACATGCTACGGGCAATTTGTGAGTGCCAATTAGTCTAATCAGCATGTCTTTGGCCTATAGGAGGAAACTAGAGTACAGGGAAGAAACCCACTGAGCATGGGGAGAACATGCAAACTCCATGCCCACAGAAGCAGGAATTGCACCCGGGCGGGAATCAACCCCAGACCCTGGACATGCAAGGCGACAGCGCTAACCACTGAAGCGGTATAATTGGAACACCTGACTTCAATAATTAACAGATTAATATTGTAAGCAAAACTGTGCTATTACTCTGCTAATTAAACCTTCACATTCTGCTCTTACTGGTGGAATGTGCAATTAATGAAGATTGGCCGCCAGACTGGTCAAATTTAACCAAGAAACCCCCAACAGTAAATTGGCCAGTGTTTCAGTTTCATTGTCCAACCCCTGTAAATACACTATAGTTATTATACAGTAAACCATTAAATATCCAGTACTGGGCAAAAATCCTACTTTTTAATCATTATGTTTATTGAGTTGCACCTGGCCTCTTGGTGGCTTTTGTAATAATTGCCCTCCCTTTACCACGTTTGATGATATCTTTTTAGTGTGTTTATCTTTATTTATCACATTTATTTTTTCTTTCCTTTAACAGAACTGTTTCATGTGAAGTGCCAGCCTGCAGTAGGAGTCATCGGTCAGACCATTCACATCTCCTGCAGCATCGAGTCACAAACTGGGCCTGTTATTACTATCTGACCATTTTGATTCATACACATTCCATACAAACTTAAATAATTATTTTGATTGTGTAAAGCTGCTTTGTGACAATGACAACTGTTAAAAGCGCTATACAAATAAAATTTAGTTGAATTGAATTGAATTATTATTAACACAGTGGTTTTAACCAGGTTTAGTGAGAATTTCACATTTCAACCGTATGAGAACAGGTTGACACTCTCGATTTAAAGTTGAAAGCTTTAACGGATTAATATTTTTGTCCATACTGTGTAGTTAGATGTCCACAAACTTTTGGCTACATAGTGTGTGTTTTATTAATTAAAGAGGTTATTAGGTACTAAAATGCCTTTTTACTTTGTAGTTAGATGTCCACAAACTTTTGGCTATATAGTGTGTGTTTTATAAATTAAAGTGGTAATTAGGTACTAAGATGCCTTTTTTGCATAAAATGCTTGCCGTCTGCTTGGTGGTTATAAATGTTGTGCTCTCCCCATCAGCATCCCTACAGTACAGGTGCAGCGGTGGACCGAGTGTGCATGACGTGCTGCTTATCCAATCAGCAAGCAGCTCTATGGAAGTCTGAAGTCTAATTGGTTGCCATGGGCGGGGCCGAGCTCTCCTCAGCCTCTGTCTCTTTCTGACAGTCGATGGAGAAACGCTGAGGGCGAGAAGACCTCTGATAGAAGAAGAAGAAGAAAAGCAGGAGTCAGCGCTTATTCTGAAGAAAGAAATGACAATTTAATAAGACGCTAACGAGGACGTAAGGTACTGGGACATTTTTTGAGACGCGTTATTTTGTTTTATTAGTTGTGTTTTGGTGCGTTAAACGGTTGTTAGATATAGCGTTAAGGCTCGGCTTGAGGCTGGCCTGCAGGATGGCATCAATGTGACCGCAAGAAACGAAGGATTATTATTATTACTATTTATTACTATTATTAATGTTAGAAGACGAGTGTGTGCTGTGGAAAATTATATATCGCTCATATAGATACACTGAATCTGCATGAGGAAATGGTGTCGAAGTGATGCTGTGATGCTGTGATGTCAACAAAGCCGCTGCTGTTCACGCGCACCAGGGTTTTAAAATGGCGCGTTCTCTCTAACACTTACAATAACATGAAACTCTGCTCGCCGTGAGGAAAACAGCATTTTATTATTCCTGTTCACGGCTTTAATCAAGTAGTAGTCTGAAAAATACATCAATACAGCCGATGACATTCTAAAACCATTTATCGTGTACATCATTCCATCCTCTGCTCTCTACACACTACGTAGCTCGTAAACTCTTGGCAAATAATGGTATTTTAGCCATTATTATTATTATTTTTTTTTTGCTGTTTATTATTATTATTATTTATTTATTTATTTATTTATTTATCTTTATTTATAAACATATAATGGGCTCAGGATTGTTCAGCACATAGTGACATATCCTTTTTTTCCAGCACAAACTAGTTTAAGAAATATGATGAGCTGAATTTTACTTACTAACTATACAAACATGACTGAGCAAAAAAAATTAAACTAGGTCACGTAGGCAAAGAATAGCACAGATTCACATGATCATGTGTTTTTCTGGTTGTTTTCTGTTGTTTTTCATTACCACAGCAATGTGAACAGCAATGATAAATAATCATTTATGAATGAGGACTCATTTAAAGTCATTTTGCAGTTTCTTGCAAAAAAAAAACATGTTGTACTTTTTTATTTTACTTGAATTAATAATAATAATAATAATAATAATAATAATATGCTCATTTTGACAGCTAAACATTTTTGTGACATCATTCTTACATGCTGGTAGTGGTAAAATATATACGTTATAAAAATAATGATGACATTCATTCTGCCTGACATATCTGGAAACTCAGATGCACAGTTTGATGTCTGAAGCCTCCGGCAAGCTTCCATATAAGCTCATATATTTTTTAAATCTTCATTGACCTATGCTGTGTTGCCCGGACGGATCTGTGCCACTTAAGGTATTGACGGTTACGGGTATGTCCAGGTCCTATTATTGAAAATAGCCTATAACCCTATATGATCATGATCTCATGTGTGCATTATTCATAGTGAACTCATAGATCTTACTCATATACGACATAAATATACAGTGTGTGTCATTTTCTCAGTCAAGCATTCCAGTGTATTCCAGCTTCGTCTGATCACACTGTCTTTGTCAGCTGGTACTGTAAATGCAGGTAGAAACAGTTTCTGAGTATCAGTAAGGTGGTTAGAACATTTCTTACAGTAATTGACTGATTTAGACAAGAAAATTACCAGTTGGAAAGACATTCCTTCAGGCAGACCAAGATGTATTTTTTCAGTATTTTAGACTTGAGTGTTGCTGTCCAGTTACAGCAGCTGGCAGACACCCTTATCCAGAGTGTCTTTTTTATTTCATTATACATCTGAGCAGTTGAAGGGTAAGGGGGTCGTGATGTTGGGGTTTGAACCTGAACCTTCCGTTTAGTAGTCCAACACCATAACCACTGAGCTACCTCTTGCACCCTACAGGCAAGATTCTTTACATTTATAAGACCCTTTTTAAAGTAATAACTTCCTGGCAAATTTGTCCACCTGTGATTGTTGATGAGGAGTCCATGCACTAACTTATTTAAGTTTCTCTCTGGTCCCCATACATACTATATGGGTAAATATTTTGTGGACACCTGACCATTATATATAAATATGCACTTTCTACATCTCATTCAAGATTGAATTCTCATTTATTGTTATAATAATAATCCACTCTTGTGTCATGGTTGTCTACTAGATTTAGGGTGTGGCTGTGGGGATTCAGTTGATCCAAAAGATGATCAGATCTTCTGTCTCAACTTTGGCAAACCTTGTCTTTATGGACTTAATATTCTGTTCTTTTGAGTGCTCTCAGCTTTGTGACAAAAGATTGGGGAAGATCCACATGTGGAAGCAAAGATCAGGTGCCCTGTGGAGGTTAGTCATGTCACTGGTTGCTGTTTTGGGGGGGTTTCGTCATAGTTCTGACACACTGTCATCAACTCCTTTTGTTTTCTTTTTTTTTTATGTATGATTTATTTATAACAAATACACACCACAAAAATAAACATACAAAAAACATAAAAACATACAAAAAACACAATCACACAAGACATTGGTAAGATACACTACAATGAAAAATTATGGAGGAAAATTACTAAAGCAGTAATATTGGAATGAATACCATTATAAGGGCAATTGAAACAGAGAGTACAAAGAGGAAAGAAAAAAGAAAAAAAGAAAAAAAACTCCTTTTGTTTTCTTTGGCCAATCGGTCTTATGTTACTAGCACACTTATGGTTTCTCTTTCTTTTTTCAGAACATTCTATTCGATTCGATTCTATTCTATTCCCATGGTCCCAAACTGGGGTCTCTGCTCAGTGCTTGTGTGCAATGGCTGCAATAAATTTTACAAAAAAAGTGGCCTGTTTTACTTCTATATATGGCCATCAGGTCTTCCTGTTGGTTTATTAATTTCAACCAAGTTCTGACCTATGGTCTCATGTTTATATTTCTATCTTAAACACAAAACGTATAGCGCATAGCAAAACCTGACCTTGCTGTTCCATTATATTTGGCGGTGGCTGCTTATTTCGATCCTTTTTCCTCTTTGTCTATAGGGATGACTGAATCTTTGTAAGTCCTTAGAGAATACACCTCAATTATTAACCATGAATGAAGAGCCATGCCCTGTCTGCAAGTGTTTTCCCTACTCTCCCTTGCTTTCTTTCTCACCTTCTTTTGTTGACTTGGTATGTGATAGCGTCTGGCAGTACTCGGTTTGACTTACAAAATATTATGACCCATATGCTGACTGTCTAATTAATTGTTGTCTTTCCACTGTATGTCTAAACATTTTAAAAGTTAAATTCCGAAAAGAAACTCTTTACCATAGTTTTAGTGTATCGAATTGTATTTCATTGTAAGTTAAACTACACAACTGTATAAAATGTCTTTGTATACAGTAGCCTTATGAGTTCACTTTGATGGAACTAAGAACTCAAAACCTGTTCTATCATGACAATGTGCGCAAACTAAGGTCCGTAAAGACAGGTTTTGTCGAGTGGAATAACTTGAGTGACCTGCACATAACTCTCACCACAGCCCCACTGAACACCTGGAATGCAGTCTCAGCCCCAGGCCTACTCACCATCATCAGTGCCTGACTTACTCACTGGCATGCTCCAGAATCTAGTGTAAAATCTTCTCCGAAGAGTGGAGTTTAATTTAAGTATAATATACTGGAACTGGATGTTTATAAAGCATCTGTGGGTCTGATGGCCGGGTGTCCGCACATGTGGCCATGTACTGTACTGTTGTTGACCAGCAGGAACGAGAGGAGTGCACAATAGGCCACTAGAGGGCAGGATATTACTTCTTACTTCTTGAGCGCACAGGTTTCCAGCCCTCCTTCTGAAGTCACATCTGTTCTGTACAGTTTGTTCCTAATATATAGAGCCTTCAGCTAAATAATTGACAATGAAATAATTAAATAAATTGAAGTAGATGTGTTAGAGCAAGGAAAGACTGAAAACACGGTTGGGAAAGCAATCTATAGGTTAAAGGAGTATTGTGATCATCTGTATTTAACTCATTTGGCTGATGCTTTTATCCTGAGGGAACAACAGCAGAAACAGGAAAAAGTTTAAGGTTTAAGGGCCTTCCTTTATCAGGAGGCCAGCACTGGCAGGTTAGTGATACTAGGTTTCAAAATCACAATCACCAGTTAGTATCACAAAACATGGACCGCTGAGCTACTGCCTCTGCCCACCGATGATGAGATGTCCTCAGAAATCACTTATTTAGGAGCGGCTTTTATGGAACTTCAGTCTCAGTTCCTGATTGCAGTAGAGTTTCTACTCTTACACACACAGCAATTGCAGTAACAGCTCATCTAGGCTAATGGGCTGGGGATGGCTGTTCCCACCAGCACTGTGATTGCATAGAAAAAGTCTGGAAATAGATTGGCAGCCTACATACAAAATCATAAAAAGGAATCAAGAAAAATGAGCGTGGTCTATTATTTCGAAATACAAGGTGTAACTAAAAGGCGAGTGTATCACTCAATCAAAACAACACGTTTCAAGTGGTATCTGAGCGCTAAGTTGGAGAAATGTTCTGGAAAAATCTTCACCTCTAACTCTGTCTGCATGTGTGATTGTAACAGTGTAAAATGGCCTTTGGCTTGCTTTCATTGGAATGTGTGTGTGTGTGTATGTGTGTGTGTGCGTGCTAGTGCTGAAACCATGTTTAATAAATAATTTATATTAATCTATAATAGTCTATTAGGTGAACAGCAATCAATTAAACTGTGTGGATGAATCACAGGATGTGTGAAGGTTTTGTTCATGTTATGTAAGATGGTTTTAGATGCACTGTGTGTATTGTTTATGTTTGTGCGTGTTTGTGGTGGTGGGTGGGGGAGAAAGGGAGGAGTAGGATTAGAGACCACTTCCATAGTTGTTTACTGGTTAGCACTAATGAGTGGGTGTGCCTGGGTCTCGTGTGTGTGTGTGTGTGTGTGTGTATAAGATTAAGTGTTTTGTGCTGTAATGTGTCAGGGTGGACAAAGCAGTAACTCAGGAGTATGGAGCAAGAAGACTGTGTCAGAGATCTCACTTTCAGAAACTGAGCAATTGAGAAATATTATTGTTGCATTAGGTTGTCTAGAAACGATCCTCCTGGCACAAAATTAAATGAAAATAAATGTGAATAATATATCCAAAGTTAAGGGTGGGACCGGACACAGAAAAAGCACGGTCGCCTCTCCTTCCTAATCGACTTTTCAGAATTGTGAGCAGAAGTTGATCGATATTGATATTGGCCAAAGACTTGATTACAACCTCAGACATTTTTATTATATAAGGATAATGAATACGGCTGACTCTAATTCATATACACATTTACTGTATGACTGTATAAATATACTTAATTAGCTAACTAGCTCACTATACTATTATCTTCCACTACTTAGTCTACTGTTAACAGGGTCCAGTGACTTAGCTAATGAGGAAAAAAGATGATTTTTTTAGGACAGGAGAGGTTTCCAGGTTCCCAGCATTCTATAGGGCCTGGAGTTATACAGTAGCTAATGAATCAGGATCTCTTGGTCAGATCAGGTCTTTATTGTTAGATGTCAGGAACAGGCGAATGAGGTATTTTAACGTCTTGTGTGTGTGGTCGGATTCTCTCGCTCTCATTTTCCTTTGGTCTGCTTATCTTTCATGTTGTCTCCCTCCCTCCCTCTTTCCAGCTGAGTCAGGATAACACGGAAAATAATAAAGACTCCTCTTTCTGTGCTTTCCTAAAAAAATTACTTCACCTACTTACTCAGTAAAGTCTGCAGGTCATAGGACAGAAGGATATTTATTAACTTGCCTTCCCTAAAATGCACACCAGTTTATTGAGACTATCATTAACAGTTTCTTCTTCTTCTGTATAACATCTCTACGTCAGTATGCTACTGTCTACATTTTCCACCGCAGCCAGGTTTAAAACATTGAAGATAGTTTAAATATTCACAGCCCAGCCAGGGGTTTTACAAATATCAACACGGAGAAACATAAACAGCAAGTTCAGAAAAAAAGCATTTGAGAGAAACACTCAGGGGGTGTGATGTCTTCAATGTTACAGAAACAGCACACACATATACCAATTTCTCATAAATGCTACTGTATGTGGCATAAAATGTGTGTTTCACTCCAAACCAGAATCTGGCTACATGACGATATTCAGTCGCTCATTCTTTTTTTAAACACAAGTATTTGTGTAACGAGCAAGAAAGATTGAAATCACAGAAAAACCTGCTTCATTTTCACACACCCCGTTACACACCCTTCCGCACTTCACACCCATCCCTCCCTCTTTCTGTGCCTGTGAAAAGAGGCGGATCTGAATTGAGTAACCCTACACCTGCCTCATTCAGCAGTGTTACTGTAACAGGCTAAACAGCCTCCACCAGCGAACTGCACAAGCTCCGCCACACATGCTTGTCTGACAAACATTAAGGCTTCGCTCTTTCACGCAGCATATCCACCAGCGCACTGACTTTGAAAGAAAGTGAAATGCTACTGACACGATAAGACAAGAAAGAAGAAGACATATACTAAGGGCATATACTAAAGACAACAGGGGATCAGAAAAGGTGAGAAAGTGAAGGAAGCCTGAAAGAAAGTGGTGCCAGATTGCTGTATCCATGCTGTTGAGGAAGTGAACACAGTTGCTCTCAGTCACCCTGGTATCGGATATGCCTAACGAGGATGCGGTGCCAAGCGACACGAACTCCTGCGAAAACCAGAACCAGGACAGCATCGTCCTGGTCCAGATGGCCAGCCTCCCCATGGACATGTTCACACCTGGAGACTTTAAAGGAAAATTCCGAAAGATCCAGCCAAAGAAAAGACCAACCATTATCCGAGAAGATACACCAGGTAGTGTGTATTGTGTACTAGTGTTGTAATGTTGTATAGTGTATCCTAGAGTTCTAGCCTTATACCGAATCCTAAATCACTCAGGCTTTGAATTTTAAGTCTGTACTGTCTTCTAAACCTGTTCTATCCTGTTCCTACTTGAGACTAAATATCTTTCCAGAACCACACATACAACCTTTCAGTCCGCCTCTGTCTGAGGAAACTGTGTTAAATATGTGAAACTCTGGTATGACAAAACATGGTGATGTCATTGCAGAGTAATGAAAGCTTAGTAAATTGCCATACAAGTTTCACATTCTGTTGCTAGACCAGCTGTATAAAACATTGTTACTGTTTTGCTTGTAATTTGAGTGAACATGGCTGATGCCAGAGCAGTCTTATAAAGAGATTTTGTAGCAAAATGTTTATGATCAGATTGCATTATATGTATATGTATAATAAGTATACGTCTGGTCACATAAAGAGCATCTGTGTCCAAAAGAATGAAGCAGCCAACAAGTAAAGTTTGGTTAGTTGACCATTTAGATCATATCATTTTGTGCAGTAAAAAAAGATGTTTCCATTGCGTTGTAAATGGAAAAGGTGGAGAAGAAATACAGAAAAACTCAGTTATTCAGAGTTTATAAAACCCTAACAATAAAGGCTGATGATGAGTCAGGCACGGAGGACACCAGTGATGTATGTAACTTTTAGAAGTCTACAAAATCCTCTTTGTTGAAATTTGTGTACTAAAATGTTAATAGGCAGCCTCAACAACTATTATTATTTTTCTTGTATGGTTGTCTGTGATAACCATACGCTACAGATGCAGAAAACTGTCAGCATTCTGCACTATTAACATTCATTACTGTTACACAGGACTGTTACTGTTTAGGGTTTGAAATAAATGAATTAGCATTATATTTTAATAATCTATATGATGAAAAATAAAGCACTGTTCTTCACTTGCTCTCTGTAATTCGGGTGTAGGTCTTTCAGCTGAGTGGCTTTTCAATGCTCGATTCAGACAGGTGTGTGTCTGAGTTCAGGAATTCACATAGAAGCCTCAGTGTTAACTCACTGAAGAGTGTCTTTGTCGAAGGGAATTCCTCTCGAGAGCTGTGGGTCCAGAGCAGAGTTTGGGGCTTTGTTTTCTGTTTTTAAGTGACGGTATTTAATATCAATACTGTACAGTAAGTGTGCATTAATCTACTTGATTGACTGATTTGTTGCTATTCATGAATTTCATTTCACAGGCATCATTTGGCATCATTCTACGCTAAAAGTCTTTGATCTTTCATTCTTCAGCTCGGTCCATGTAAAACATCCAGCACTCAGTAACTTTTCTAGTGAGTACTGTACAGTACGTTAGCACATTCCCACTGTCAGATGTGAACAGCTGGCTTTTTGTTAGAATGCCTGGAATTCTCGAAGACACTGCACGTTAAGAATTAGTAATGAGAAGTAAAGAAACGCATATTTTTTGGCAAAAGTGTACAACACTGTATAACTGTATAACCCCATAACCAAGCATATGACTGAATTAAATACAACTTGTCATATTTTTGAGATTGCTCAAGAATAACCTAAATAAATGCGACTGCAGCTGCTGTGGAAACAGCTGGGATAGCTCAGAGCCAGCTAGGACAAATCAGCAGTAGCAGAGACCAATAAAGAAGCAACAAAAAACTGTCGAGTCATTCTGTATGTTTGGCCAGTGTAAACACAGCCATCAAATAAATATTCATCACATTTATTCTCTGTTCTTTTTCTATATGTACTGTTAATGGTTAACCGAAAATGTTGTGTTTTTATAGGTTTTTATGGTTTCTTAAAGATTAAATATTAAATAAGGGTCCTAAACATCTTCATGCCAAACCCACAAACTTATTCATTAGTTAGGTTACATCATCTAGAAGTAAGATTATAGAGTATTATTCTCCAGTGTAGTTGAATGCTTAAATAAATTGGTTATAATGTGTACATTATTTTGCAGCACAGCACATACATTATTAGTTTCATAACAACAGATCATACACATAGAATAATACGGTTGTAATACTGTAATACAGCTGCTCCATATAATACACATAGAGCATGTTTTCCTTGATTTTAAACACATATTGCGCAAAATGTTTGTTAGATGCAAACATATAGTTTATGGTAAATGATATACGAAAATCTCGTGAGTGTAATGCCACAATATTCATCTTTCTGTCTAGTGTAATTTTTACGTTTCACTGATCAGCCATAACATTAAACCTTTTAAACATTATGTTCAGTATTGTATAGGTTCCCCTATAGAAGAGAGAGAGTAGGAGAAAGAGATAATCTAACTATAAACTTTTAAAATGTGTAAAATTTTGTTTGTACATTACTAAATTAGACATTGTCATCATCTGTGAATCATGTGGTACAAATGTTATTTTTGTATTACAGTATGGTCTCCTTTGTGTTATTCTCTGTATAATAAACCTAATGTACTGTAAGTCTGAAACCAGAAAAAGCTGGTCAAACGTTTATCCAGCATGAAGGGTTAAGGAGTTCCAGAGTTTGCGGGCCAGCTCTGATAACGCCTGCCCCTAGTGCCGGTTAAAGGCCATCATCAAGGCTAATTTACTTATAATTGCTCCTTTTATCTATTTCTGGCCTTCCTGATCTAGGAGTGAGTGGGGGAAGGCACAAAAAAACAAGCACATTTATGAAGATAAAAAGAATAGAGAAGATTGGTTTTGATATTTGCCAAGTGCTTGTCTCTGACTCAAAGACTAACCGTTTTCACATGGAAATCATTTGTACCAGAACTTGTAAGTCAGCTTGTCGTTCATTCTCCCCTGACTGATAAGATCACATTCCATGTGAGCGTTGGATGAATACCAGAACTGATATTCATCAGCAAGCAGTGCACTGTACACACCATATTTCATTTGTTCCAGCCACCAAGTGTGTCTGGAAAGTCAGAACTGGAGTATGCTGGTTCAGTGATCAAATCAGTTTTTTTTTTTTTTGGTACATCATATAGTTCTGTCATTAGGACAACTTAAAAGCTTAATTAGTATCATACTGTCAATCATACAGTATTTTTTAAATTCATAATGTTTAAGGGGATAATTGCATATATGTGCTATTTTCTGACTTTCCTTGCTTCCTTGCTTCATTTGATGCCTTGAGCACAAGCTAGAGTTTACAAATGCTATTGAGTAGAAAATCTAAATAAACCGCACAAAGCTGTACTCTGGTTCAGGGAGCTTGAATTTATACAAGATTTACACAGTTTCCAGCCAAAGCATATGCGGTCTATGCTACAGCTGTTTTTGGAGAATTACATACTTTTAGCATGTACACAGTTCAAGTGGATTTGTGATGTAGTGAGATTGAAAGAAATAAAACACTGCTGTCAATAGGCTATGTAATTTCTGTGTATTGAAATGTTTATGCTTACTGTATGTTTAACTGCTGTGGGAATCTGAGAATCTCTGACTAATCAGTGTCCTCACAGCACCCATGACACCTACCTAAGATTTGCTGATGTGCTAGTCCAATACTAGGTTTTCATCACTAAACATACCGTAGAGTTATGGTGATTTTTGAACTCATTCTTTTAGCATTTTATTTTGAAACCATGCAAATTTTTTTTTTACTTTAGTGGCCATCTCTTGCTGCAAAAGCTCATTGTGTGTTAAAGTTTGCCTTCTCATGAATCGTTGCACAGTGGCATGGAGAGCATATAACTAGCTAAAATAAAATGAAAAACAAAAACAAAAACATCTGATTCTAGGGTGACGGCGCCTGAACACCTGAATATTATTCCTGTGGTTGCCTCTTTGAGAGACATTGCAGCTTTCGTGATTGCTTTCTTAGTCAGATTTCCTGATGAGTCATGCTCATCATGCTCATCATCATGCTTTGTGTTCAGTATTTCTAATTGTGTTTTTAATTAGTTTGATCACTCCACTGTAGAATTAGATTGTACAGTCCAAAGACATAAAGAGCACAGTCTCATAATGTGTTAAGGGTGGAGGAAGTGGATTGTCTATATGATGCCTCAGGATGTCTCTCCCTGAGCCTAATTTACTAACAGCCTAGTATGTAATTAGCTCTCTCTCTCTCTCTCTCTCTCTCTCTCTCTCTCTCTCTCTCTCTGTCTCTCTCTCTCTCTCTTTCTCTCTCTCCTTTTAATCTCTATCTCCCCCACTTTCTGTGTCCCTCTGGAGAATACTGTTTAAATGATAGGGCCTCTAAGCCAATCCTCTTAAAGCAGGGCGGGATGAAGATATAGGGGATGAGATGAAATAGGTGTGTGTTTGTGTGTGTGTGAGAGGGAGCGAGAGAGAGAGTGTTGTTGATGCTCATTGTTGACCCAGGATGAGCTAGAAAGGCGGCTCTTTCTATCACCGCTGTATCTCCCTCATCCATATAATCCCTGCCTTGCTGCAGAGACAGAGCAGACATGACAAGTCAGCAGGACTCAGGGTTCTTTGAGATCAGCATCAAGTCCTTTCTGAAATCCTGGAGCAGCCGTGAGTACACACTATGCCTTGTCTGTGTCTCTTTCTCTTCTGTGTCTCTGGCTCCAAGTTGCCTCCTTCTTTATTATCTGTTCTGTCCTTTATGCTCTGAGTGATGATGAATGACTTGTCCTTGTCTTCATACAGACACACACATATACATGTCAAATCATTAGAATGAGAATTGAGACGTGTGTGTGTGTGTGTGTTTAATCTGGACTTTCAGAGTAGTCCTATTGTCACTGCAGGTTCGACTTGATATAAAGGTTATTTGTTAGAGATGCTGTTAGTTTGTATAGTTCACTTGTATAATATGAAAATGCTGCGTCATTTATATGAATTTGAGCTCCCTTCTTTTACAGCTGATATGAGCGGTTATGAATAGCAAAGTAAATGTGATGGTATCCAATTTCTCTACATCATCAGCTCAGACACTGATCTTTTCACTTGAGCGTTAATGTTATACACATACAACGGCCAACAAGTTTCTCTTTAAACCTAACAGTTAATACAGTTAATCTGCTTATAACTCAGTGCTTTTTACATTTAATAACTTGGGGAGGAGAGCAGGTGAACAGATATCAGTGTTGTTAACCACTCAGCAAATCATGCTTGGACAGGGACGCATCCTTAGTGATCATAATAACTAATTGGTTTGTGAAATTATTGGGAAAACTTTATATTATAAAACCGTCAGTCATTATTCAACATTTTTTATTATTATTATTTATTTATTTTTTTGGCAGGGTGAGAGAGTGGGCTGCTGCCTAACAGGTCCAGGATCGCTGGCTTAATTCTAAAGTCAGATTTTGGTCTTAAGTAAGCCTCATATGCTCATCATGCCCAGGTTATTTCCCTCAAGGTTCTCGTGTTTTCTCTCAACATGCAGTGAGGGGGTTGGCTATGGTGAATTAGCTCTAGGTGTAAATGAGTATGAAAATGTGTTACGGTTTGAGCATTTGCCTTGTGGTTCCCATAGTGAAGGTTCTCTCATGTTTGTTTGCGACTCTGGAGCAGATAAATCGTTTACCACAGATGAATGAATGATTTAGTATGGCAGGCCGAAATAGGACAGTAATGTTGTCTCCAGATTCAATGCAGTGGAGAGCTGTGACTGGAACAGCAGAAAGTTTGTTCAGGCATAATACATTTTTGACACCCACACTTCTTCACTGAAATAAAGTGGCATGTTTTCTATAGTGAAAGGAATGACTTCTGGAATAACTCATCATTAAATGTGTTTATAATATAATCTGCTAGGAAATTATACTGCAGGAGATGGGGATTGTTGCAGTTGTGTGTGTGTGTGTGTGTGTGTGTGTGTGTGTGTGTGCGTTGGTGGGGGGGTTGGGGGGAGTCAGAATTGATTCGCTATCATTTATCTTGGCAGTTATGTCTTTAAAACAGTTACTAACTGGTCTAATCGTTCTCCATGAGGACAAGATACTATTATAACCTTGAACAGGCTATAATATAAATTCCTTTGATCTGAAATGTGGGTGAATACTCAGCATTGGTACTTGGTACATTTGTACAGTGTATTAGGGCAGCACAATTTGATTCAAAAATCAATTTGCAATTATTTTGACATATTGCGATCGTGACACTATTTAACTATTGAATGTACCATTTAGTATTCAAACTGATTTATATCAACTTAAAGCAAATAATGACACTTGAAGTAATTGCAGGAAGGCAACTTATATTTCTGGTTGCATGTATATTAGTTTCTAAATATCTTTCACAATATGGCTGCCTTCTCTAAGTAATACGTGAGAACATCTATGATTTCTTATGTCTTTGCTGTTAACTGATTCATTGTGATGCCTGCAGGTGCTTAATATTCATTCATTCATTCATTCATTCATCTTCTATACTTCTTATCCTGTACACTGTGGCAGAGGTTTTGTTCTCTCACAGACCTCACCAGTTCTGTGCTGTAAACACCTAATGATGATTATAGCATCGTAGTCTAACTATGGCAGATGCTTGCCACATTCTCACACTCATACACACACACACACACACACACACACACACACACACACACACACATACGGAGACTGCACACTTCTAAATATGCTTTTGTCCTTAAGCTGTCCAGTCCTGTCACTCCTGCTGTTCAGTCCTCAGCTATTAGTGTAATGTAAACCTGTCACTGTGCCACAGAGAAAACCATCTGCAAAACCCTGATTCATACAGAGAGAAAGAATGCATTACATTAATATTTACACATTTTCATTTGGTGTACACTTGGTGTATACAAACAGACTTGCATGTGAGGTGTTGAGATGTAAGGAGCTGTGTCATATGTTCCGACAGAACTTTAGTGTCCTCTTTATCCTGGTCAGGGCTACAGGACTACATGTCTGGACACAAACCCCTGTCAGTTCACCTCTGGATGGACCCCAGGGCGTCGCAGGCCAAAGTGCACACTTATTCACACCCTGGGGGAGAACATGCACAACTCCACACTAACAATAACCTGAGCACAGGAACAAACTGGGAGCCCTGGAGAGATGAGACAGCACTTCACACAGTGCCTCTGTTCAACCTTCTTTCTTATATTGTACAGAACAAACAAACATCAACCTTCAAAGGATCACAGTGTAGTCAGTGAACAAGTGTGGTCCTGAGAAGGTGACATTAGACTGAGGGAAATGTTAGTGAGACAAGAATCTCTGTGCTTAGATACTCAGCAATTTGGGTATAATGAATGTAACTGATTTGATAGTTTTTCGAAGATTAGTGTAGCATATGTCAAAATAGTCTGTTTTATAAATCATGCTGATTCACAGCTAGCAGAATTATGCTTTAAAGATGTTCAAAAGCTGTTTGTAGCAATTTTTTTAATTATTTATGTATAATATAAGTATTGTATTTCCAGCAATAGTGGCTTAGTGTGTGTGGCTGTGGCATTCTGCTCAGAAGATCCTACTGTAGCACCACTGCGATATCACTGTAGCACCCTTAAGCAAGACTCATAACTCTCAACTGTTTGCACTATGTCCACTCTAAAGTGTAAACCACTTTAAATAAAAGTGTCTTCATGAGTGTATTTGTACATATCATAACTTATGGGCTGTATATCGGTTGTCTTTGAGATTTTGTTGTTTTGTGATCTGCGCTTCTGCACTTTACTGCTGGAATTCAGACCTTCATTGTTTGTTATGGGCTTAGTATGGACAGTGAATATTTAGATTATATGTCTCAGGCTTTTTTCAGGCACTTTCTTTCGTAAAATAATATTCTGGGACTATTTGTGATTGACACAAATTAATTTGAAGATCACTGTCTGACTTTTGGACTATTAGGCACATTAGGCAACTACACAGATGAGACATTAGCATTGATTATGAATTATTTACAGTTAAACCTTGGATTGTGGGCATAATTTGTTCCGGAAGTGTGCTTGTAATTCAAAGCACTCGTATATCAAAGTGAATTTCTTCATAAGAAATAATGGAAACTCAGATGATTAAAAAAATTTCAAGTAAAAATAACAATAAATGTAAAAATAAAACAAATTAATCTGCACTTTACCTTTGAAAGGAATCATGGCTGGTGTGAGAAAAGAAGAAGGAGGAGGGGGAAGGGGGCTACTGTGTAGGACGACTTTCACACACACACACACACACACACCATACTATACGATGTTGACTATACAAGTGACGCAGACGCACTGAGACTGACCATAGGAGATGATTACCCACAAGCCCGCAGTGTGCGCATGTGAGAGAAGAACCATTGGCTCAGTTGTGATCACATGACGCTCGGCAGACAAAGCGTATACATACTACAGTACTTGTATTTCAAGACCTCGCTGGTTTATCCAGTTAAAATTTCTTCAAAAATTATGCTCGCAAAACACTCACAGACCAAGTTACTCACAGTCCAAGGTTTCATTATCCCAGCAAATTAATGATTAAGAGGAATTAAGAGGATGGGCAACCACGGTTCTCCCATGCATGCAGGTACCAAAGACTAGTCCTTTTGGCTCGATCCCACAGACAGACCAATGCAGAATTGTGCAAATTACTGAAAACCAGAACTCCTAGTACAGCTCAGCCGTATCTCTTCCAGGAACCTCCATAAAAGTGATCCTAGGAGTCCCATATCATGTCAGCGTCCACGGGGCCTGGCGTACAAGCTCCTCAGATCCAAATCCCATCAAGCCGATCATGGGATGCAAACATGTCAAAAATCCGGGAGGTCCCACCTTGCCACTGACAGCACCCAAAAGACCTGCTGCAACACAAGAGGAAACTACACAGTACTGGGTCTAATGTAATTTTATGGCTGAGTGGTGTATGTACTGTTATTACTGTTATTACTGTTACATTATGTATGTTTTTATTTATGGTTTAGATTAAACTTGCACATTAAAAATAACCGTACAAATAAACAATGTGCAGATGGATCATTGCACAGTAATTTCTCACCCTTGTACAGTATTACGATATAAATAATAATTATAGCCACTTTGGCAGTAGCTGATAATATTACAGTTTTCTGGGGTTCCCATAGCGACAAGCACAGGTCCAGATCATATTGTAGCAGAAGGAAATCAAATTACATTTACAGAGTGTAACATAATCTTGCTTATATCTGAGGATGGGTGGTGGTGGGTTTGTGTTCAGGGTGTAGTGATATCGTGTGTCATGTTATATCGTTTGATACAAAACTCACAAGTCGATATGACTGTGTATTGGCCGTTACGTTCAGTGGACTGCTTAATGAAAAATTCATAATGCTTATATTACATCAGGTGTAATGGCATTAAAACCGAATCAAACCCACTTTCTCGTCTCCAAAAGGAGAAAAACACTGTGGTTTTACAAACCACATTTCTCCAAAGCAAGCTCATTTTCACAAGCTAATCCTTACTGATACATTTCACTAGCTGTCGCTCACACTGATACATCTGTGCTGACATACTGTAATACTCACACTCTCTCTCCTGCTCTCTCTCGCTCTGCTTTCATCCTCTGTGTGTGTGTGTGTGCTCATGTGTGGTATGTACCAGGAATGTTTTGTTTGTGATGTACCCAAAAACACGTTTGTTAGTTACCGTCATTTCTGAACATATAACATATCTCTAAACATTATGATTAACAAAAACATAAATATGCTCGCAAAATGGCTTCCTGACAGATAAACTGATATCAGTGTTGTTGTTTCAGTAGTGTATTTGCATACTTGCTTAAAGTGTTGTTTAAAGAGATTAATAGGGTGTATGTAAAAGAGTGTGAATGTATTTGTGTACATATGTGTGTATGTGTCTGTGTATGAGTGCTAAGGTTAAATTTAGCTCCATGTCGGCCCTCCCTCCTCTCTCTTTGGGCTTTGCTGAAATTCCAGCCTGACCTTCTCCTCAGAGAGGGCTCGCTGCTATCACACATGGCTGTGAGGATTCACACAGGAAGGCTGTTTTCTGTTCACGTCCCCATAACCCAGCAGGCTAGGGTCTTTTGTAGCTTTCGCATAATCAGACTGATCAAACACTCCCAATTTGGAGTGGGCCTCCAGATGAAGGCAACATGGACGCTGACATGATATGGGACTCCTAGGATCACTTTTATGGAGGTTCCTGGAAGAGATACGGCCGGAGATGATATGGAGATAGTCGGCTAGACCGTTTGGGATTATTGAAACAGGGACAGTATGGAGGTGACACCGGTGCGCTGGAGCCGGGCCAGCTTTATCAACTTTATTAAGGGGCTGGGTAGGTGATATTGGTTGGACAGTATATTAATGGTGTACATTTAATGTCCATGTGTTTGTCAATTATTTTTTTAATGCAGAGGAAAATTGTACGTTGGTAGTGAGTGTGAGTTTTTGTTTAGTAGTTTCTGTCGAGGGAGGATACATTCTGGAAATACTTTGTTGCGTTGGCCAAAAGGATAAATCAGGCAAAAGATTTCGCAAGTCTGACTGAGCTGCACCCTGCTGTATGACCCTCCTCCTGTCTGCCTCTTCTACATTACATTCTCGTGTCATTTCCTTAAGCTCATTAGTGAGAAATAAAGCCTGTTATTAGACGTAAGGCTCCAGTCTTGAGCTATCAAAACACAACAAGTTCTAAATACAGTCCTAGTAACCTTGATATGGCTGTATGTACTGCATTTAATGGACATTTATGAATGCATTATTATTATTACAGCGTTGTCTTAAGACATTGGTAAATGAAAACAGCTTTGCTAAATGTTACTATTTACAGTTTTATTTCTGCTTAAAAGTCATCCACAGTGACTCATACAGTAAGTGTCACTCGAGCTATTTCCACCACATTCAGCCATATTTTCAGCAGCCAAAGGGCCTCCCAATCTATTTACAAAGCAAGCAGTATATTTATGTCATAAATACTAGCTTCTACATAAATCATGTCTCTCATCAACATGTTTAAGTGACTGTTACTCCAGTTGATGGCCTCATAGTGAACTACAGTAGCATACTGTACCATTCTCTTGAGCAAAAGACTAGCATTAAGGCCCATTCACTGAAAATACTAATGAATAGTTTTTACGCTGCTCATGTTGTTATAATTAGTAACGTAATGTAGTATTATAATATTATGATTTATTATTTGTTAAAGACTTGTGTTATCTTGCTTTCATAACTTAATATTTGACTAATATTTTAGTTCAGTATTGAGATTTGGAGACTGATTTGGGATTTGGAGACTGGGGTTTTCATTGTTGTGCACATTTGTTGATAACAGTCCTTCCAATTAAATTATATCCATAATCAGTGATGGAAACAAAAAAATTACAAAGAATTGCTCTTATTTTATTGAAGGAAAATTTGATTTATTCTTGTGAGAGTCTTGTGCTATCTGCTGCGGCAAAGACATATTTATGCTGTCACATATGTCATGAGCTTCCTCAGCCACATGAGTGGGGCTTCCTAAACCTTCCAGCCACTTCCAGTGACACCATCGTCCCTAAAATAATATGCCAGCTGCTATCTCTGACCACTTATGAAGCCAGAAAACCTTACTTCATTTTGTATTTCATAAACTTTACTCTGCATTTTACATTCCGCACATTATAAAGCCAGTATTGAATTATTTTTTTTCCACAGTATTTAATTACTGATCCCACAGAGTTTCAAAATGTTATTACTATTATTATTATTTTTTAGGATATCAAGCATCTGTCTAATATTTTAGCAATCATGGATTTATAGTCATGGTCTGTTCCAGAGATGACAGTTTCTGAAGACAGTTAGGTTCAGCCTGTATGAGAATCTGGATTTTTGGTTCGCAAATTTGCCTCTGGTTGCACCCACAGCTCCTCAGAAATTACCTACGCTTTGCATCATCCTTACCCATGGCTTGTGGCAATACTGTCTCTTATGATATCGGTGAATTTTTCAGTCAAATTGAAGGATTTGCAAACTCACCAAATCCTTCAACTTCTCTCAGCCACTGAGCCTTGGCTTGCAACTCAGCAGCCACATCATAATCTGTGTCATTATGAATAGTGAAAGTCATTGTTCTAATTATCCAAGAAAACAAACAACATTTATTACCCATAATGCATTTTCTTCATCCCCACATGCTTCAGTGAATCATGATGCAGTTCATCATTTACAAAAGGTGCCATCATATAAAACATGCTCAAGTTTTAAGCATTTGTCTGTATATCATACTCTGTCTGACAAACAAAATTTACATTTAAATTTGAGTTCATTTGGACTTAATATAGGGTTAAATATAGACTTACACTTGCAAACCGCGTTACTCGCAATCCGAGGTTTCACTGTATTTATCTATCAGAGGCACAGATTTAAACTAGAAACAAAGTATTTTAACTTGTATTTATATGTGTGTTTGTGTTGTCAGCATCTCCTCTAGGCAAACCCCCTCTTCCGCAAGTAAGCAGCAGTCAGGGTGAGAAAAAAGGACTGCCTGCCATCATGCCGCTCACCGTGGACCCTGAGAGCAAGCCGGGCGAGTTTGTGCTCAAGAGCCTCTTTGCCAACTTCACCCTGCTGTCAGAGCGCAAGATACGCATCATTATGGCAGAGCCACTGGTAAACAATCTTCAGCTACTTTAATTCACATACAGTTTTTACAGTCACATTAGGTTTGTGATTATTAAACCTGATACATAAATTCGGTGTATATTAGTGCACGTTCAAGGTTATGTTGCAGTTAAAATCAGTTACCCACATTATTACTTACACTTACCACCCGAAGTTGATATTTTTCACTAACAGCTGTACAGATGTATTAATTAAATTAAAACATGTTGTATTTTTAGCTACATTTACATTTGGAGTTGTGGAATGTCTGCTAGAAGTCGCTCAATCATCAGACTCACTTTTTTCCCTTTCCCTTTGAGATAATCTTTTAAAACAAACAAACAAAAAATGCAGCTTGTCAAGTTAAAGAGAAACTGGTAACTGAGGGCAAGGTCATCTGTCCTGAAAACTCTCCCACAGCATATTCAAGTAACTTACTGACTTAGAAATTCAAAAAGTTTTGTTCTTCAAATGTTACATCAAATTAAATTTGATCTATTTACAAAAAACTTAACTATATGAATGATAGTTAGTATTTCTTTGTCAAATTACACCACATGTTTAAACAATTTACAACTTTTTAACTTTAAGTTTTGTCAAAGTTGCTTGTAAAATACTTGTTACTATGGAAATATAACAAGTCATTATTAGAATAAGTGTATTGATGTAAACCTGCGATTTGTCTTGCTGCCAAAAGAAATTAAAATTGTTCAGTCAGCACCAACTCACCAGCACTGTGGTATAATTATTATTACATAATGTAAATTGTCACTTTTGTATTAAATAGTAAGGCGTTACTTTAATCATTAAGTGATAATTGATTAAATAAGATGGAGAGAATGAGAAAATATATATTGTTAAGCGTTTTTAGACAATTAGAAACCACTGTACAACTATCTGATAATTAGTTAGAAACTCTGTCAACCCATCAATCAACGTTTCGTTTTTTTAAGGTGAGACAGGTTTAAAACAACAAACTTTGGTAGCAAGAGCCTCTTTGTTTATAAAGCTCTTTAAGTGTTTTCCTACTTTAGATTTTTTTTTTAATGTGTAGTCTGGAAAAACAGGTAGTGCATGTTAGTGCACTGGCAGATGACTGGCAAAGCATGACTGTAACCGACCCGCTCTAAATCCTTTAATTAAAACACTTCCTCGCATGCTCTCACATATATCTCGAGGAAGAGGTGTTAACTCGGTGTCGAGTTACTTGTGAATACTTTCCTCCTGGCACATATATACGTACACACACGTGTGACCCAGAACAAAGGTTTTTACCATAGACATTGCATATTTTTCAGAATCACTTATAACCTAAAAGCACATCATCAGCGACAAGATAGATACTGTATAGCCTATAATATAAATCACACAGCATTACATGCTGGGCTTCCGTCGTGTTGGGTTAGCGCTAAAGTAGTTTTGGCTTCTAACATAGCAATTTGTGTCTTTACATATACATGAAAGAAGTAAATAAACACCCTTTAATTTTTATGAAATATACAGTATGTAGCAAAATATCATAAAATTCTTAAGCAAGTAAGGTTTAGCTATGAATATATTATTAATACATTCTAACTTGACTTTAGCAGCTTTAAGAGTAATAACTCACATAGAAATAGAATTTTTTCTCACTTCAGGAAACAAATATGAGTCTCTGTAATGGTAAGTCATTTTAATGCATTCAGTTTATTGAATACAGTATTTATGTCTTGAATATCTGTGTACATCAGTACTATGCTGTTAAACAGATATCTTGATGATAGGCAGCTTACTCTTAAAGGCTAAAATTGTTAGGTCAGTCTAGTTGAATAGAATCATGATTTATCACATACAGTATGTCAAGTAGGTTACAGAGTTGCTAATAGATTCTACTGTCTCTTAGAAAACAGATTACTGCATTTGGGTTACCTGTGTGTGTGTAGAAAACCAGCAAGTAAGCGAAAGAGCAAAAAAAATCTAAATGTATTAATTTCATTACACAATATATCTTAGCCAAGATTTAGGATCAAACATTAATTATGAAAATCATTATGAAAAAGCCACAGATATATACACGAGGAACAGTTGGACGTGCCTTGGCTGTTGCTAGACAGTACATGGCTTTCAGTTTTCAAAAGCAGATACAGATGTGACTGTTGACAGTCCTAATAAGGTTTTGTTCTTTCCTTTCTCTAAACAACATGAATAGGCCTGGGTGCTTCTTGTCATGTGCTTTACTGCTCATAAACAAATTTGATTGTTTATGTTCACGCTTTTCTCTCTGGTTTCCTGATGCTGAATCGATTTGTCATTTACATGCTATCATATCTGAAATAATAAATGGATGGATAGATAATGGACCTGCTTAAGTGACACCAATATACATGCTTATGCAGCTTTAAGTGTAAAAAAATGTATTTAAAGATTTGACAGCATCAGCAACCAGAAATCAACAATGTTATATAGGCCAGGGTAAGGTGATCACTAAACAGCTTAAACTGGACAAGTGTTCTTTCTTGACCTGCCCCTAAGGTGAGGATTGTCATTTGCACAGCAGGGGGACAAATACATTGTGGCATGGGACCCGGCACCTCTGGTACTGGGACTTAATCTCTCTGCGAGTAGGTGTCAGCCTTTTCCAGGGAACCTGACTTGATCAGTTTAAACCAGGATACATGGAACAACAGGGTTTTTTTCTTAGGGTTTTAAAAGATTTCTCACTTCTTTTTGCAGGAAAAGCTACTCACCAAATCTCTGCAGAGGGGAGAAGATCACCAGTTTGATCAGGTAAATCAATATGTTTAGATTATTAATATGTAAAGGGATCCTGATTTTCACAAATTTTTAACGCAGTTAAAAGTTGCGGTTGCAGTTGTACCTAAGGTGGTTTGTTTCTGATTATTCTGACTAACTCTGAAAAAAAAATTATTTAGTACATCAGAATCTGGGACATAAAGTTGTCGTCAGGCGTTTACATGCACTCTACAAATATGAAAATCATAGCAATATTGGGCTTTCAATTATATTTTTTAACTGTTCTTCTTGGTCTATTGTACAACATAAATCTTTATTAGGAAATATTAGGTTTTAAAGGAAACCCCAACAATTTAAAGTTTTAGTTTCTTTTGCCATTTTCAAGGTTAAAATGATACATACAGGAACAACAATATACATACAGCACACCTAATATTTGGTTAAATGTCCTTTAACCTTTACCAGATGCATTTCATAGCCATCAGTAAGCTTCTAACACAAATGAGTTGGGGCCTCCGAGTGGCTCAGTGGTAAAGCACTCGCCCTATTATCCGGTGATGCTGTAACCTCCCGCAGCCAGAGGCCTAGAGAAAGCTTATTGGCCGAGCTCTCTCAGATTAATCACGGCTCTACAGATAATCACGGGCATCTGTGAGCTCACGCAAGCGGAAGGAGCGGATAGTGCTGTCCTCCGAATGTGTTACGCCGTCCCCAACGGTGCGTGAGAAAGCAGTTTGAAAAGATGCGGTCGGCTACTACTACTACTCAGTCGGGAGGGCCGAAGACTATCACGTGGTTTGGAGGAAACACACATTAAGGCTACTACTACCGTGGTTTGGAGGAAACACGTGATAGTCTTCGGCCCTCCCGACTGAGTGGTAGTATTAGCCTTAATGTGTGACGGGGAGGAATTGGACACGACTAAATTAGGAAGAAAATTGGGAAAAAATCCCCAAAATAAAAAAATTATACAAAAATCAATTGTCCTAGAGTTGAGGCGCCAAAATAATTCCACAGCCAGTTTTGATGTGCGTAGAGAGTCATTGTCTTGTTGGGACACTAAATGTTGAAACCCAGATTTTAACCCTGTAGCTGATGATTTGAGGTTATGCTGAAGAATTCTGCATATGAGTGAGATACACTGTTCAGGATTTGATTCCCGCCTCAGGACTGTGAACATGGAGTTTCCATGTTCTTCCTGTGCTTAGTGTGTTTCCTCTGGCTACTCCGGTTTCTTCCCACAGAAACGACAGACATATCTCCAGGGTGGGGTTTTTCGTTTTGGACAAACCAAAAAGCACAACAAAAACAAATTACATTTTCTCCCATAGTCCAAATACATGCAGAAAATTATTTCTTCTTCAGAGAAATATGTTTAGAATTATAGTGTTTGATTTGATGTGTGTGTGCCTTTGCACAATAATGGGTTGGCACCCTATCTAAAGTAAGCATTGTGCCCCGAGTTTCCTGCGATAGACTCCAAGTGCCCTGGACAGAATAAGCGGTATGCAAAATGGATGTACTGTATCTTTGAACTGATCATGGAATCTGCATTTGTTTAAAAAATGGTTCCAAGAGATATTCCTGACTTGTTTAAGTACGTATACCATCCTCTTTCTCAGATCTTTTTATTTTGTCACAGAGAAGCTTCCAGCTTCTGTTGGTGATTAGGAAGATGTGAAGCGTGGGGCTCGGCAAATTACAAGACATTTCAGCACTATCAGCACCCTTTAATTAATAAACTACGTGAGCGTGTATATATTGTAGCCCATGTGTTAATTTCATAAAACTCAAAATAATTTAAACCTTGTGCTTAAAATTCATGGCATTTGCTTCTATTAAAGCTGTACTTTGTACAATCATTGTTTCCTAGAAAAAGGCAGGTAAAAAAAAAAAAGAATGAAAACCCCAATATTACCATGACATTCATGCCTGCAAGAGCCACCTCTGTTTTACACCTATTCCATCATGCCTGCTCTGCTTGTGACGCACACATGCACATTCCTATTTTTTTTCTACACTACCTCTTATTTTCTACCCTAATTCTCTAACTTACATATAAGTCTTCCCTTTATTAATTAAATAAACCCATATTTCTGTAAGACCCGGCTCATGTCTGTATCTGTGATGCTCCTGAGTCAAGATCTTACAACTATGTGTGTGTGTGTGTGTGTGTGTGTGTGTGTGTGTGTTTGGGGTGGTGGGGTTTGCTGAGTAACCACATGCAGTTACTCCTCCCATCCTGTGTTTGTTTTAGCCCATCCACACCACTTAGTCTGGAACGTGACTTTACCACTTTAGCTCAAACTCCAGCTCAAAATTTTCAGCCTTCATAGAGTTATACAAATCAAGAAGATTATATAAGTCAATTATAATGAGTAAAAAAAGTTCAGGTGAATGTAGCTTTTTGACCTTATAATAAAATTCTTATTTTAAAATAAGACACAAAAATATTATATTTGAGAAAAGTAATAACTTAAGAAAACCTCCCTCTCTCAGGTGATTAGCACTATGAGTTCTCTGGCTGAATACTGCCTTCCCTCGATCCTGCGCACGTTGTTTGACTGGTACAAGAGACAGAATGGCCTAGAGGACGAGTCTCATGAGTACCGACCGCGAGCCAACACCAAGTCCAAAAAGTAAGCTCTCCATTATTTGTTATTTTGCCAGGAAGTTACATTATTCCTGTCAACTAATCATTTAGAAGCCCCAAATTCAAGATTATAATAAATATTATGTAAGTTTTCATTTTTGTGAATTGTTTCTTAGCCACCATTGCAAAAACTAGGCTTAGCTTAATTTACCATCAGCCTGTTCCACTGATGTCTTTAATAAAATTTTTGATTATCTGTTTCTTGTCTGTCTTGACTCAGTGATGAACAACAAAAGGATTATCTGTTGGAAAGAAGAGATCTAGCAATAGACTTTATATTTTCTCTGGTATTAATTGAAGTATTAAAACAGGTAAGTTGCATATGTCTTAATCTTAGAATATTTTGGTTAGAATTTAACTTTTTAGCAAATTGAGATGGTGTTTACAGTATGTGAGAAGTTTTCTTAACCAGTTGTGTCTCTGTCACTGTGGCTTTAGATCCCGCTTCACCCTCTCCTGGACGGCCCCATTCAAGAAGTCATTAACCTGGCCTTTAAGCACTTCAAATATAAAGAAGGGTAAAGATCTAATCTATTGCTGATTTTTTCTGTATAGTCAAACCCTGTATGGCTATAGGTTATGAACTGTAGGTGAAATGTGTCTAATGTGTGTAAGCCTCAAATGCCATTGTTTTTTTTTAATGATAAAATGATCTGTGCCACAGATACACAGGGCCCAACACATCCAACATGCACCTTGTGGCTGATCTTTATGCTGAGGTGGTTGGGGTGGTGGCTCAGTCCAGGTAGGTATTACATTTTAATGTTTTGTTTATTGTTGTAAGTGTAGTTTATTTTAGTGTAATATAAAAACTGTAACATGGAAAAAGTTTTATAAGACAATGATATAAAGAAAATTCAAAACAAAATTCACCCGTCAGCTAAGTTTGATGTTACTGAGAATCTATAATGATAAATCAGTTATTCCATAAGGCATGTAATATATATATATATATATATATATATATATATATATATATATATATATATACACACACACACAACGTATTGCAATAAATTTTGTATTAAAAGTTTTTCTTTTCCTGAAGTGTGTACACATTTTACTCTGTGTATATTGCTAATTTGTGAATACAGTAAATCGGGATTTATTCAGGGTGATAAGGAGATAGGCCTGTTTTTCAGTTTATTTACAAATAACATCTTTATAAACATTTCAGTTTTCAGTAATAGTTTTTATGTACTATGTTCAAGTTGCTTGTATGATACAAGCTTACAAAGTCTACAGTACACTGCAGACAATTCTAAAACAAAATCTAACAGGGAGAAATTTCATTTTTACCATTATTACACATCTGTATTAAATATTTGTAATAATTATTATGACTAGCTAAAAGTTAATAATTGGAATAGGCCTTCAAATGCTTAAAATGTATGAGGTGTTGAAATATTTTACAAATGACGTGTAGTCATCCTTAACACTGAAAGACTTGCTGAAAGACTTCCTGCTGGCTTTTGTGTTCCTTCACCCTGAGCTGTTTTTTTATGCAGACTCTGGTGGCTGTATTTCGTCACTCTGTGATGGGAAATGATCACTGCTTATGACTGTGTCAAAATATAATTTTGAATATGTTAAATCAATCACAAACAGAAGTCATGTTTTAGCAGAGTCACTGAGTTCTGTTTTGTCCTGTGATGTAAATGACACTGCTTCCTTAATTAATGACCTGCTAAGTGTTTTCAGACGTTGCATAAGAAGAATGCAGCTATAGTATGGTGGTCTAGATTACGAAACTCTGTTATTACTTTTTGTCTGTCTTCGAACTGGTATAGAGTACATAAAGTGACAATAAGGCCCTCATTTCCTCTTATGTGTGAGGGAAAAGTACTGCGTGTCAGCGCTTAACAGTTAGAACTGAAGAAAGAGAAAGTCGGGGAGAGAGAGTGAGAGTGGAGTTCTCCTCCCATTTCTCCCATTCCAGATGCCTTTCTAAATATAGAGCTCAAGATCTCTCCCTGTGTCATAGCAATCAAGCTTCACACACTTGGGCAAACAGACGTGCGCACACACGCACACGCACGCGCATGCACCACGCACAAACGCACACACACACATACACACATATGGACGAAATAATTACTGAAAATTACTCTGTTGTTGTGGATTTCTGCTGATGCAGCAACTTGTGTGTTAAGGGTTGTCTTGCTGTCCCTGAATATCCTTTTTGGGTGCATTTTAATAGTCTTACCTCTGTCTACCAAATATCTATCTTCCATATTAACAAAACACACGTTTAGGATAGACACGGATATCAGACAGAAAGCGATTTTAATATGCAGATTACCATAAAAGTAAACGTTTCACACAAAATGTATTGGTAATGATTAACCTTTTTTTGTCTGATTTTTCTCTTGCTCTTTGTATGATTTCCATCTCTCCTTTATTTCTGTCTCTTAGGTTTCCAACAGTGAGGAAGAAGTTTATCTCAGAGCTGAAGGAGCTCAGGCATAAGGAACAAAGCCCTTATGTAGTCAAGAGCATCATAAGTCTAATAATGGGGGTCAAGTTCTTCCGCATTAAGATGTACCCAGTGGAAGACTTTGAAGCTTCATTCCAGTTCATGCAGGTGCAGTGATTTTTCGCAGCAGTGTGGTTATGATTGTTCTGTTATGGTACAATGTTAGAAGTATTAACCTTACATTTACTCTCTAGTATTTGTCCATAATGTCTTGGCACTAATTTAGAAATGATTTGCGACATTATAAGTGTAATGGCACGCTGTAACTTAACTATAGAAAAAAAATTTTTGCACAAATAATTGTCTGTGTGCAATTACTTTTGCAGGAATGTGCCCAGTACTTTTTAGAGGTGAAGGATAAAGACATTAAGCACTGTTTGGCTGGTCTCTTCGTGGAGATATTGGTCCCAGTGGCAGCTGTAAGTTCTCAAATCTCTTACATGGGCTTGGCTGAGGTCTGTTCATTTTCTCAATATTATTATTACGGTATGAAATTACTGTTAAGAGTTACTGTTGAGCTATTGCAGTGAGTTACTGGAATAAAGATGCTGGACTTGACACACAGTAACTTTAAGATGCTGATTTTTGTTTAGCTGAAGAAAACTATAATAAAATCACCATTACTGAACTGTTTTGTTTTTTTGCATTAGTATCTGTTTAGCTAATATTGCATATGCAGTGTATCTCACTGTGTTAATAATACAGTAATAATTTCATTTAAAATTCATACAGTATCACAACCATAAAAACTCTTAACATAAAACTGTTTTATTTTTCCTGAAAAATGTTAAACTAACTTTATTATTATTACACAGGCAAATAATATAAAAAATCATTCTCCTGTTCTCTAAAATTATTTGAATTAACTGTTTTTCAAGCTTTTAGAAGCATTAGGTCTGTTATATGAGTTTTTTGTTTGTTTTTTGATGTTTCTTCACCCTCTCTGATAACTGATATTGAGTTGTTAGGTTGTCATACTGTACTTTGAATTTTTTATATCATTCCATACCTATTCCTGACACCAAGACACTCTGAATGGAAATATGATAATGCCAATCACTGATCTCAGGGCTGTAAATGGAGAATGTCTTTGTATTGCATCCCTCTTTAGAGCGTGAAGAATGAGGTAAATGTGCCGTGTTTGCGGAACTTTGTGGAGAGTCTGTATGACACAACACTGGACCTTTCTTCCAGGAAGAAGCATTCTCTGGTGAGTGTTTCAGTCTTCGTCTGCACTTCGAGCAGGGGGGGAATTGTCTCACATACCCCGTCTCATAGCTGGCATGCTTGCGGCTGCTGTTTTGCACAGCATGTTCCAGAGTTAGCTAACCACCACACATACCGAGGTGGAGCATTTTGTCAATAGCACCCACACTGTAGCTCACGCGGGTGAGTGTGAAGGATATGTCTGTGACTGATTTCCTTGTCATTATTTGTTAGCCTGATATTCCCCAAATCATTCCCCCCACGGTAAATCTTTAATTAGGGCTGCCTTATCAGACAGAAAATGGGCTGTGACAAGAGATAGTTATTTTGTAATGTCTTAGCCAGATTGCCATCTGTTCATTGTGCAGAATGGATTATTTTCAAAGGGTTTTCTTAGTAATCTATATGCAAACCCACAAAGGTATTTAGGCTGATCTAAAAGTACTCTAAAAGTATTGTAACAACAGTGATTAACAAATGAAAATAAAAAATATATATTTATACTGGCTGTATTTTAGCAACTCCAGGTTTCTAAACATGATCCACGACAGCTTCTGAGGCTGATCCTCTGTTGTGACTTCAATGTAAACATTTATGTACATAGATTAACTAAAGCATGTATAAAGATGATCGGACAAAGAAGTATCTTTTAAGAATCCATGTGCAGAAGTGATAAAGTAAAATACCACTATGAACATGAATATAATTATTTTAAATAGATCTGTATTATTTACAGCCATTAACTACTCACTGGTGGATTATTTTATTAAGTATAAAATGGTAACTGCTGTCAACATTCAGTCATGTTAATCACTTATCCAGACCTTAAATAACTGGACCTTCACTAAATTAAGTTGAACTTCATCATATGTTATTCATTTCCCCTTCTGTTCATGGACATTCATGACAGCGTGGTGCCTCACTAACTTCTCTGGATTTGTGTCTTTTGCAGGCTTTGTATCCGTTAGTAACATGTTTGCTGTGTGTCAGTCAGAAGCAGGTGTTTCTTAACAGATGGCATGTCTTCCTCAACAACTGCCTGTCCAATCTCAAGGTGGGATTTTAAATTAAATAAGCCTAACATATAATCACTTTTAGATAAAGAGAGATGAGCAGAATTAAAAATTAAATTATATTGTGTTAAATATTAGTTTCTATTTAGATTCTACTGTCACGTACTGTTGGATGTTGGACTGTGGGTGCGGGTTTAGGCATAGGCGCAGAGGGGGTAAGGTGTAACAAACGAAAGTCTTTAATGAGAATAATACTAATAACAAACAAACAAACAAAGGGAGTTGGCATAAAACATGGAGCATACTAAAACAGAACTCAAAACACAAACACA
>JAQMYL010000009.1:10937208-10966352 GCA_030014365.1 Clarias pachynema | reverse complement strand
AATAATTTGGGTTTCCATTATTTCCTATGGGAAAATTAAATTTGGTTTACGAGTGTTTTGGAATACGAGCCCACTTCTGGATGAATTATGCTCGTAATCCGAAGTTCCACTTTAAGTCTTTACCAGTGCAGAGTGCATGATGCTCTTGGTACCAACCCAGATCTGTTTTTATAACATCCATGAGATTTTGCAGTAGACTTATAACAGTCAGTGTTTACTTAGTGCCTAGGGAGCAGTGCTACAACCATTCACTCAGCTTTTGTTGCATCTTCATCTTATAATACTGTAGGTATACTGTATGTGACTATAGGAACATCTGAGAGCTTTCTCTTTGTAGGGTTGTTTGGCAGTTGGCTGGTTCTCCAAGAGAAATGTCATATACTGTATTTACCTATGTTATGAATACTATAAAAAAATTACTGATTAATACAATAAGCACAGCTGATAAAAATGTGCACCCTTAACCACATAATTTAACATTCATAACACATTTTTACCAAAAGTGTACTCTTTTTTGAAAACCTTTTAGATATTGCATATTACATACAGTATATTTTATTAGGGTTTTTAATGTTTTTGATGCTGTGATCCCAAGATAATGGCCATTTCACTCTACCACATGGACTCATTTGCGTGTTTATGTATGTTGGTAGGTGTAATATAGCAGTGATCTTCATGACAGAGATGGTGGTGGACCACAGTGTGCGAGAGGACTGGGCTCTACATTTACCCCTTCTGCTGCATGCCCTCTTTCTCGGTAATGCCTCTCGACTCTTAGACCTGCTGCCTTTCTTTCATTCTTTTCCCCTCTTTGTAAGATATCTGATTTAAAACTGTTAAAATATGGATATATATTAGGATACATCTGGATACCAAGTATGTAAGTGATTAAAATGAGTAGTGTTTAGGGTTGTATGCAGTGTGTCTATGTATGTGTGTGTGTGTGTGTGTGTGTGTGTGTGTGTGTGTGTGTGTGTGCGCGCACTAAATATATACGCACCTCTGTCAAGGTGTGTCTCCAATGACATCCTCTGTGTTAAAAAGGCCCTTCTGTGACATTTGATCACGTTTGAGACTACATTCCCAGCTGTAATTGCAGCTTGCAGGAAGGCATTATAACACAGTGCAGTAATGCTAAAAATGTGAAAAATCTCTATGATGCAGAAGGATAGAACAACAGGGAGGGGAGTGAAATGCCATAACTCATAGCTTATCTCTCAAACTCTTTGTGTCATCATCACCTGCTGTCTCCATGTCGTTCTAGTCGACAGATTTTTGGAGAACTCTTCCTCTGATATTTTATCAACAGACTAAGCTATTGTAGGCATGTTTATCACGTGTATAAAAACATGAAAATACTTCTCATCTGCATTCTCAAGGATTACAAGTGTTTAATATAAATTAAAGTAAAAAAATTTTTTTTAGTTTAGTTCAATTAAAATTAGTTTAATTGTTAATTTCTTGTGGCCTTTTTCAGGTCTCTTTAATTTCATAAATTTCATTTTTTCCAAGTTTTTATTTTTCATTACTACAATTTTCAAACATCCTTTTAAGCCGTTTAAGTCTAATGTATATGTGTAGCTTAAAATATTGATGCAGAAAATTACACCTTAATGTGTATACTTTAAACATTTTAAATTTGATTCAAATAGATTTCACTATTTATGTTCACATCAATTATTCACAAGGTCTTTTTTGTTTTTCTTCTTCTTTTTTTTTTTTTTTTACATTGCAGTTACAATTTCCCACATTTGATACTGCACATACCTAAATACAAAAGTATTTTTAAAATAATCAGAAAGCCTTGTTGTTGTTTTTATTGTTTTGGCCTTATTTAAAGTATAATATTTGAAATATATAATTTTTATTCATAAATGTTTTCAGTAAACTAAATATTTTGATCCATTAAGCTCATTATTGTCAAGACATAAAAAAAATGTTTCCTAGTAATAAACATAAATGAAAATTAATCATAATAAAGTGACTAAAAGGATGCCATTCATGTTGCAACTGCGTATGTGTGCAGAGCATATGAATGAGTTGCTAATAATATGCACTTTATTTGGTCGATTTCACTGGGTCTTATGGTGTTTTTTCAGGTTTGGATCACTACCGCCCTGAGGTTTTTGAGCACAGCAAGCGGCTGCTCCTGCATCTGCTCATCGCTCTCTCCTGCAACAACAACTTCCAAGTCATTGCCTCTGTGTTGCTTGTTACCAGGGAAATCGGCGACAACAAAACTCTTACTATAAAATCCAGTTTCCAGCCTGAATACATGCATACAGGTAACTTTTTTAAAGTCATCAAGAAATTGATTATAAAATCCAGGCCTTCTGGAGTATTTCAAGAAGACAAAACAAGGCAAACTGATAGGTTCATCAAGTTACAGTAGGTTTCTGTTGCTCCCTCAGTTTAGTTCAGTTTAGTTAAAATATGCTTCACTGGCATGACCGTATTAAGAAACAGTAGCCTATCGCCAAAATATGTAGGATAATTTTGACAGTAAAGGAACAAAAATAGCAGTAACAGTAGATTTAACAATATACTGATAAGAATGACAGAAAGAAAATAGAAAACAAACAAAACTAATAAAAGAATCCTTCTAAGGACAGAAAAGAAGAAAGGAAGAAGAAGAGAGGGTAGTCCTGCTCATACTGCAGGGGAGAAACTGTGCCATCCTTGTCTAACGGATTGAGCAACCTCTTTCTCTCTCTCTCTTTCTGTCTCTCTCTCTGTGTTCATCTCTTTTTATTATCTTAATTTTTGTTCCACTTGTTTTTGATGCAGTTTCTCCTCCTAGTGTGGAGACAAAATTAGAAATTATTTCATTGTCTAAATATTTATGTACCTGATATTATATAAGTCATACCACAAATAATCATGTTAACCATCAAATTAGAAAGTGCAATAAATACTGGAAACAAAAAAACATAGTGAAGAATGTTTTAGGGAAAGACAAGTACCTGGTATTTTCATTTCATTCCAATATGAATTATGTCATCATCAAGAATATCAGATTTAATCAATACCTGCCATGTCTCTGATTATATAAAATAAACAGACTGTTGTTAGAGATAAGGATTATGAAAATATAAGGACAAAAAGTAAAATCATAACTATGAGACGACTGATGCTTGTATTATGATGCAGCCATAATTTCATCCCTCCCTAATTCAGGTGGTCTGGACTTTCTTCGGGAGTGGCAGGCATCTCCTGTGGCAGATTCGGGTCTCAGCTCCTCCTCCACATCCTCCAGTGTAAGCCTAGGGGGCAGCATGGGGAACCTTCCTCAAATCACAGCTGAACTTGAGGATCTGGAGGAGTCTCCAACTGAGTCTGAGGAGAAGACCAACAAACTTATTGAGTTCCTCACAACCAGGTATTTCACGAGTTACACTATAGGGCCAAGGTTTACATTACATTACATTTATGGCATTTGGCGGACGCCCTCATCCAGACATTCTCATTACACCTACATTCTCATTACACACGGTTAAGGGCCTTGCTCAAGGGCTTAACAGGGCAGGGGCAACTTAGTGGTGGTGGGATTTGAACCTGGGAGCTTCTGATCAGTAGTCCAATGCCTTAACCACTGAGCTGCACCCTGGATATCTGACCAGTTACACCCATGTGTGCTTGCTGAACATCTATTTCCAACAACATCTGCTGTAATAATAATTTTGACTTTTTAAATATTTCTCCTGCCATCATCCTTAGCAAACCATTTCTTCTTATAATTAGCTTCTTGCACGTAGTCATCCTGAAACAGGTTTAGGCCCCTTAGTTCCAGTGAAGGGAAATATTATTGCTCCAGCATGCAAAGATATTCTTGACAATTGTGTTCTTCCACCTGTTTGGGGAAGGCACTCATATTACTGTGATGGTCAGGTATCCACATAAAAAAAATTCTATGTTGAAATCAGATTATAATACCACATTACTACGGTATTACAAATCTAAAAAGCTGATCTCATGTAAAGTACAGATTTATCACACTTCCATTCATCTACAGTTCCACTGTAAGCAGGGTCATGTGAGGAATCAATAAACCAGTCTCTCAATTAATTGTCTGACTTTGGTGGTGGTTTTATGGTGACACAGTGCATGGAGTGCTGTCCTGTCATTACTCAGGGCTTTCGGACCTCTGTGGTGCCATGAGGACATCACACCGAAGAACCCTAACTCCAAGAGTGCAGAGCAGCTCGCCAACTTCCTGCGTCATGTGATGTCCGTGTTCAAAGAGTCCAAATCAGGTAGGTGTTAATTAACTCAAATGAAACTTGCAATCAGTCACTCACTTTTATTCTGTACATACAGTTTGCTTGTGTGTAACACACTTATGGTCCGTGATGCAGATTATAGATGTATTAGGCTGATGTTTTTAATAAATTTGGCTCAGTTTCTTTATCACTGCTGCTGTGTAGATGGGATAAATATTCAAAGCGAGTGAAAGAGCGGCTAATGAGCGAGGGCTAATCTTAACCCGATATAGAAACACAAAGCTGTTAAAACAGCATTACTTTTTAGAAGCTGTCTCATATCACTTACTTAAACATATTGAACAATAAATGAAGCATATAAAAACCAATGTTTTTTATTTATAATTTTAACTTTGATGAAAAATCTCTAATCTTTGTATCACACCTTTTCACCTTGTAAAGACTTCCACCTGGAACAGCAGTTGAGTGACGTGGCTCTGCAGACGGCTCTATGCAGCTCATCACGCCACTACGCTGGTCGCTCCTTTCAAATCTTCAGAGCCCTCAGACAGCCACTATCCGCCCACGCTGTCTCAGATCTGCTGTCACGTCTGGTCGAAGTGGTGGGAGAGCATGGTGATGAGGTACAGGTGTGTACATATGTTACTGTGTGTGTTTGGGTGTCTATTATGTGTGAATATTTATTCTCGGTTCATTGATTGCGCCATCAGGGTTATGTGATGGAGGTGCTGCTCACTCTGGAGTCTGTGGTGGATAATTTGGCTGAATGCCTCAAAAACAGTGACCTGATGGCAGCATTGACTAGGTGAGGATTTAGCACTGATAGTAACACAGTGAACAAATTTATCATTAAAGAAAACTGAAAGAGCTGCATGATGGTGCAGTTACTAAAAATGTCGTAAATTAAAATTTAGAACTTGTTATATTAAATGCATTTCTTTGTTTTTTCTTGATTAGGTTAATTTGCATATAACATTATTGTTGTTTACCTTAAAAATCAACGAAATGGATCCTTAATATCCATCTACTCTTAGACATCATATTATTTCACATATTCATCCATATTCTCTTCTTTTATCACAGATGCTCATCCCCAGACTTCCTGGTGAGTGGAAAGCTCGGCTGCAACCGCAAGAGCACAGGCCAGCTCAACGTGACACAGGACACAGCAGAGCGCAACAGACACCAACGGAGTTATTCAGTGCCCAAAAAGTTTGGGGAAAGTGGTGAACATTCATCTTCTGACCCTCCGCGCAGTGCCACCCTGGACCGCATTCAGGCCTGCACCCAACAAGGGTTAGATCGCTCGGCTCGGACTGCCTTGTCCTCATCTGCCCGCGCAGATGGTCTTGTCAACCCAGCGGAGCTAAGCCATGCCAGTCACCCTGCCAACCTATTAGCCACAGTCTTCTGGGTGGCCGTGTCTCTCATGGAATCAGACTTCGAGTTTGAGTACCAAATGGCGCTCCGGTTGATGCACAAGCTCCTGGCACGGGTACCCCTTGAACAGCCCGAGAACCGTGAGCGCCTTGACAAGCTCCAGGCTCAGCTCAGGTGGAGCGGTTTCTCTGGCCTGCAGCAGCTCTTACTTAAAGGCTTTACCTCACCAGCCACCAATGACCTTACACTGCAGCTCTTCTGTCAGCTTACACCAGTCTCTCGAGTTCCCGTTGTGGATATATCCCAGGCTATAGGTGAACAACTTGTACTATTCATTCAAACGATATTTTGGTATACTCAATAAAGTGACTTCTTATGTGTCATATTTAGGCTAGTTGGTGGCATCAGAAAACAATATTTGTAAGAGCACACGCATAAAACCAAAAGCTTCTAAATAAGGTTCAATACAGGTTGTGCCTTAGACTTTATGACTATAACAAGACTGAAATGAAAAAGATGCTAGTTAAGAACACTGATGCAGCCATTGTTATTTTGCAACATATTTGTTAATACTGCTGAGGTACAGTAGGTTGCAGAATGACTTCTGTCTTCTAACTATCTATTATTTTCTTCTTTTTGTATATCTCTGCCTCAGGGTTCCCTCTGAATGTTCTTTGTCTGCTGCCTAATCTGGTGCAGCACTTTGACTCCCCAACGCAGTTTTGCAAAGAGAGTGCAGAGAGGATAGCACAGGTTCCTCCTTTCAAACTTGTCCATTTTAAGCCATAAAAAAAGTTATTTTGCTAAGTGGCTGACCATGTAGTTTTCAGTATAAAAATATGTTTTATACGTGTGCCATTCCTTTTGCTGTAGGTATGTCTGGAGGAGAAGGAGAAGAACGCAAAGCTGTCTCACTTGGCTCATGTGATGACTCTGTATAAAACCCGGTCTTACACCAGAGACTCGTTCTCCTGGGTCAGTGTGGTTTGTCGCTACCTGCATGAGGCCTTCTCTGATATCACCCTCGGCATGGTCACATACATGGCTGAGGTCAGTGTCTCACATTCAATACCATTTCTTAATTGTTAATGGACTCGGGTTGATCAAACTCAGATGTAAATTGCCTGTTTCATGGTTCCAAAAATGTAAGGATATATACACTTTATATTAGCTTCACTCACTTTGACAACATTTCTTCAAAGCAATTCAAATCATTCTGACTTGAATCATTCTGGCACAAAGCTTTTAATCAGAATAAAAAAATGTTTGATCTGTGTGAAGTGCTTCTACACTATTTAATCAGCCAGAAATATAAGAAAGAGAAAAAAAACATTCCTCCAACTTTCTCCAAACTTAAGTTAGGTTTCCCATCTTTTCCAAAAAATCCCTCTTACTGTTATATGATTGAGTACAATAATTCTATTTCATCTGTGATTGGTTAGATGCCTTTACTTTTTGATAATTGTAAGCAAGTCAGTGCCTCTTTCTGTGTCTCTGGCTGAGAAATAAGCACTGACTGGCTGACTTATGTTGTAAGCCTGATCAGGAATGGAAGCAACATTTTCTTTAGAGAAACTCACATCACCTAATGTCACTGTATCAGGCAGACATGCATGGAAAGAATATATTTATGCTAACAGGAAAGAAAATATCAGATCAAGTGTTTACTTGGCAAATATTTGCCTTTTGAATAGATTATTAAAGGTTTAAACACCTCTTTCATTTAGATAAAAAATTTATTACAATTGGGTCGGATCAAGTCAGACTGTTTTGCAGATTTTTCAGGAGCAAATTTATGCTGCTTTCACATTCCAGATATTAAATAATTGCATGGATAAGTGGGCGTACAATTGCTCCTAATAAAAGTGTTCAGTGAGTGTGTGTAGATGGTTTATAAATTGGCTTCATACAGTATATGATACCACTGTGGCCAAGAAAAGTGTAGGAACAAAATCACTGTAGATGAAATAAGATGATTATGGAATAAGTCATCCTGTCAGGTGATGGTGATCATCTCTCTCTTTCTCTCCTGTAGTTATTGGATAAAGGTTTACCCAGCATGCAACAGCCGCTGCTGCAGATCATCTACAGCCTGCTAAGTCACATGGACTTGGCAGCTATCCAGGTCAAAGCCTTCAATGTGGAGGTGCTCAAAACCATCGAGAAGTTTGTGCATGTAGGTTGCATCCTGAGTTTGTCAAACAATATATTCAATATATACTGCTGCTGCTATGTACCCAAGAATATTAAATTTTATAATCATGGAACAGAAATAAACTGTGATTATGTTTCTCATTAAATAGCCCATAATATCTAAATATTTAAAAATCTATATAATGCAATCCACACTCCATTGATCCTTATGGATGCTGAAATGCCAAAAGGCAGGATGGATACCTTAAGTAAATGTGGAAAAGGGTTCTCTGGTCTGATGAGACCAAAACTTTTTTTTTTTTTTTTGCGAAACTTTGCATAGATGACAGAAATCCTACAGTATATCAGAATGATTTAAAACCAAGACAAATATGTTATTATGTTAAATTAGTGATTTTGAAACTCAGTGTTCACCAGTGGTCTAAATTCAATCTGACACAGATAGAAATGTTTGCCAAGAAGAATGAGCAGTATCCAAATGTCCAAAGCTAATAAAGACAAATAGCAGAAATCTAGTAGCTTTAATTATAGCCAAAATGTGCAGGTGAATACCTGTCTAGCCAACAAATGTCTGTTGTTATATTTAATTTAGGCTTTTACTGTTTGTCTTTCATATCAAAAAAATATTTTGCACTTTCATATGTTAGACATATTGTGTAATTGAAAAGCAAACATTCCAGGTAGGAGTATTTCAATTACAGTTTATAATACTATAAAAGTTCAGGGCACATATGGTATATGATTAATGTGCATGTGTTTCAGACTGCTCACTGGAAGGAGGCTCTGAATGTGCTGAAGCTAGTGGTGTCTCGCTCAGCAAGTTTGTCCTTACCATCCTATGCTCACGGAGATTTGGCCAACCTGGAGGTGAGCCGCATGATGTGGGATGGCTCATCCAAAGCCCTGCCTGGCAAAACACTGGAATTTCACTTTGATATCTCTGAGGTAAGAGTAGGACAGTTTTACCTGTATTCACAGGTCTTTACTGGTGTAAAGATATCATCATAAAGATGATGAATAAAACTGAAAACAAAAATGTCTCCATATCGTGATGAGAAAGGGCTCCATACCTTCTAATGGAACAATACAGTATAAGAGTGTTTGAAATGACAGTTTCAGACAGATTATTTAAACAAATTGAGTTTAACTTGGAAAACAAAGTTCAAGAAAATGTTTCTGTCTGACATCCAAAGACATGGGGAAAGCAGAACAACTTGCGCAGAGTTATTCGTAGTGTTTTTTTGATCTGCACCCCTGAGCCATCGAAATACTGTAGATTTTAGTTGTTTTTCTCGCAAAAAAAAATCCCCTACAATTTAGGGCCTTAGGAGCATGTAATGTACATACAGTGCTTTTTGCACATTTGTGCTTTGTACTGAACACAGGAAGCACTCTATTTCCCAGAGCACAATCTGAGGCACTTACATAGTCTAATGAAAGCAGTAATATCCGGTCCAGATGGACGGTGCTGTTTTTTTCACATGAAGTTAAAGTGCTTATCACAAAGGCTTAAGACTGCTGATACTGAGTATCTCTGTTCAGTTCGAGGACATTGTGTTCACATTTAGACTGAGCATGACTTCCTTAGGATCTAATATTTTGCTCAGAACAGAAATAAAGACAAAACTTAACTTAGTTGAGTTCTAATGACAAAGCCCGTTGGAAAACCCACAGAAAGCAACCTTGTTAATTTTTCAACGCTATGCTTTACTAAGATTCATTGTTACCAAAAACCAAAAACCTCACCAGCAGTCCAGTCCAGTTCATGTGTCTGTGTTTGTGTGTGCATGTTTATGTCTACGTAGACACCGGTGATTGGACGTAGATATGATGAACTGCAGGGTAGAGGAGGTAGAGATGGGAAAGCACGTGCCATTGCAGTGACCCGTAGCACCTCGTCCACTTCATCTGGCTCAAGCTCCAACCCTGTCTTGGTGCCTGTTAGCTGGAAGAAGCCACAGTCTTCGCAGGTGAGACACAGATATTAGTGTCATACGGCTTTCATGACTTCTGTGCACCGTTCGTTTTTCTGCGGATTAACATCACATATACTTTTTAGAAATTTATAAAAATATATTTAAATTTTTAATGTTCAGTACCTATTTAAAAATTATAATCAGGCATTTGAACAGATTTTGAACATTAAAGCCACAGCGTAAGCAAATAGCGTTTTTTATTACACTCATTGTTCTCTGTACCTTTTTCACAAAAGTACAATAGCTTAAAGACACAAAAAAGACATTAGACGTTAATAATAATTGATTTATTTTTCAAGCGCTGTTTTGGGATTGGTTTACAATATAGTAAGTCCCCAACTTACGAACGAGTTCGGTTCCATTTCGTTTGTAAGTCCGACAAAGTGAGTCGTACACCCCTATCTCACCTACGCGGAGCCAGGTTGTTATCCTGTGGTGGCCGTAAGTACGGTTTATCGTGATTCACTGCAAGTTTTTGCAGTTTTGGCGTAGTGGTTACGTTTTCAATCTTTCTGCGTGAAAAATTAAACATGTTGTTTTAACAGTCCTGGGAAGACAACCCTACATGCTGTTTACTGCGCACTTGAATGGACGCCATTCTGTATTGTTGAGGATTTTCCGAAATTAGAATTACAGTATTTACCATCAGGCCAGCTTTACAGGACAACCATTTTCTATCATCGTGCTCTCAGACTGATTCATTGAAACCTGTAAAGCGGACTCATTTCTCCCGCACCCCCACATGCACACACATACAGTACAATAAACCAGACTTTGGACATTTTATACATTCACTTACACCCTGAAAATATTGTATATGATTGAAAATATTGGTATCTGGTGCAATGTAATGTCTATTTTTGGTACAATACACGTGACCTATTTCTGAGATTTGTTTGCACCTACGAATGTTCGTAGATCCGCGGTCCGTTTGTATCTGTGGAAATTCGTAACTTGAATGTTCGTAAGTCAGGGACGTATTGTGAACGTATTTACTAAAATGGCTTTGGAAGCTGTTTTTAAATCTGTACATTAGGTCTATTTCTGAAGCAGACTTATAACTGTGTCCTTTGTGTTCTCAGAAGCGAACACGTGAGAAGCTGGTGAACGTGCTGTCTCTGTGTGGCCAGGAGGTCGGCCTCAGCAAGAACCCATCTGTAAGTGATTGCTCTAGCCACTCATAAACTGCTGTAAACCAGAGCTGTATCTTTTATGGGACCACCTGATTTAGACAATAATGAGGGTCATTACTGATACTAACACTTGATATGATGCCATGAAAAAAAATGTGATTTAACTGAGTCCAGTGTTTTCCCTCCCAGGTGATCTTCTCCTCCTGTGGAGATCTGGAACTGATGGAACGCCAGCCCAGCCAGGTATCCTCAGAGGATGGCACACGAGAAGACACTTTAGACGACACTGCCTCTGAGCAGCAGTTTCGAGTCTTTAGGGATTTTGACTTCCTTGACGTGGAGCTGGAAGATGGAGAGGTATATACGTATATACATATATCACAGAATGTCTAGTGGTTGGTAATATCAGTTTTTCATACTGTAAACAGATTTTCACACGAGTTTGATGATATTCAGCATAAAGTTATAGAACACTGTAATTACCTGTTCTTATATCTTATTATACTTTCTAACATAACTTGCCATTTCTGCAGTACCTATGTTACTCTTTCTTTCCCTTGTGGTGTATTAACAAACTCTAACATGGTTTGCTTTATCATTGGGGTTTCTTGATGTGTGGATAACATTGTCTCTCTTTTTCTCCTGTGCTGTCCAGGAATTGCAGGTAAGCATGTGTGTGCCAGTGATTGTCCTAGAGAATGACAGTGGCCTGTCTGCTGTAGGTGCATAGAAACACTCTGTGCATGTTTGTGTTATAGTCAGGGTTGTAGTCGATCTTATCAATAGACTATTAAAATTGATTTAATTGGATTTCTTGTCACGAATGTCAATGCATGTTTAATGTGTCTTGTGGCCAAGTTAAAAGCTGTCCTAGACATTACAGTGTGGTTTTATATGGAGGTCTCGAATGTAACAAATTATTCAGCAGTCCCATTTAAAATAAAAATACAACCTGCATGTGTTAAATTCTTTAGCATGTGGGATAAAACACTGTCGGGTGAGTGTTTAAACAGTCAGTTACAGTGAATCTTTCAATACATTTAGGTATATCTATGGACATGTGTGTTGCAGGGTGAGAGCATGGACAACTTTAACTGGGGAGTACGGCGGCGCTCTCTGGACAGCACAGACCTGACAGAGCTACTGGAGGAAAGCCAGCACTCAGACAGCACACCCAGTCTCGGGCCACTTGATCCACAGCACGACTCGGACGACTCATCCGAGGAAGAGTCCAACTCCACCAGCCAGAGCATCTCACACCACTCACAACTCGTATGGCACACAGTTCCTGCAATGTTTTTTAAATCATTAAGTATATTTTTGCTAGTACATATTTCACAGTCTCTTATTATAGATTTCTCTCCTTTTCAGACAATGAACCTGTCTCCTTCAGAGGACACCAATCATACTGACTCTTTGTCCACCTCATATGACACATCTGCTGACCCAAACTCTCTGAATGCAACCACACCAGGCATTGGAATGTCTTTTCCAGATGACACCATCATTCCACCAGTGAGACTCATTTTCCTTTTTTCTGCTATCAAATTAATAAGATGATGATTTTGATTATAATTACACCTTTCAAAATGTAATACAGTGAAACCCCAGATTGCAATTAACGCGGTTTGCGAGTGTTCCACAAGACGAACAAAGATTTGTAATAAATTTTGACTTGGAAAACGAACAAGTCTTGGTTTACGAGTACCGAGTATCCTGTATCACGCATGCGCTTCTTGTTTTGACGCCGAGCGTCACGTGATCAGAACTGAGCCAACGGTTTTTCTCTCTCTTGTGCTGCGGAATTGTGGGTAATCGTCTCCCCTGCTGGGTCTTAGTGCGCGACTCTCACTGGTATAATCAACATCTGTGCATGCGTGTACTGTTTACTATAACACTGTGACCACGTGTGTGCATGTAAAACATATTTTATTTTGTGTTTGTAAGCGCGTGTGTACAGCGCGCGAGTACTGTTTATTATAACACACGTGTGTGCACGCGAGTAAAGCAAAAGAAAGTCTCATTAGAGAGGTTAAAGATCCATTTTCTCTCTCTCAGACGTTATCTGTGTGCGTGCGCGTAATTTGACACCGTGCCCCTTCACACACACACACTCTCTCTCGCCTTTACATATATATATCACCTTATATATATCATGGGGAGTTTTTTTGGGAGGAATGAGCAATATGAGATCTATTGCTAATAAGTAAGCATAAAATAAGGGCTAAGGTGAAATAAACAGGCAGAATTTATTGAGTCCACATTGTGCATTCTTCCATAGCCACTACCTGAAGATGAAGGCGGCAGTAATGTGCACGAGGATGACTTGTCATTTTGTGTGAGCGAGCTGCCTCCGGGGTTTGATTGTGGGTCCAGCTTCACTTTGGATATTCCACCTGAACCTGATCGATCAGAGCTGGAACTTGACCCAAGCTTCCTGCACGGGTATGCTGATATGATCCTGCATTCTACAAAACCTGCCTTTGTTAAAATAAGTAACTAATAATGATATTTATATTGTAGCTGCTGAATATTTCAATTGTCAGATGTTCAATCTGTCATACAAAAGGTTAACAAAGGAAAATCCAACAGAGCAGGTTCAGTGGTTCTTGGTAATGATTCTATGGATCTCTGGAGCAGTAATGAAGAAATGACCGCATTGCTTTCTAAAGATATAACCTCAACCGATAAGGTGGTGAGAGAGCGATGTCTGACAGCTCAGTTCAAAATGTTCTACAGGTCCTCAGTAAATTGCATAATTTTCATTCTCATCAAACCACTGAGCTCAGAATGGGGACATCGTTATCCTGGAGCATACAGTAGCACTAAGTCAGGATAGAAATGGTTTATCACAGGTTACAAGCAATCAGAATAACTTGTGACTAAGTTATTATTTTCAGTCTGAAACAGTTCTCTTCTGGTGTTCTTTAGATACCAAACTAATGCATAATGTACAGAATTTTGACATCTATTCCAAAGATCTACAGTAAATGCAGACATCACTAAAGTCATTCTTTCTGTAGAACTACAGCTAGTGGAGAAGCCTTTCTGGGTGAAGCTCTATGTGCTTAATGAGTATTGTTAAAATTAATTACTCCAACCAGGAAACCTATATTGTTTGAGTTAATAAACATGACTTTGCAGAATGTTGCAGCCATCTTTCCCAGCTGGGTGATGCATTTTTATATTGTTATGCTTTTTATCCTCAGGTCTAGCTATAGTTATAGTTATGGAGAAGAAAGGGATGATTTGGATGAGCTGGGTTTTCCTCCACCCCCGTCACCCTTCTTTTCCGCCATCTTAGCTGCATTCCAGCCTGCAGTGTGCGATGATGCTGAGGAGGCATGGCGCACACACATCAATCAGCTGCTGAGTGACACAGACGGATCATGTGCTGTGTACACCTTCAGCATCTTCTACTCCCTGTTCCAGGTACTATGACTCATACAGCTGCTATATCATGTGCTCATATCACAAAATAGAGATCTGAAATAAAGTACTGTATGCCCTAAAAACAAAATTGGAGCGGCAGTTGTGTCAGACGAAGTGTGTTAGTATTTTCCATTCCAGGGAAGTGGCTGTCATACTATATGGTCTGTCAAAATGGGGCTAGAAGTTATCACCCCTACATGTGAATATGTTTATGATCTGGTGTTCCATCAGGGTATCTTCCTCCCTTCCATCCAGTGTTCCTTGGATAGGCTCTTTATCCAACTTTAATAAATAAATAAAAAGGGTTTACCAAGGATGAATAAATGAATTTTAAAAATAAATAAAGTGGCTAATACTTTTAATAATCTCTGACGCCCTCTAGTGGGCTAAAGAAGTGTGTCAGACATTTTTTGCACTGAATTGCAGGGTGGATGATCATTTATTTTTACATTAAATTTTCTGTCTTTAGAACATCCAGGACAAGTTTTGTACCTTAACCAGTGAGGCTGCTGGCTACCTTGGAAATGGTTTAAAGGGCATTGGGGCAAAGTTCATGAGGTCATCTCAGATGCTAAGTACATGTTCAGATTGCCCCACGCTTCTTCTCGATGCTGATACGGTAAGTGTCAGAAGACAGGATTGGATACATTGTCTGACTTTCTAATATTGTGTCTATCATTGTGTAATAAACATGACATATTGTTCTCAGAAAATGAAGTACAGCATATTTTTATTTTTCCTCATATTGGTTGACTCCCTTTGGTTTGTAGTTAATATCCTGTGGACTTTTGGAGACGCTGAAGTTTAGTGTACTGGAGCTGCAGGAATATCTGGACACTTACAATAGCAGAGAAGATGCAGCCATCACAGTACGTTGAAACCACACACTGGGTCAAACCACACTTTCCTAGAAAAGTGTAATTATCTTAATAATTGTAGGGCTCTTTTTTTCTGAACCTCTTTGACCTGTTAATGTCTGTCTTCTTCAGTGGCTTCACAATTGTAAGTCCACGTTTCCCACGTGTCCTGATGATGGAGTGATAACATGCCAACCTGGAGACACAGAAGAGAAGGTTTGCAAGATATCCCTTATGAGCTTCTTTCACTCGGGTGTTAGACCAGTCATGAATATTTCCACAAATAACACACATAAACACACATAACCAGCAAACAGTTTTGTTCCATACATCGAAGTAACACTGCATTTATATACTGTCTGGCCAAAAAAGGCATAATTTTAGAAGGGTCAAATTATTGGGGTACATTAAGCAAAGAAAACAACTAAGGAGCTTTGAAATAACTAAAACTTCAACATATTATCAAAAATCTGGGATGATAGTGCTTTTTTAAAGAAATGTGGTTGAAAAAATCATCAGTGGAGATTACTTACAAACTTGGTTGCATGGTCATAAATCAACAGTAAAAACCATAGCTGTGTTGAATAGTGAAGGATCAGTTCCATATGCATACAATTTGAAGTAAAATCAAAGCTTTGGAGCTAAACACCTGTGAAAACCACATGTCAGAGAGTCAAAAAAGGCATCAGTTTGCTCACCAGCATAAAGATTAGACTTGATGGAAAAAGCTCATGTGGTCTGATTAATTTAGATCGACCCTATTCAAGTGCATCGGGGTAAGAAGGGAATGCATGGAGCGATGCTCCCATAATGCATTGTGCCCACTGTACAAGCCTCTGGAGGCAGTGTTATGATCTGGGGTTGCTTCAGTTGGTCAGGTCTAGGCTTAGCAACGTTATATGGCAATAGAATTAACTCAGCTGACAACCTGAATGTACCAGGTTCTACAGGGTTTTATTCCCTCATGGCACAGGTATATTCCAGGACTCAACTGTGAAAGAGTGGTTCTGGGAGCATGAGAAAAATTTTTTACAAATGAACTGGCAACCACTTTATGTGCTGTAATCAAATTTAATAAGATGATGATTTTGATTATAATTACACCTTTCAAAATGCATACAGTGGAACCTCGGATTGCAAATAACGTGGTTTGTGAGTGTTCTGCAAGATGAGCAAAGATTTATCATGCATGCGCTTCTGTTCTGATGCCGAGCGTCACGTGATCACAACTGAGCCAACGTTTTTCTCTCTCTTGCGCTGTGGAATTGTGGGTAATCGTCTCCCCTGCTGGATCTTACTGGTATAATCAACATCCGTGCACATGTGTACTGTTTACTATAACACTGTGACCACGTGTGTGCGTGTAAAACATTTTATTTTGTGTTTGTAAGCGCGTGTACTGTTTCTTATAACACACGTGTGTCCGCGCGTGTAAAGCAAAAGAATGTCTCATTAGAGAGGTTAAAGATCCATTTTCTCCCTCTCTGTCATTATGTGTGCGCGAGTGCGTAATTTGTCACCGTGCCCCTTTTTACACACACACTTTCCCTTTACACCCCATCACCCCCTCTCGGCTTCAGATACACACACACACACACACACACACACACTCTGCTCTACACAGAAACACTGCTCTGGTAAAGTGCAGGTTCATTTGTTTGTTTGTTTATTCTTTACAGCGGTGATTCCGTTAGTATGCGCTCACGCGAGTGTCATTAGCGATGTTCCTTGCTACTTTTTCCAACAAAACACTCTTTCCATTAATGTGTGTGTGTTTTTGTGTGTTTGCGTAAAATTCAAATAAGAGAGGAGAAAGTTTTACTGTGTAAGATGTGTAAGGGCTGATTCCTCCTCTTACTTCACACACATACACAAACACATACACAGCGCCTGCGCACATAAACAGAAACACTTATCTGTCCTGATTTATTTTTACTTTTTTTAAAGGTAAAGTGCAGGTTAATTTGTTTCAGTTTTACACTACTAACATAAGTAGCAGCATGACTATAAGTACAATTTTATTGATATTCAATATGATATACAATATGATAGTTATAGTCAGTTGGCATGTACAGGTTCACGCTTTTGTGTTTTTCATAATCTAACACATAAAATTTTACTTTTTCATCTTCAACTCTTCATGAGCTGATTATGGTACGAGCAGATCAAATACAGTAAGAAGGCTTCCCTGGCCAGGAAGAATGTGTTTGGAAAGAAATCGCAAACCACAATCACAAGAATGCCACAAATTCAGCTACAACACAGTGTTAACATCTTTTGTTAAATAATGCTATACCCTTGTTTCTACTTTGATGGGATCTGTGCCTCTTCTCTCCTTTACCACCTGCATCCCTTTATCTTCCTTATGAATAACATAAGCAATCTCCAAGGCTCAATCTATTACTGATGATCCACTAATCACAAGATAAGTTGATACTGCTGGGTTGAATCTTGTTGTTTGCATGCTCTTTTATTAACACCTTGTATTTCTCCTCTTTCGATTTCAACTTGTCTTCTGACATGCTTACAATGCAGCAAATGGAAACACTGGCTGTAAGTCTAAAACAAGATCAAGTTCACTCATATGCAGTGTTCACATTTCCAGTCTGTTAAAGACTGTGTACACCAAATACAATGCAGTTTATTTGATATTGATATTGATTTTATCCAGAATATGTGAATAAATGTTGTGCGTGTCTGAGTCTGTATTACACCTGGTATTTCTGTATTTTATTTTCTCTTCAGCAAATGGAATTGTGTCAGCGTCTGTACAAACTACACTTTCAGCTCCTGCTCCTATTTCAGTGCTACTGCAAACTGATCAGTAAAGTCAGTGCTATCAGTGCTGTGCCAGAGGTACTGTGACCATTTCTAAACTACTGTATACAGTATGGTTCTAGCATATATCAAATGTATGCATGTTGAATTTAATGCTGCAGTTGTATTGTTGTACATCTGTTCAGACATACAGTAGTGCAGATAATTGTTAACTATATGTGATTATCAGTTAAGTTTACAAGTAGCACTTTGACTCATACCGAATTTGATGCCTTATTCTGCCAAACAGCTGTTGAACATGTCCCGTGAGCTCGGCGAGCTGAAAGTCAGCCTGCGATTGGCAGCAGGAGTAGTGAATAATCAGGAAAGCCAACAACAACCCAGAATTCAGCCCAGTTTCACCAGCTCTGAGGCAGCAGTGCAAGCTGTGCTCGAGTGCCTAAAGAACAGGCAGTATACTACAGCCATCTGCCACATCCGCCAGTGCAGGTCGAGCACACACTCACACACACAGACATAAAAGAAAACGTAAGATTAATATAATACAGGTTTTTGTAAAATGATTTAGTTTTTTGTGGTTACCATCTAAATGTCTCCATTTTCCAATATCTCCACATCTATCAGACATTTCTGTATTTGTCAGGGGCTTGTCTTGTCACCGTCAGCTTTAGCTTTCTCATTAGAGAACCTGAATACATGTATTTCAACAGTGTATAGTGCTATTTACATAAAAATCCCATTCATATACACACACTTAGCCTATTTAAAATGAAGACATCCATAAACCGCTCAGACACATCTTCAAGCACCTACATATTAAAACAATGCATGGTTACAGATAGCTGTTCATTAACAAAACTAAAAATGTAATTTTGTGTAAGTACATTATTTATATACTCTTCAGTACGAGCATCCTGAACTCAGGAAATATAATACATTTATATATTGTCTCTTTCCTTTCTTTCTACAGACAACTCTGGCCAAGTGACATCTTTGGCAGTAATTCAGAGGATGAAGTCCAAACTCTGCTGAACATCCACTTCCGCCACCAGTCTCTTGGCCAGACGGGAATGTTTGCCCTGGTGGGCTCTGAGCAGGACATGGGGCGGGTCAGCTCCGAGCTGATGGAGCTCAACAGTGAGATCCGGGATATGATCAGACGCGCTCAGGATTCCCGGCTAATCTCATCATGCCTCCCGGACTCCAGCGCTTCAGCAGTGAGTCTCTGACAGGAAGTGTGCAGCACCCCAAAGCAGCGCTGGATCCCCCCTTAGACACTCACCCCCTCTCCCTCACTCATTCATTACTTCCCCCACCCGATCCAGGCCGTACTCACTGCGCTGTGTGGGAGTGCTGCAGCCCTCTCACGGCTCTGTCCTACAAACTTGGCCACTACTTAGGAAAAATCAGAGAACTGCCACTGATTGCACTGAACAGGAAGAAGGGGGTCCTGAGAGTGAGCTTGTCTTCAGGCTCTCAAATGTGTAGCAATTCTGGAGAAACAGAACTGCTACTGTGCGACGCTTCAGATTAAGTCACGCTGTCACATTTTTATATGTTTATGTAATTGCACTATGTTGAGCTTTCAACATCAAACATCACAAAGGAAGACTAGATTGTGTTTGCTACTGATGACAATGCTGCGTTTTTTTATAAGGAAACAGCAAAGCTGATTGGAACTTGTACTAAATGTGACTGCGCTGTATATTGTTCATTGGGAAATGTGCAATGAAGGATAAACTGAACTGGATGCCTTCTATTGATACTGTTTTAGAATGTTCTGTGAATTACACACACTAGAGAGCCCTTTCTTTTTGTAACTGTGTTTATGAGCCTGTTCATCACTATTTAACACTGAATTATAATATTTATATGCACGCACACACAGGCATGCTGACATTTAGCTGCCATACAGTACAAAACAAAACAAGAACCAGTAAGCTGGTCAACGTATCCAAGTGTTGATTAAAGTTAGTGGCACTGTTAGGCCCTTTATTTTTTAAATGTGTCGCTTTCTACTGTATACAGACTTGCCTCTTGCTCAGTTGTATTGTCAAGATATATTAACATGCATTTTTACCATAAGAAATTGTTCTATAATGTGTTGTTAAAAACTGCCGAGCATGCATTGTTGTTCCTGTGATTTATTTAAACCAGTTAAATTAACTTAAAACAAAACACAAATATTTGTACAAAGTCCAAAAGGGAGCTCTTCTCATGCGGGTCAGTTGTTTTGTGTTCAAAAATGTGCATGCCAGCAGAGATTGTACATTGTTTTCCTTAGGGAGAAAAAAAGTCTTAGATTAGGAATTTTACACTGTGTATATAGTTACTTTTACAGCTTTTGTGAAGTAATTTTGTTTCGTGCCGTCCAGTGTCATGTAAAAAATAAACAAATTAGCTAATAAAACAAATCAATGGCATCATCTGAATCATAACACTACTGTACTTTTCAGTCGCCAATCATTACCAATATTTAATTTTAGCAGTTGTGTAGGTCCTCAGTCTCACAATAAGGGTGAGTGCAAATTCAATAAATGTTTACATATATTTAAGCTTAATTGACAGTCTTTTTTTTTTTTTTTTAACAAATTGTTTGAATTTAAAATGCAACACAACAGTGATGCAGGTTATATGGTCTATACTGGTTATCAATAGGCTTTTATGGTCCATATGATCACATACTGTACAGTAGACCAGCACCAACCACAAGGAATGAGTAATTGGCTGAGACTAGACGGACAAAAATTTACCCAGACAATCCAAAAAAAAATTAATATGCATAGAGTACCTGATTGTGTCTGTGGAAACATCCTGATTACTGATTGAGGTCTGGGAAGTGTCCCATGTTAACTGCACATTACTGCCAGCTTCCTCCTATACAGTAATCTAGGCAACAGGAGAGGTCCTCGAAGAGACATGAAGCCACCCAACCACACCCGTTTATGTAGGATGACACTCAATGCTATCTGTCCAACGGGCCAAGAGGAGGATTGTTTAGTGAACCCCTGATAAGAAAAGGAGGACATGATCCATCCCACCAAATGAGTGCTGCAAATTCTGCTTTCTAGATTCCCAGCCTCGGATGTCTTGTACGTTATGATCATACTCAAGTCAAACCAAGTTTGTCCCTCCCTAATGTTCAGTCATCACAAGACTCTGGATTTGACAGCCTTAAGCATATGCTAATTTAGCTCTAGACAGACCACACAAGACATACTGGTTTCTCCCCAAGTGCTTGCAACAGTTGATATTTATTCCAGCTTTAAAAAAAAAATAATAATAATAATAATAATAAATGTCCCCCTACACCATTTTTTTTTTTTGTCTTGACATAGCATTAAACATTGAGACAAGACATAATGCTGCAGTACCTTTTTATTGAGTTTAATACATATACACAATACAAAAGTTAGTTCATCATCCACATTATAAAAAGATCTTAGAGACAATCAGACTATATATTTGAAGCTGTAGGTGGTGTCACAGGACAGCCTTTTGCCCTTGCAGCGGCCACACAGGTTCTGGCGATGAGGACGCCGAATGTCAATGTGCCTCTGCTTCCGCTCACAGCAGCATCGTGTCCGTGCACATACCTGAGTAAAGCAAATAAAGTGAGCCCAACAGAAAAGCTGCTGGTGTTGCTTGTAGAATCACTGAAATTGTAAAATTTGATGAAAAGCAGACATAGCTACATTTTAAGCAGTCAATTTTATATAATAGTTTGCAGTTATGCAAATCAAAGGAAAGCTTAAAACAAGCAGTACCCAACCTGACACTGAATTGACTCCACTCTGTATGGGTTCAGTCCAGTCTGGCACTTCCTGCAGTGCTGCTTGAAGTAAACCTGATGGAATGTAGAGCACAAGGTTCTCTTACATTTATTTAAGAAAAGTTACAGGCCAGAGTTACTCCATGCCAATATGCAAACACTTGATGCATTTGTAACTGGATGTGAATCCAGCTTTGCCAAGCATAAAGACTAAAGTGCATTCTGGCCTGCAGGTCTTCGAGGTTCTTCATGGCATCATGTACAGAACTCCCGGCATTGTGGTATGCAGCAAATACTGCAAGCACATCCCTCCCCAACTAAAGCTACTCATTCTTGAGTTTAAGTGTATGTGAGAAGGGAAACCACCAAGATGTCCAGGACCAGAGTGAGGAAACTGATTTAGGGCTGCTTCTTGTAATGCACAGCTTTTATGGTGCACCAACAGGTTCTTCCCATTTAACCATGCTTTAAAAACGGATGGCTACAAAATTAGAATTCAATAACCAATACATCTGCATAGATTAAACACACAAGCACTAGTGATTCAACGCAACTTAAATTTTGTAATTAGACATGATAGCAACAAGCTATGTTGATATAGGGCAAGTAAAAAAAAATTTTTTTTTAAAGTTATCACTCAAGAGAATACGGGTATATTAAAAGAATTTCCTTCGTTGCGAGATGCCTTTGTATGCACATCAGTGTATATCCAAGACTATGCATGCAGTCGAGTGTTGTTGCATGGATTGGAGCAGATTTCGGGTCTAGACCAACTAACATGAACTACCTTGCAAGTTCCAGAGATGCACCAGACGTACGCGCTCTCCCAGCGGATGTTGCACTTACTGCAGTGGTAATAACCATACTTCTGCTCCAGAAACTGAAAAAAATAAAAATAAAAAGTAAAAATAGTACCCAATGCATTTTAGAAAGCAGTAAAACCCCAAAAACACTTCAACCCACCTGGAAGTTAAACTTTGTGGGCGCGCGACTCTGGAAGGCAGGGCACTGGCGCTCCTTTGCGCGCGCATTTCCGCCCTCGGTGTCGCGCGCCTCCGTTTCCTCTGCGCGGTTTTCCTCCTCAGAGCCGCCCTGCGTCGCATCCCTGTCCAGGTCATCAGCGCGGGCTGGCATGGAGAAAAACCTGCGGTCGAACACGGGCGAGTAAATGGCAACAGGCCGGGAGAAGCGCACATTGTTGACGGGAGTGCTGGGGAGGCCGGGTCTCTGCGGACTGCTCGTCTTCGGGGAGTCCCACTTGTCCTCGCGATAAAACAGCGTCTTGGGTCCGAGAGAGCACTGCACCGTGGCGTTCACCTTCGGATTCACCTGAACCCCGAACTCCTTGGTGTTGGCTTTGCGCAGGCGTGGAGTCAGATTCGGGTTCACCTGAGACAAGATAGCTTTTAACTGAGCACGCTTGTAGAGTTCAAAGTACTCGGGGAGCTCGGGCATGACCCCAAAACCGCCCTTTTTGTTCCAGTTCTGGGGCTTGAATTTAGCGTTCCCATGGTAAAACGGGAAATAACCTGGATAGCCGTTGAAGTTATAGGCAGAAAATGTCAAGGCTTCCATCGCGGTGTACAGTACATGCAGGGCTGACAGAGATCCGTATTTATTGCTTCCCTCTCAAGCGCTCACGTGCAGGCGGAATTGAACCGGGACTGTGATGAGCTGATGAGGAGATTGGCAGCAGGTGTGAGGCGTGTAATGAGCCGGGCCTAATAACACGGGCTCCATTCCAAATGTCCCCTTGATGGATTTATAGTGCACTTTATGGGGTAAATGAGCCATTATTTTACACCCCGGTGTCACGATGGGCGTAGCTTTGTTTTGTTCAAGATTTTTGTGAGGAACAGATGAGACACCAGGCCAGTACAGTCTCACACAACTCATACACTTCTGTTTAAAATTTAAAACCTAAAGCAAGCACAGATTTATGGATGCTTGTGTAAGTCTTTTTAAAATAAGGCACCATATGAGCACATGATGATATTCAAACTGAAAATCCTCTATCTATATAAATAAAAGAAAGGTTTTGTCTGTGCATTGGCCAGAACTCGCTCTTTCAATGATATCTTGACGTTCCATAAATTGGAGAACCCGAAACCAGTCTGAGAAACTTATCTGTCCGTATGTCTGTCTGTCCAGCCAGAATTTGCTGAATGTAATGAAACTTTGCCTGTATTTTGGTATTTGCCTGAATTTAATCCTGCACAATGAAATGAAAACGTTGAGTAGAAGTGAAGTTATGAGCAGTTATGTGCCAGATTATAAACCACAAGTTTTGACAGCGTACTGCGTGTGCGTCAAGTTGTGGCCGCAGGACACTTTGGCGACTACTTACTGTAGGTATCTGCCTGAAGTTTAACCTGCACTATAAGTGAAATCAAAATCTTGAGTAAAAGCAATGTTATGTGGCGGATCTACTTTAAAATAAGCTTCTAATAAGCTACTTGATAAATGTAAACAAATACCTGCACCAATAGATAGTAATTAGAAAATGTAAACTGAAGATTTTTACTGAGATTACTTAATATTTTCACTGCTGTAATAACAGCACTAAAGTAGTATAAGTTTATTTTTCAGGGCTTCAACCTAAAATACTGTAATAGTATCACTGATTACATTAAATTGATACATTGATCAGTTTACTGTATTTTTAGCTTTAACCTTTTAACTATGGACAGATTAAAAAATGATCATCATTTGACATTACCTTTTTTATAATCTAATGAATACTTAAAAATGTTTCAAAATACAGTATATTGTATGCCTTAAAATATAACCTGTCTTGGTGGAATTGAACCTTCACCTGAGCTGCTGTGTAATGGCCAACAAATCACAGTCATGAGGTTGTGAAGCAGAACACTGTGCATCTTGGATTAATTTTCATCTGCTCAAAACTATACAGATACTGTCCCTTACAGTGATTGAATCCTGTGTAAAGCATAATAAAAAAATATATATGCTAAAGAGTAAATGACTTTTTCACCACCTCAATTCATACTCTTTGGCACAGAAAAACTGTTGGATTATTGGAGCCAACATGTTATCATGGAAGGTCTGAATGAAAAAAAAAAAATAAACAGTTTGAACAATCAGTTTTCTGGAAAACTTTCCAGAGCCTTTCCATAAGTCTTGTTCAGATCTACAAACACCACTTAAACAGCTACAGTAGATGTTGCTCATGTCATTTTTCTTGAAAGTGCCATGTAGTGACCAAAGTATTTGGTCCAAACTGGCTTTCTGGGATCAAGTCATTTGCTTCAACTTGAACATATAGTCTACGTAGTAGCCAAGCTAAGATCTTCCCAGCGTTTGACAGCACAGAGATTCCTCTGTGGTTGTGCCTCTGGTACTTTCTCTTAATGTCAGATTTTGATCTAAAGTTGCATGAGTCTGACAGCAATCTCTTGTCCACCATACTTGAAAACTGATATCGAGTGAACATTTGCTTTATTGCTTAAAGCACTTCATCCAGTGATGATTAAATAGATTAAGTAGAGAAAGTAAGTGGAGAAGACCTCCCTCTCCTCATCTGTTGCTGTCCTTATCTCTCCATAGATGTGATAACCTGGTCGTTCAGTAAATTCAGGTCATCAGCTGATTTCATTTGCTTGCCACATAACGTTGTTGAGCCTAGACCTGACCAACTGAAGCAATGCCAGATCATATCCCTGCTTCCAGAGACTTGTACAGTGGTCACTATCTAAGGCTCCTAGTATCCTAGTCTCACCAACAAGTGGTTACACACAGCTGTTTGGTCCCAATACCTATAATATAATATAGGCAGCACAGTAGTGTAGAGGTTAGCACTGTCACCTTGCACCTCTAGGGTCCGGGTTTGATTCCTCTCTCTGCGTGCATGGAGTTTGTATGTTCTCCCCGTGCATGGTAAGTTTTCTCCCACAGTCTAAAGACCTGCAGATTAGGCTAATCGGTGTTCCCAATTTGCCCGTAGTATGTGTGTGTGCCCTGCAATGGATTGGCACCCTGTCCAGTGTGTACCCTGCATCATGCCCTAAGTCTGCTGGGATAGGCTTCAGGTCCCCCACGACCCTGAACTAAGGATAAAGCGGTATAGACGATGAGGAGTGAGTGAGTGATGACTTATAATGTGGATTTTTAACCCAATTTCAATGTTTTCTTTGCTTGACCCTATAATTTAACCCTTCTGAAATAGCAACTTTTTTTTTTGGCCAGGCAATGTATGTCTGCTTTAAGACTCATATGATTATAATACAAGACTACAATAACCACATTATGTACTGTATATAATTGCATGCAGGCCAGACACTACTTTTGTATATAAGAAGTTACATTAGAAGGATGAATTTGTATGCAAAATAATTGTTATATACCACAATTCCATTCTTCTGCTCATCTGGATGCCTTTTTTCCCCTTTCTCCCTTCGTCATGTTTGTAAAGATACATTTTATTAGTTTTTGAAGACTACATTTGCTGTTGTGTTTTGTTGCTGTTTAAAACTTGGTAAAACTTAGTAAAGATGTATTATTGTAATTACAGGTCCAGTTGCATCGGAGGCTACACAGAAGCAAGACCCCATTTTGGATTCTTCTCCAAGTTAACATTTCGGTAGATTTATTGCAATTGTTTGTTAGACTGCATTGTTTGGATTAGAGATAAAGAAAATCATTCATATGTACAGTTACTGTATATACAGTATTCTGTGGGAACAGATAATGAAAACATGCATGCAATTTGTTATTTAAATTTTTTTATACACATGCCAAAAATATGTGGACACCTTGTTGCTTGTTGAATATTTCCATTCCAGTTACTGTTATAATAACCTTCACTCTTCTAGGAAGGATGTGTCCTATATTTTGTGAGCGATTAAATCATGGATGTGGGGATTTATATATTCAATCACAAGAAAATCTGACACTGACTTTAGGCAAGTAGGCAGAGAATTCCAGGTTTTCAGTGGTCTCGAGGTCTGTGCTCTATACGGACTAACTGAGTTCTCCATCTCTAAAATTATTAAACTATGTCTTCATGGAGCTTGTGTTATGAGCCTCCTCCTAGTGTTTTTATTTTTTGTCTTTGTTCACTTCACTAAGTAACTATGCATCAATGTTTGCTGAAAATATTGTGCATTTTTTCCATACATCTTTTCAATTACAAAAATCACCAAAATCTGTTATTTATCAAGGGGTGCCCAAACTTTTGCATTAGACTTATATATATATTGAACTATTACATAATAATCACAATTATGATCACAAACAATTAAGTCATTAATCACAAACAAATAAGATCACAAACAAATAAGCCATTTGTACTTTATCCTAAGCCAGGGATTAATCAACAGAATTTTCAATCCTGATACGCTTACTTGGTTATCTTCATCAGTATTGCAATTTTTACAACTAATAAAGCTTTAAAATAAATGCATGTTTGACTGTATAGGAAAGTCTTTTTATATTATGACCCCTACAAATGTAACACTACAGAAGTTCACAATTTTTAAAATAATCAAAAATCATGAAAATGTGTTATCCATTCATTCACCTTTGAAGCACAAAATTCAGTTGAGCCAATAAATGCATTGGGTTTTTGCACTGGAGAGCTTAAGAAACTACTTTAATTGTTAACGTTAAGCAGAGGATTACAGAGTACATCGGTATATTAAAGCCAAAGTGTTTTACTGTGTGTGCAGTGATGTCAAAGCCTTAAACAATTGAAATGCTGGGAGTGAGAACTGGTTGACAGCTGTCAGATTCTTGTAAGTTAACTTGGTAACTTACACTTCCCATGAATGTAGTTTGTCTTTTAATTAAGATGTCCTGGTTGATGGGATGCCTTCCATAAAACCTATTCCTACACTGACACATCACCTGCACAGCCGATCCTCTTATTTCACCTAGGCTACTACTGGTTCATTAAGCTCGGGGTTATAAAACAGACAACATATCTTCATTGCTGCTTTCTCTGTTTAACTTTGTTAAGGAAAGCACCACAGACAATCATGTTTTATTACTGTTCCATTACCTGTCTAGGATGAGGTAGGATTTAGGCAATGTGCAAATATTCCCCCTTTTAAACTTGACCTGTACCACACTGTGGTAAAGTCTTGTACGTCAAATAAGGGAGTGGTCTCTGGGTCTATGCCAGACCGCTGAAGCACCATCTTGAGCATATATCAGATAGTCAGTCTGGCATCACAGCTAACACTGGTGGCAACGACCGTCTTGGGGAGCACAGCAGATGATCACCAATGGGGGACACAGCATGGGAGCACAGCAGTTGTGGTCACTTTTGCTCAGAAGTGTGGCTCCGGTTGTTATCAATGGAGACCCTTGTCTGTTTGTTGCACCTGCACTTATCAGTCTTCACATCACATTTTTTGTGCCTGCGGCCAGTGGTGAGTTTGAGAAAAGGGAGCGGGATACAAACTCGATCAAACATATGGTGACTATAAGTTAATCACCATGTATTGGTGTGATCTGAACACCTGTGGCAGTGGGGGAGTGGCTATAGATGCAGACGGAGGATATTCATGGAAGCCCAAAGTTATAAACCTACACACAGGTTACCCAGCTTGGTAATGACCGCTTATGTGATGATTTAGGATAACAGTCATGTTAATGTCTTAACTGGGTGACAGAGCAGCCCTATCCATAAAAAATGCCTCTCTCTTCCTATGTAGGGAAAAAGAAAAAAGCATCACTAAAGACTGATACTGTAGTTACATTTGAAGTCTGCTGGTATACCATGTACTATTCATCTTCCAGTCATAAGAAGGTAACAATCCCTTACATACTGATGTTGACTACACACTACTTGATTACTACTACCATTACTTGAATGATATAACAGACATTGAGTAAAACCAGCATTGATGACATATCCTGATTGGAAGAGGTCTGGCTACACACTACTGTATTGTGCAACCCTATGGAAAGGCATGATATACCGGAGTTAGGTTCATGATCAGTATAAGCTCTGGTCAGCAGACTTGGATCAAGTCCCCACAGCATCAACCCTTGTCTGATGTCCTTGCAGCTAACCCTCAGTCACAGCCAGCATGCCAAGCTGATCACTCCATACTCTCCAATAAGGTTTTAGACCCACTGCTATTTTCTCTTTACATGCCTTCTGGCAACATAATCAGGACTCTATTTTAACTTAAAAATATCAGCTGGTATATTAAACTTCCATCCTCCTAACTTCCCTGTTGAGTCTGATTCCTCTCAAGGTTTCTTCCTATTGCCATCTCAGGGAGTTTTTCCTTGCCACTGTCACCCTTGGCTTGCTCTTCAGGGACAATCTGATAATTTTGATTCATACACATTCACATTCATTCATTCATTCATCTTCTATACCGCTTCATCCTCTATTCAGGGTCGCGGGGAGCCTGGAGCCTATCCCAGGAAGCTTCGGGCACGAGGCAGGGTACACCCTGGACAGGGTG
>JAQMYL010000009.1:10904709-10915685 GCA_030014365.1 Clarias pachynema | reverse complement strand
TATTTATTTATTTCTATATTTACTTATTTATTCACACATTTATTTATTTATAATTATGTCATGTTTAGTCCTCCATATAAATGAACTACCCCAAATAGATAAATCCGAACACAGGGACTGGAAACATTCATGTTCTGGTTCTTATCAAGCATTTGCAGGTTTTCATCCGAATAAAATTAGATGAAAAAATATATATGTAAGTTGTATATTAAGTGACACAAACTTGTATTCTATTAATGCTGGAGTAACTGCGATGACAGAGAGAGCAAACATCCTTTTTCTTGGCTGCTACAGTCTACAAAAAATGCATTCAAAGCAATTAATACTTTTGCACAGCTTGTAGCTTCAATAAAACTATTTAAATTTCACTAAAATGTATATTAATTTATATAATTAATATAATGGTTCTATTTTAGCATGGTCAAAATCAACAATTTTATCATATTGTACAGGCACACCATTTTTGTACTCCTGAAATATTTTCATAAATGCAAAAACTGTTGTTCTGTTTTGGCACAGTTAAAGTGTATTAATCATCTGCATGGCTACTAACACAATAATTTGAGATTTACGCTGCTTTCACAATAGGCATGATGAATTCGTACCATGCCTGGGAATGATTCTTCCCTCCTCCCTCCTCACTAGCTGGCAAGCTTTCACAAACACTGTTTTATACCAGCGTACACTTCTGTATTTAAATACAGTAGATGGCAGTGTGTTCCTAGTTGATTTGCAAGCTGCTAATAAACACAAAGAGAACAAGAGTACAACAAACTAATCCTTCACCCTGTGCCTAAAAGTATTGATAAAACATCAACAGCCCCCTCTTGCATGGCTCAATACTATATCAGCTATGACTGTGTAGTTCTGAGGATAAGAATAGAGCATGCTATATTTGGTGCATTCATATTTGTTTCAAACTGTGCCCAAGTACACAATACCATAATGAGACCACCTTTTTTAAGTGGAACCAAGTTACATTGATCTGTGCACAAGCACATTATGCATACATTCTGAATTTCGGTGTCAAGTCTATTTTGCTGCTTTCCAAAGACATTCGGAGGGAGGAATACACCCTAGATTGAATGCTAGTGTACTATGCCCATACTCACACCTGGGGGCAATTTCTTGTCACCAAACTACTAACTGAACTGTTTATGGGAGGTGGGAGGAAACCAAAGAACCCATAGGAAACCCATTCCGACATGAGGAAAACATGTAAAGGCAAACTTGTGGTGATGGGGTGTAGTCAAGCACTGCTCTATGAATGGAGTGAGAAGGAGGTAAGTGGGAAAGAACATGACAATGTAACTAAGTAGTGTCTGTCTTTTGAAGTGAGCAGGGAAATAAAACAATAAAACAAACAATAAAAGGGAAAGCAGAGTAGCAGAACTGCAATAAAAGTAAGAGAGAGAGAGAGAGAGAGAGATGAGCTCAAGACCAGAACCCCAAGTCTTTGTATATGCTGTGTGAGTCATTATAGAAGGAAAAAATAGAAAATGAGAATTTTAGAAAAGTAAAATATTATTAACTTACACTTTTAAACTTAAAAGTTTTTCCTGTATCATTCATCTCACTGAGCATTCTCTTCCATGACTGATTTATTTAATATTTATATATGCATAAGGATATATTTTTAAGGATAAATATTTTTTCTACTTTATTTAGATGTGAAGATGTTTGCAGGGTAACGCATTGGTACTGATGCGACACATATCTGCATGCTAAGTATTTGCCCTGAGTGTTGGTTTTTCTAGCACCTTTTTCTGTTCGCAGTAAAAAATTTAAATCCCCAGTGTTGATTTAACATTTTCAGAGTTCATACTGTATGAATCCAAAATAGACCTGGGTGTTAATTCAACATTAGGAAATTTGCTGTGTAGAAGTGCTTATCCATAACTGCACAGTGCTGACATTATATATAGTATTTTAACTAAATACGTTAAAGTAAATCAAAAAGTAGTCAAAAAGTAGTTTAGCCCTAATGTTGTTGCCCTGTGAACATGCTTTGTTCAACTACTTTTCGTGTCGTTTTACAGTGTTTAAACTTACTACTTTAGACTGTTTTATCACTACTTTACACACCTGTCACCTTCTCGGTGGGAGTCACAGTACTACAGTACATATGCTCTTTTTTTCAGTGCCAGCTGAAACGAGAGAGCAAAAATATTCATGTGGGTTTACTGTAAGTCACGGTTCAGTACACAACACCTCACCTGGCAATGAGCTAAGCAACTGAGAGGGTGACGAAGTGTTTGTCTATGCACAGATAACACTTCACCATTACAGTGACCTTTCCAACAATGCCTTTCTGTCTAGAACTCATCACCTTTTGCTGTTCAGAGTCAAAACAAGACATACCAGACCACACAGTGCACACAGTATAGACACTATATACAGGATTAATGTATACATAACAAATGATGACCAATTCACATAAGTATGAGCTTACCTACCAGTAGAGAACATTAAGCATGAGTTCATTCTACAGTACAATCAAGTATAAGCAGAAATGTTATATATTATATTATTTTCAGCACATATGTAAAACTGCAGTTTTAATATAACAGCAGAGTATTGAGCAACAAGTTGGGGGAGGGGGGTTCTTCTTACAGTATATGATGTCACATTAGGCAAACAATCAAATTGGCTTGTTTAAACCCCAGCCAATACAAAAATGGGAAAAAAAGAATAAACAGGAAGGAATTTTATTTCCACGCTTTTGTTAGGAAAGACTCATTTGAATGTCTACAAATGACTAAAAAGTGACTTTTGCATAACAGGTAGCTTTTAAGTTAAACGCTATATTACAGTACATTTTAACGTATTTTTCACCATGGTAAATGGCATAACATTTTAGCTATCATATAAACTATTTGTCTAATGTTAATAATAGTTAGCTTATTACTTATTATCCTTATCTGTCAGGAGAGTTACTGTACCTGTGCAATATTTTATAGTTTATTATTATTGGAACAGATTGACTGGTTGCTTGAAAGTTATGGCCTTGAATTACATAAATGCATTTACATTCAAGGAGTTTTTTTTTCAAGGTTCTTCTCTTATGTTATGGTGTAGCATTTATAGCATAAATGAAGCAGAATTTGTGGGAATGAACGTGGCATATGTAAATGTTATTTTAAAATAAACTGAAATAAAATAAACTACCAAAAGATTTGTTGCAGTTCAGTGCAGATTGTTAGGCGATTGTTGTACTAATGCATGCAGGATATTTCCCATGTATCACTTACAATACATGTTGCAGCAGGTTGTAATAGCATGCATAATGCAGGGCAGATATTCTCTCTCTCTCTGTATGTACTGTATGTGAGTGGTGTGGTGTGATGAAGAACCATCAGATAAAGTGAAAGTGATATTATTCATATCATCGTTCTCATAAACAGTAAAGTTTCTCAGCAGACAATAACTCTAAAGTGTGTTATAGTGTGTGAGGAATCACTGTGTAATGGACATTTTTTAGAAATCCTTGAAAAAAAATTGGTCAACATCTGCTGCTACTAAATCTCTCAGTGTGTGTTGTTTTAAGGGCTAAGCATCAGAGGAATGCTTTTCAGGCGAGGAAGGCTCGTGCAGAGGAATTTCGACAGTCTGAATCATTTAGAATCATATGGAGTCTGGATCATATTTAATATAGTAAGAGATGTGACGAAGCATAAATATCTTTTACCAAAATATTTTTACTGGCCTGTGCTTTCTACAAAGATCATGTAGGTCAGATGAGAAGTCAGTTAAAAAAAACACAGCTGTGTAAGTCTGGTCAGAATGTTTCACCCTATTTACTGCATTTTGAATTAAGTTAATAGTAGTTGCTTTTAGACAACTAGTGTTTTGGTGTCTTTCAGTTAAATTGCATTAAACAGTGAACAGATTAAATGAATCTCTCTTTAGTAATCTTTTCTTTAATAATCTCTCTTTTAAATTTTCTGGTTAATCTGCCCTTTAAATGCTTTGAAACATTATTTTTTGCAGTGGAGATTATTGCAAACTAGAAACTGATTTCATTTTTGGAAAGTCAACAGTTTTCAACACTATTCATAGTTACAGCATGTGAAATGTTTGCCATAATACTCATTCCATATAAATACTGCAACAAAAACATTCTAATAAATACATGTTAATATTTCGTCTAAAGCTTGACTCGCATACCTGTGAGCCTATGAACATCAGTCTCTCTCTGTCTCTCTGCTTAAGGAGACACTGATTCTTTAGTAAGAACAAAGGTATTTACAGACAGCCTAAGTGACTGCTATTGCACAGGTAGTTTCAGAAACCCTGCATGTACAAAATTACATTTGAATATAAAGGTTTCTGCCTGGTTGGCCTTATTCATATCACCTCACTGGGCTGTTAAGGATTAAGGTAACCAATTCTCATTCTTTCTTACATGGCACTAATGTCATAGTCATTGTTGAAATGTACTTTCATGAATTAGTGTGGATTAGATATGTATTGCATTTTGTGAGGATCTTTTTTTTTTTTTTTTTCATTTTAAACAATGATAATACCACTCCTTTTTTCGTATCTTGCTGTCAAAGAATCAGACTTTCATGTATTGTAGTCTTGAGGAATAATTCTCCAGGCTTCCTGAGGGACTTTTTTGGCTCTTATTTTCAGTCCAGTCCTGTGGTGGCTCTTCCAATTACAACGAATTCCTGGATTGTTCCAGGATCAGTCTCTTGCAATCTACAAAAAGGAAGATTTGTCCCCAATCATCCAACTTTATGTCCAGACTATAGGTTCTAAATCACTCTGGCACTTTAGCATCCTTCGTGACGCAAGAAAGTTTGTTGTAGAAGTTTCACGACCATTTCCGCGCATTATAGAACAGCCAAGCTCGATTGTTTTCTCAGACAGTAATGAATCAAGACAGCATGATGATCACGTCAGAGCTGAGCATACAGACAGTTATGAGTGTTCAGATGAGGGGTCACGATCAGGACAGGGTGATAATGATAATAACAGTAATAAGAATGTTGGTAGTATTTCCCCCGGGCTGCACAGACAGTTCATCATCTGTCAGAAATGCAAAAGTATGCATAAAGCCAGGCTGAAGAGAAGAAGATCAAGAAAAGAACAGGGCTCTTTACCCTCTGACATGGTGGAAACAAAACAGAAGATTACAACCACTGAGGCTAAGAAGGGTGGCATTACATGCAAGGAGGACCAGGTGAGAGTCTTTGCACTGCAAAAACATTTTATTACACTTATTTTTGGTAATGTTTTTGTTTCCTGTCCTGGTTAAGTCATGTTAATGGTGGTACAGACAGCACAGTACTATTTTTTAACAGAACAATTCATCACACTAAGTACCAAGACATTTAACTAAAGTGCAGGATATGATCTAGATATTAAGCAGATAAATAAATTAAGATGGTATGAAAAGTTTTCTGACAAATTCTATAAAAACTATAAAGGTGTCATGTTAGAAAAGGATAATTCTAATATCACATTTTGTTTAATATTGTTAGCAACAAATAGAGATTTATGAAAATGCATTTGTTTAGGAGTTGCATCTGTATAAATAAAAGAAGGTTTTGTCTGTACATTGGTCAGAATTCGCTCTTTTAATTATATCTTTACCTTTCATACATTGGAGGACATAAAACCGTGAACAGATTATATATCTGTATATATGTCTGTCTGTCTGTCTGTCTGTCTGTCTGTCCATCCAGATTTTGTCACAGCACCACACAAATCTGCCTGGACAGAATTTAATGAAACAGTACTTAGTTATTTCCCTGAAGTTAAAAATGTTCAAAATGTTGAGTAGAAGTGAAGTTATGAGTAGATGAGCAGATTATGTTCCAGATTATGTCACAGCATCAGACAAAACTGGTTGGTCAGAATTTTACCAAACTTTTGCAGTACCTAGATATCTGCCTGAAGTTTAACCTGCACCATAAGTGAAATCAAAATGTTGAGTAAAAGCAATGTTATAAACAGTTATGTGTCAGATTTAGTAATCTACTTTAAAATAAGCTTCTAATAACTTGCTCAATGAAAACAAACACCTGCACCAATAGATATTAATTTAAAAAACTAAACTGAATATTTAACTGGGATTTGTTAATATTTTCACCACTGAAATAACAGCATGCAAGTGGTATCAGTATAATTTTAACAAAGACTTTATCCGATCTACTGTTTTCTCATTTCTCACCTGTGATTCAATCTTCGATTACAAAACAGGGAGTGTATTTACCTGACGATGAAAGAAATACAACTTAGTTTAAACAAGGCGTAAACATAAACTTTTCTATATTTTCTTTTTCCTTTTAAATGTAATAAGATGAAATGACAGTAGATTTAAAATCCCATGAACCAGGTAAATTTTGTACAATAATATTTAGCCACCAGTCCAGTGGAAACCAATAAGATAATGGACCAGGGGTAGCTCAAAGGTAGCTCAGTGATTAAGGCATTGGACTACAGTTCGGGAGATCCCAGGATCAAACCCCACAACCACCAAGTTGCCCCTGTTGGGCCCTTGAGCAAGGCCCTTAACGCTCAACTGATTTATCTCAGATGTGTAATGAGATAAAATAAATAAAAATGTAAGTCGCTCTGGATAATAATGTTGTCAGACCAAACAAAATTTTGTGAAATTACAATTGAAAAAAAATAAAAATTCATCTTTGTTGCAGGAAGACATGTAGACTACGAGGCTTAAACCTGAAATAATTATATCAATGATTACATTAAAGCTGATCAGCTCATTTTTTAGCTTTAACATTTTAATTATTTCTACAAGCTCTTTTCCCATCCACGACAGGTCCTAATGCTAGTAATTGAATAATAAAAATTTAATAAGTGCATAAATGTAATAATATTCAGGACCATCTGTGTGAGCATTCAGAGCATGCATGATAGTAAACTCATGTGGTACTGTAGCTAGAGTATGTGTGAATAACAAGCATCTGCATAATACAATTTTGTGTAAAATCCGACCAGGTGCCCTGAAAGTTCTTTGGTTATGTGGTTACATTTCATTGGCTGTTAAAGCAGTGATGAACGCTGTAAACAATGTACAATCAATTAATCAATGAGGGCAGAGATTAGAGGTCTTGTCTCAGTTGGCTTTCCCTAGTGTCTTTGTTTTACATAAAGCTGGTCGGATTTGATTTGAGGCTGTAGCTCTTATTAGTGGGATTAATTAAACTTCCCTGAAAAACATGTGTTGTTTCTTTACAGAACAGTGTTTTATACAGTAGTGCTGTTTTGGTGGAGGACTCTGTTATAATTCTAAATCGAATATATTATCTCACCGGAACATATATTCAAACTAATACAGAGGTAATTATAGATGTAATACATTTTTTATTACTCTTTTTCAAGTTTCAGTTAAACCTCCTTGGAGGTGAACTTGAGCTAATGTCAAATTCTGATGCATTTACTGTAGCACTTCTTGAGTCTTTAGTCTTCTTGAGCTTTTATAATAGTGGTTCAAATGTGAGATTAACTACCCTAATTTGAGGTTTAAGAAATGAGTTTCTTTTGATTAAGAATGTTTCCTGTGGTCGCTTTGAGGACCTGTCTGTTCAGAGTCATTAGACCCTTTCCTGACTTCATCTCTTTTCACAGCAGACCTACTTTCTATTCTGGTAAGCCCCTCTACAACCAGTACTACACATGACCATACCAACAGAGGGCGCTGTGCACATTACTGTGCCTCTGTATGGTTATAGTTCAGGCATGAAATGTACAAGACATACTAGCACTAATCAGTAATCCTGTGCCACCGTAAATTCTGGTGGTTTCTGTTATTTATATTTTTATTGTGCAGAAAGTTACGTATATTGTTACGTATATTGTAGTGTAGGGTGCAGTGAAAACACAGATAATTTTATATATATAGTAAATTGATGAACTAGTCCATTGACATTCTGCCCTTCATCCCATATGCACACATTACCATCCATTCATGGGTGCAGATATATATTTATATTTTATATTTATATTTATTAATGCATACCACAAGAGCAAGAAATAAAATAAATGGGTCACATGGGAAAAGAAATAGCAGAGATACACATGATAACATGTTTTTTATGTTTGTTTTCAGTTGTTTCTATGGCCAAAAAATAAATACATACTTAATATATGTTTGTGACATCATTACCATATTCCTGTAGTGGTAAAATTTACATTTTATAAAAGTAATTATAGAACCATATCCAAAAACCCAGATGCACAATTTCATGTATTTGGCCTTAACGTTAACACACACAAAAGTTTTCCATATAAGCATTTTTTTTTTTATTGTTATTGACCTAGGTATGCTGTGCTGATTAATAAACAAACTAACAAACAAATAAAAAACAAACAAACAAGCAAGCAAATGAGCAAATTAAGAGTCCATTTCCATAACTTAAACTGCCTCCAAGAACTTTGACTTACAGTATAAGTAGCCTTGGCAATCTTACTGTAAGCATCATTATGCAATTCATCTGTTTTAGAAAATATTATTAAAATTATACAATTGTCAGTTCTTTCTTTTATTAAAATTATATTTAGACTAACAAATATAAAAACAAACTGGGAACCAGTATATGAATTATGAAACAATTTACGCAGCTAAAAGATTCATGCCATATGCCTGGATTACATTTGGTCCATCACATCTCAGGTGCAGCATCAGTGCATTGCTTGTTCAGTAACATGAGCTTTGGCTGGGCGGATTCCAGAGCTGTATGATGAGTCAGGATATAGGCCTTACTATGTTTGGTGTTTTCTTCAGCCTTGAAATGGTTGTTGTTTTTTCATTTTTCTTTTTTCCCCCAACCTTTATTTTAGTCCTTTCAAACCTCTCCTGTAGTCTTACCTCCAGAATGTTATTACTGGGGACAAGAGAAATTACAGTAACTGATGCAGTACTGAAAGACTAAACTAGAACAGTGAGAGATATGATGGTGTTGTGCATAGTTCTTTAAGTCTTAGGCCACATGCATGCTCGGTCTTTCTTGGAGCGAGACAAAAGACTTTTCTGCCCTGCCATAGCACTTTTAGCCACTGAATGAACGTCTTGACTGCACAAGGTTGTCTTTGAGCAGCTTCTTGTTAAAATAGAAATTCCCTGAATCCAGTCTATGTAATGGTAACAATTATGAGGAAAGAGCCTCCATTTACTGCCTGACAACTGGGCCTTTGCCTGGTAGTTTTTACGACTCCAGATTTGCAGGCACTAAACACAGCACTAGTGTTTGTTTGTAAGGTGAAGAGCTATTTTTACCGACTGGAAGTTGGGAGAAAGCAAGGGATCCATGGAATTTCTTCAGCTATGAATGGCACAAAGACAAACTCACTCACACACACTGACACACAGACAGACACACCCAATCAAGCACAAATGCTAGTATAAATGCCTGGAGGATACACACTCCCACAAACACTGAAGCGCTTTTACAATTCATAAAATTGTTCTAAATGTATTGTGTCATTATAAATAGATTGAATCTGAGCTCATGGAGTAAATATCATCAAATCAAAATCTACATGTAAATCATCTCTCTGTGTTTCTCAGCTTTTAAATAACTAGTTTCCATTTGCAGTTTCAGTCCCAGGCTACAATAAAATCTTTATAACTCTGTTAAATTGGATGTTAAATTAGCTCCACAAGATTGCCCAACATGCATTAATATTCAGCTTGGTCACACTGGGCATGTGATCCTGTCAAAAGCAACCATCTTCACCAGTAAATTTAGAAATGCAAGTGACTGATGATGATTGGATATTAATTATCCTTAAAACTCGAGTGAAAGAGATCCCTGCCAGCAACACAGCATAGGTAAATGATGATTAAAATAAATGTTTATGTGCATATATGGAAGCCTTGCCGGTGTATAATAAAGGGGAGGCTTCGGACACCAAACTGTTCATTTGAATTTTCTGGTATCTCTGGTAGAACAAAAGTTATCATTAGTTTTATAACATGTAAATTTTTACCACTACCGGAATACGGGAATGGTGACGTAAAAATGTACAACTCTCAAAATGATTTTCAATGGATGATCAATGGATTTTTTTTTTTTTTTTTTTGCTCCTAGAAACAACCTGAAAACCATGATGAATATCATATTTACATTATCTGTGCACTTTCTTTGCCTAAAAATGGGTCATTTAAAAATGTTTTGCTCAGTCATGTTATAGCCTGAACTAGGTTGTGCTGAAAAAAAGGATATGTCACTCTATGCTGCACGATCCTCAGCTGTACTATATACTGTATATGTTTAAAAAAAAAAAAAAAGAAAAAAAAAAAAGAAAACAGTAAAACAAAAAATTGCTAAAATGCTTGAGTTTTCGGAGGTCTACACAGCATCTTTAAATGACCAGTCCATAAGGGGAAAATGTAGAAATGTATCATCTACATACAGTTGTTTCTCTTAGATAGCTGCAAAATCCTTGGAAATAAAAATGTCTGCTTGAGTTTCCTTTTCCTCAGCAGCAAAGATAAATAGACCACATTGGTATCAGACTGAATACATCACAATGATGGGTTTCCAACAGGAATAAACATGTAAATATAGTCCAGACACCAGTTCAGCATTTTTATCAACCAGTCAGCAAACAGTACAGGAGCTGTGGAATGCAGCTGCACTGTTTCCAATTATTTGGGTTATATATTAATTAAGGACAATCGTGTTTAAAAAAATGTGTTCTCAATTTTCCGTAAAAAAAATTAGTTGCCAGTGTGTTTCATCTGGGATCCAGCTGAAAGCTTTACATTTCCATTTATAGCTGTAGTGACTGAATGGTAGCCTTCTAAAACAGAGCGTTATGAAATAAAAACATAATTTTCCCTCCTGTAGCACGAAAAGTAGTCATAAATTTGGAGTCATTTGCAATAATATTGCTTCAGATATTCTGGTGTACACTATGATTTCATATACACTACCGTTCAAAAGTTTGGGGTCACTTTCTAACTCCATGATGGTTCCTGATTTTTATTTCTTTCTACA